>CM028915.1:10537500-11052500 GCA_016801845.1 Polydactylus sextarius | reverse complement strand
TGTAAACACCAGACCACGAAAGCTAATATTGTCAGACAGCTGGCTGCTTCATGACCACGACTTCCTCACGGAGAATTGATTTTGCTCACACCACCGAAGGATTGAATCAGTGTGTAGATTGGGTGGAAAAAAAAAAGTCTCAAATGCAGAGCAGAGGAAGCTTTAACTACTGGAGCATGTAGCTGCGTGTGTGTGAGTGTAGTCGCTGTGGACAGACTCATTCCAGCAGGAAATTACAGCTGCCTGCTCGGCTGTATCCGGACGTTGATATTCCCTGTGCAGATTGCACACCAGTGCCCACACATTGGGACTGATTTATCAACCATCTTAACCGCTGGTCTGTAGCTGCTGTCAGGTCAGGGGTGAGAAGGGCACATCGTCGAACTCACTCACACATCCTCAAATGTACCACCTCCGTTTCCCAACAGAGATCTCTGAGATGAGAGATGGTGACTCATCCACCAACTTAACATGCACTCTCCCCCACCTCATCTTCTTCTCTGCGACTCTTAACTTTGCACCCCACCACCGCCACCACCACCCCTGAGCTCTGCTTCCATCCATTCAACCTCATTTTTTACTCTCACACACACATGCATCAGTTTCATAAACACTCATAATTATTCTCTGAAATACGTTTATCACTCAGTCGACCTGTCACCAACAGGCCCCTTCACAGACTGTATTTATGTGTGTGTGTGTGCCAGCTGTGGCATATTAATGAATGAGTCATCTGCCGTCTCATTGACAGGTGAAGCAGATTATGGAGGAAGCCGTCACCAGGAAATTTGTTCACGAAGACAGCAGCCACATTGTGTCCTTTTGTGGTGAGTCAAATCTCAGAAAGAATCTCAGAGTTATCATTCATACCTTTCATAACCTTTTCAACTGAACACTATTATTGAAACCGTTCCTGTGTTGAACCATCTATTTCATTAAGTTTACCGTGAAATTTGTCGAACTCTTATCTTTTGCTTCTTGATCTCTAACCTTACAATTTGCTGCTATTTGTAGTTTAGTGTTTGAGGTGAAATATTTTATCTCGTATTAATTTGTACTTTTGTCATAAAATCATTTATCTGTGTAACTTTGGTCACAAAATACCTGATTTAATCTGACATTAAAAAAAGAAATACACAGTGATATACATAGAAAAGAGCAGTGAAACGTCCTGTCCTCACAGATTAATGAGCTTTTTAAATCCAACTTTTTCATTAGTTTGTCACTTTGTTCCAACATTAACGCCAACAGAAAATTAAAACAATTATTCATAATTATTATAAGTACTAAACAATCCTTTACATATTGTGGAGATTTATTGATAGCGACAAAATGTACTGTATAATAAAACTACATTTGGCTCCTACACTGCTGAGTCCATCAACAATGAATAAATCATTTTATTATGGAATTACTTTTTTACATAATATTGACCTTTGCGCAACAGCAAGAATATATTTGCATCAAAAATATTTGACAGGGAAATATTTTTTATTAATTTTTAGATGTGTTTTAGCCACCCATTTAAATTAATGATATGAAGAGTCGCATCGTCGACAAAGAAAAGTGTAAACTGTGTCGAAATAAAGGACATTTAAAGTTCATTATTTCACCAAACATTATTGTTCTTGCTTCTAAATGGCACCAACATAGTGCTGCGTGATAACACTGCCCACATACAGACACTCACACTTACATGTCTGGCTCAGTCCAGAGCTGTAATCTTTAAGTGTAATAATATATTTAGGTGTTTCAGTGTGAAATGTGATATTTTTTTCCATTTGAGAAGACAAAGACTTATATGAGTCGTCTTCATTGTACCACTGAGATCACATAGGTCTCTATAGGCCTGTCTGCTCTATAGTATTGAGAAAATATAATTGCACACTTCACACTGACTTACACACAGACTTAGTGTGGCAGAGGGCAACGCCATTATATTTAGTAACAAACAGATGCTGACAGTTACACTGACCCCTAAATCAATGCCGTCATTTCACACTAGCATAAAAGAAAATGTTGTAAAGAACAAAAAAAAAAGGTAAAAGTAGAGGATCGCTATGCTGTGATGTTCAAAAGCAGCCAATTTGGTTTTCATTACTTAAAAATAATTAGCAGCACAGCTTGAAAACCTATTAAACCCAAATACTTAAATGTCAGCTAAACCAAAATCTCTTTTTATGGTTTTATTTTTTATTTTTTCTTATAATTTGTCACAGAACAGGTTTATTGGACATTGTATGTCCTTCATGTGTTTCCCTTGTAGTGATTTCATGGTTTTAACGTCCGCGTGTTGTCAGATTTCTTACTGACGGACATTATCCATTTGATTTTTATTAGCCAGCGTTCAGCGTGTCCCAGTGGACACGCAGCAGTTCACAATGACCCTCTGATCTCTTCCTTTTGTTGTCAGCCGGCTTTTCTTCTCCATCTCGCTCCTTTCTTACAGTGGCTCTGGTTACCACACGTCCTCTCTCAGCAGTGGTCTGTTTAAAGATGAGAGTGAGTGGAGGATGGTGAGAAGAGCTCAGGCCAGCTCACCGGGGAGCAATTAGCCTCCACCATCACAACGACTTTGATAAGCTGCCCAGGCAGGAGTCAAAAATGTAGACGCGCCGGAGGGAATGTGTGTTATTTTATCAGTCGACTTGAGTTATGACGCCATGAAAGGAAACAATGAATGAACTTAAAACAGCCCCTAGTTTTACTTTTTTTTAATGATAATTATAACTTTCTCCTCATTTCCTTAATTAAATGTTTGGTCCTTATTCTACCCAGTTACTTTCTTCCTCTGACCCCGTGCTCTAAATGGCTCAGTCTCCCATTGGCTAATTTTCAAGCGAACAGATTGGAATCACTTCATTTGATTACAGTCATTGATTTTTTTCTTCCCTTTTGAAATCAGTCGTGACAGAGCAGCCCTATCAAACAGTCACCTCCAATTTGGCCTGATGGAAGAAGTATTGACGTAAATGTGCAAATAGTTAGTTTTGAAAAACTAAGTATTTGTCTCAAGGGACAACTACAGCTCACGTCATCATTGTGAAAAACCAAAATAATAGATTTCCAAGTATATCCATTTTTAAAGATGTTTATATTCATAAGATAATATAATTTAATAATCTAAAATAATCATTTTAAAAGCAGAATTTGACAAGTAAGGTGCTAAGAGCTGTTACCTGTTCATAATATAAAATAAAATGAAAAACAATTATCATGCGTTAAATACTTTTTTTGTACGTTCCTGCAGAAAAAACACATGGTATGAGTGTGATCACGACACCTTGCCAACACGCCCACGCAACAATCTCTACATCCAACGCGCAATAACTTTTAAATTTTCACTCCTACACTGTCTGCAGTAAGTGCTGCTAGTTTCTGCATTTCCAGACTAACTAAAACTCCTTCATAATAACAATTAGGGAAGTAAAAAAAAATAATAATGTCATCTTGTGAGGAAAGATGAAAAATAACTTTTACATTGTATTTGATTTTAACACATAAAAGCAGTAATATGAGACAGTAGTAAATGTGAGTATTGTTGATTTTTGGCAATTTAACAAGAATAAATGTGTTATATTACGTCAGTGTATGACTCCATTATTCATTTGGGTAAAACTAGAACCAATGCTGGTTTTTATCCTCTTTAAAAACAACACAAATGACAAATAAATCAGAGTCGTATTGACTTATTGACCGATCACGTCAGGATTGCCCGTGTTAAGGCCAGGCTGCAGCTCTGAGTGAATATTTGGTCGGCTTTGTGTCACCGTCCGTCCAAGAGTCTCTTAATGCACTCAGTTGCCACAGATACAGGACGATTAGAGGCAAATTACTGTGTTGGCTGTTTTTCCCAGCAGGAAACTGCACGAAAGGACCAATCCTACTGACACGATGAGCATTTTCTCCTTCATAGCATATTTAACTGCTGTTTGTGAGAGATAAACAAATTCATAGCCGTAAACAAATTAAAGTATTGTTTCCAGGCTGTTTGTTTCATATGAAGATTGTTGCTTCATTGGGAATTAAAGTCATTTTCTCCATCGTGGTGGATGGATGGTAGCTCTCAGGTTTAAGAGTTGCTTTCTTTGCATCTTTCTGGGCGATCAGAGACTTGTTAGCGGAAATGATGAGAGTAAGGAAGGTGAATTATATCTGGAGACCTTTTAATGTCATGCTTTGCTCTGATAGTTAACCTCTTGCTCTTATAATGGTGTTGAGGCAAAGCAGCGCAGAAGGATAAAGAGGAAAAATTACAGGAATAGAAGAAGAATAAGAAGAGATGGAGATAAGATGATTAAAATAAATACATTAAAAAAAACATTATAACACTCATATTGAAGTGAAAACCCTGCCAACAGTAATTGTAGGAACAGCAGCGGCAGGTTTACAGGCAGCAGGAGCGAAGCAGCGTTTGAAAGGAGTGAGGATGATGGAAACAGAGAGATCGTGATGCTGATGAGCCGCCGCCACCGCCCCTCTCTCCCCTCCCACCTCCCTCCGCTCCGCTCCTCGCTCCCAGAGTTCCATCAACAGGCGTTGCTATGGCGACCGTAGCCTTCCCCCTGACCCCATGTGAGCAGAGCCACAGGATTAGTCCTGAAAGAGAACTCAAATGTCAACACAGCTCCAGGCGCTGCCACGTAGCCCTGAGAGAGAGACGAGGAGACGAGAGACGAGGGAGAGGGAGAGGAGCGGGGTGTCTGTTTTCCTGCACAGTCGAGTGATTGTGCAAATGTGTGTCATCATGTCATCGACTTGTGTGTCCACGACAGCTTATTGGATAAACTTACGCAAAGGTGATTATGTGAAGACATGAGTTCATTCAAAATGGCCATTATGCACATTGAGGAACCCTTTAGGAAATATGTCTAAAGATGTACTTGAATGGTTTGAAACAACATTATAACATTATGAGATTTATGTGAACAAAAACACATAAAATACATTATTAAATATGCACATAACAAAGTGAAGGATGGTAATGAACGCAGTTGTTGAACAAATGAATTGTTGTTGTTATTGTTTCTGTTTGGCAAATCCAGTCTGTTGTTTGCAAAAAGTCAAATCCAAAACATGTTTTGAGGTCGTTTGAAATGCGATCAAGTTGCAGATGTGCTCAAATCAGATCAATAGATTTAAAATTGTCTCTCTTGTTGTGTTACCGGCAACACACAACAATGTCAAATCCACAGTTACGGTAGCTAGTTACCGACACCTACGGCGTCACAACAGCAACCAATGCAGATAAGGTTGGTGATGTCTGGATACACAAATCACTTGAAAATCACAGCGCTGACGCTCTGTCGTAAAGATATGATTTGTGAAACTAATTTGATTTGCCTGCTGTCTGAAGAAAAATCTGTTGTGTACACAAGAGTCAATGGAAAATTTTGTTGTCACTGAGTGGATTATCCTGGTAGGAAAAAAAAGGAGAAGATACTAATGTTGCTCTGGTTATGATGGATGTGTAAATAAGCAATTGTTTGCTAATATATATATATATCCAACAGTCAGTGCTGGTTTTACTGCTTTTTTTTTTTTTTTTTGCTGTAATGACATGGTAATTACATTATAACCAAGGTTTTATGTTAATAAAAGCTTTCGTTTTTCTAGCTTTCATTGCAACATAAATAGTAGCAAAAAGCACTTGGGAAAATGGGTGCGTCTAATTGTGTTTTTGTGCACAGCTGCGGTGGAGGCGTGTGTTCTCCACGGGCTGAAACGACGAGCAGCCGGTTTTCTGAGGAGCAACAAGATCGCGGCGCTCTTCATGAAGGTGGGGAAAAGCTTCGCACCGGCCGAGGAGCTGTGCAGGAAAGCCCAGGAGCTGGAGCAGATCATCGAGACCAAGTGAGAAACGCACACACACGAACGTTTCGTTCTCACGCATCACAGCAGACTTCAAAGCTCACATCAAAGCCTGGTCGATTGTACCTGCGAAAAGCTCTGAAAACAAACGTCTGTCTTCTTATTGTGAAAAGCTTCTATATAATTCATGCTTGTAATCTTTTATGCATCATGAATCACTGATGCACTCAGCTTCGTGCAGATGCAGTTTTACTTTTACTGGAATTTTTAAACCACTTTCGTCTTGTTTATTTTCACATTAAAAAAAAAAAAAAAAAACGACTCTCTCTTTCTTCAGGCGAAGCCAAAGCTTGCAAAGTCAGGACAGCATTCGCAAGATGCC
Organism: Polydactylus sextarius; assembly: GCA_016801845.1. Classification (NCBI taxonomy): domain Eukaryota; kingdom Metazoa; phylum Chordata; class Actinopteri; family Polynemidae; genus Polydactylus; species Polydactylus sextarius. The sequence continues at coordinate 11,046,307 of CM028915.1, read as the reverse complement.
CCGGCTGCCCAGCCTCACCCCACAGGGAGTCAAGAACTTGTGGATCCGGACGGCTCTGTTTGAGAAGGTGCTGGACAAGATTGTCCTCTACCTGGTGGAGAACAGCAGGTACGTAGAGAAGAGTCAGTGACGTGATGTGTTACGGTTTGTGATTCAAGAACTTCATGTCCCCTTAAAATCACCCTTTTTCACATTTGTCTTCCAGTAAATACTATGAGAAAGAGGCCGTCCTGATGGACCCTGTAGACGGACCAATCCTTGCCTCCTTGTTAGGTAATTATATGACATTTTAGGCATTTTGTGTGATTTAATGTAATCATTTAGCATTATCTACACACACCCCCTATCCCTCTGGCCACACCCACTACTCTATAAAAAGACATTACAGCACTAGTGTTAATTAGAAGTGCGTTCAGGAGCAACAGGATCATCAGGATCATGATCCTTCACTGGCCTCCAATGACGGAGAGACAGAAGCTGCTCTGGAGTGAATGTACCAGCTCCTCACTGTACCATAAGATTAGATTTACTCTTGGTGTAATTTTATACCCTAAAGTAATGATTCTCAATCAGGAAAATGACAAGATACATCCAGGTTGATTGATTACTGAGACAGGACAGCAGAGGAGGTTGAGAATAATGAAAATCTTCATTGTGCCCTTACAATGAAATCAAAGGATAAATTACCTGAAGCCACTTACTGTACATCACTGAGTCTCTTAGTGCTGATTCATGGTTAAAATCATCCAGCTGCCGTCTGTGGTCCGTAACGTCCTTCACTCTGACAGTCGGACCTTGCGCATTGGAGTACACCAAGATGAAGACGGCCGACCACTTCTGGACGGACCCGTCCGCTGACGAGTTGGTGCAAAGACATCGAATCCACGGTGGCCACTGCAGGCAGGACTCCCCCACCAAGAGGCCTGCATTGTGTGTATGTAATAATTTACTGATACATTTTATTATCCTCTGTGATGCTGTGTGTGTGTGTGTGTGTGTGTGTGAGAGAGAGAGAGTGGATGAAGAGGAGCCCCTATGATTACTGCATTTAGTGAAGCACAATGTGTCCTGAGAGAAAGAACACAATGTTTCTGACACCTTCAGACATCAAGGTATCAATGAAACAGGTCAACTCGTCCTATGTTATAAAACCACAATGCTCCTACCTGCAGTTGTGTGGTCCTAGATGTGTTTACATGTGTGTTTTACAAGCACTGCTACACATGAGCGAATGTTCTAATAATCTTGTATAAATGAAAGATTGTTTGCCAGTGTGACTGGGCTGTTTTATGATGTCGGTTTATCTGGATTAATATTATTTGTTCAGATTCAGAAGCGACACTCCAGCAGCAGCATGGATGAACGCCCCTCCCCCTCGCCATCAGCTCGTGAATATGTGGAGTCACTGCATCAAAACAGCAGGGCGACTCTACTGTTCGGCAAAAACAACGTGCTCGTTCAACCGGTAACTAACTGATTAATCATAATCATACATGTACAATAATGACAGCGCTCTACAGAAACAATATATCTCAATTTAAACACTTTAAACTCTTAATAATCTAGTGTCTGCTGGAAGAATAATATATTAGAAGACTGACAACATAGACAACAGCAGTGTCTCATATAGTCTCATTTATTCACTCTCAAGAAAATGTTTCACCCTACACATCTCTCTCTGGTCTCTCTCTATACATGCTCTCTGGTTAATAAAAACCAAAATCCCCTCAGGCTGAAACATTAATGAGCATGTTGCAGCAGAGTATTTATAATCTATATATTATACCGTCTTAATGCAGCAGTAGGTGCAAGCAAATGTTTCATTTCTTTAAATTCGCACCTCTCTGAAATGATCAATAATAAATACATTAATCCTTACGTATCCCAGACTATCTAGTCTGAAGCATTAACATAGTGTATGTTATGTGTCATGAACATGAACATCCTGAAAATATTCATTTCCTGTTTACACACAGATCACACTATTTCTAAGGATAAGACAGCTGTACCTGGTGTTTTTTTTTCAGTGTGCCTCAGGCGTAAACACATACTGATTTCTGTTATTCACACGCATCAAATGAAAAACACAAATCCTTGGTCCTGTTTCAGAGGGATGACATGGAGGCCATCCCAGGCTACCTGTCTCTGCACCAGACTGCTGACATCATGACACTGAAGTGGACGCCCAACCAGCTCATGAACGGCTCTGTCGGAGACTTGGACTATGAGCGCAGGTGCAAAAACGATCCAGCTGCAAACAGATTGCATTTGTGGTGATTGTGTCTTCCTGCAAAGCCCAAGATTGATAATGTTACTAATTCTTCACATATTAAGAATCCTCTCGTCTCTGCCGTTTCTGTTACTGAATAATGCAGTGTATTTGTGTGTGGCCCAGGGGCTCTGCATGTAGAATGGATGCTGCTGATCTGATGGGGCTTATTTTGTGCTCGCCTCACAGCCAACAGATGGTTTATTGACTGAGACACCCTCAGACATCTCTCAACCTGGCAAACCGTGTTATGTTCCTGAGCCTGTGCATGGTTTCTCTCATGGAAAAAAAAAGACTATTGCAAGAGGCAACTCTGCAACTCGTCTGCGTGCACACTGTCTTCTTTAGCCATAAAATAAGATGATACATAGAGATAATATGGAGATATTCATTGAAGATGTGTCTCTTACTTTTAGCTAATAAATCTCAAGTCTAGTTTTGGTTGTTATTTTACTGACTGATGTTTTTAATTCCATGTTTTTCAGTGTCTACTGGGACTATGCCATGACAATCCCTCTAGAGGAGATAGTTTACTTGCATTGTCATCAACAAGGTAACTGCATATCAGCCTTTAATCTGAAAACTTGTCATTATAGACACACGCTTGCTATAAAACATCATGATGAGTGTTTTGATAAATCATCTCCGCACATCTCGGGTGCAGTGGACAGTGGGGGAACCGTGGTGCTGGTCAGTCAGGATGGGATCCAAAGACCTCCACTTCGCTTCCCCAGAGGAGGACACTTGCTCCAGTTCCTCTCGTGTCTGGAGAACGGTCTTCTCCCCCACGGCCAGCTGGACCCTCCACTCTGGTCCCAAAGAGGAAAGGTCAGAACACAAAATTTGCACACATCAGACGTTCTTCCAGGAAAAAAACAGCACTAAAACGCAAAATCAGCTTTATCTGATCAATAAATCAATGAAACAAAAACAAAGGGGTAGATGCACTGACTCATTGCAGTAGGTCACAGATGAATGTGTTACTTAATGTTCTCTCTGCTCAGCCACACAAAAAGCGTCCGCTTAAACGACCGGATGCTGTTGTTTGTATGTTAAAAGCTGTGTATCTGCAGCTGAAGTGAATAATGAAAACCACCCACGAATGTTCAGACGCTATTAATAGGCTTAATCACACAGATGCTCATCATCTTTAATTCTCATGGAAGGCTTAGCACAGCTTTAATTGTTAGGATTTTTTTTTTCTTTTTTTTGGCATTAGTTTAATAACAGTTATCTTCTCGTTTCAGGGAAAGGTGTTTCCGAAGCTGCGGAAGAGGGTTCCTCAGGGATCTGGATCCTCAGACTCGGTCTCAGATAAGGAGGAGGACGAGGCCACAGACTATGTCTTCCGCATCCTCTTTCCAAACAGCCAGTCAGAGTTTGGTGAGTTTTGCCCCATAAGCATAAGCAGGTAGTCCGTTGTCCCCTCCACGTTGTTACACGTTCATAAAAAATGTTGCTCGTTGTTCGTTACAGTGACTGTTACACATCCTTCCTGTCTGACTTCCTCCCTGTCCCTTCAACTGAGTGGACAGTCCCCCTCCAAAACCGGGACGCTGGTTGTCCCCAAGAGGTCGTGCAGCTGCCCTGAAGAATCCCCCTCACTCACAGGAAGCAGCTGTAACACTGTCACACCTCGGCCCGTCTGTCCGTCTGTCAGCTTGTCTTGCTTTAATTCCCCCGCATCTAATATCCTCATGTCCTGTTCTGCACCTCTGGCAAAGTTAATTGATTATTGTCCCATTATTAAAGCCCCTCCCACTCCCTGCTCTCCTGTGTCACACCTTCTTTACCGCAGTTCAACGCAGTAACCTTTTAACAGACAATGGACGGACAATTGATTGATTGAATGTGGCTCCTGAACCGATAACGGCACTTTCTTTCTTTCTTTCTCTCTCTTTCTCACTTGATCTCTCTCTCTCTGCAATTGATAATGGCTTCATGCTTTTTTTAATTCCAGATGGCATAAATGTGTTTGTTTACATGCTTTATCTTTGCTCTCTAACAGGAATCACGCACGAACAAATTGCACTCTGAAGCGCTCACAGCAGATCTCGATTGATCAGCCTAATTCTGCTTTTGCAAAACTGTCTACGGCTGCTTTTAAATCATCAAAGTGCAAAATGTAATTGTTTTTCGATGCCTGTGCAGAATAATAATTCAAGATGGCAATTCTAGTGTGATTTCTCTCTCTGTCTGTGGATGTTGCAGTTACTCCTCCAGACTTGATGGATCAGGGAGCTACAATGTGGCATCCCACTCTCAGGAAGTCGTCATGTTCGTCCTGTTCTCAGGGGAGTTTCTCTGATGGGGCGACGCCCAAAGGCTGCAACCATGAGAGGTCAGAGATAAAAACAAAAACACAAAACAAGAGAGCAGTTACACAGAGCAGTAGCAGTTACACAGAAGACAAATATTTGACATTTACCTCATTGGCGTGAAAATGTGTTGGAAGAATTAGGTGATAAGGAAAGTTAATAAAGTCACTGCACTGATTTGTTCTACATTATGTGATGGCACAACAGGTCAACATTTAAATGATAATGAGGAATGAGGAAGATACAGATTATTCTGCAATCAGGGCAATATAAATAATATAGATAACTTCTAATGCCTAGATGATTAATCATAGGCGTTTCAGGAAAAGACAATTCCATAGTTGTATAATGTTTTGTAGTGGCAAATTATAAAAAAAATGAAAAAAAACATTTATCTCAAGGCACTTTACAATATTATAGAATAGAAAAACCCATCAGTTCCCACAGTGAGCAATTATTTGGCGACAACAGAGAGGAAAAACACCCTTTTAACAAGGAGAAACCTCCAGCAGAACCATCTGCATCAACGGTTGGGGGTGAAAAAAAAACCAGAAAAGTGAGGAGAGAGAGAAGAGAGACACATCTACAGGAGAGAGCAGATAAGTGTTAATAACATGCAGTATAGTGATATAAAGGCATGGAGAGTGGGGGAGAGACATAGATGAAGAGAGATAAGGAGGGAAGTGCAGTACATCATGGGAGTCTCCCCAGCAGCTTAATCCTATAGCAGCTTAAGTGAAGGACCTGAATCATCCCTAAGACTATAAGCTTTATCACAGAGGAAAGTTTTGAGTTTAACCTTAAATGTAGATGAGTGTCTGCCTCCTGGACCCAAAGTGGGAGCTGGTTCCATCAGAGAGGAGACTGATAACTGAGGACTTTACCTCCCATTCTGCTCTTAGAGACTCTAGGAACCACAAGTAAATCTACAGTTTGTGATCGAAGTGATTTGATGGGATAATAAGGAAATATGAGCTCTTTAAGATATGATAGAGCCCTGTCATTAATGGCTTTATATGTAAGCAGTAATTTGTAATCTATTCTATTCTAATCTATAATCTGTGCTATATCTTCCTGCAGGGCTCCTCTGAAGCTGCTGTGTGACAACATGAAGTATCAGATCATTTCTCGGGCATTTTATGGCTGTATGTGATAGCTGAACATCACTGTCTATTCAATCACCACTAGCGTCTGTAGAAGTGTTAATTAATCAACTGTATTATGAACCAGGGCTGGCGTACTGCCGTCACCTGTCCACTGTGCGTACGCACCTCTCCGCCCTCGTCAATCAAACCATTGTGGCGCCCGACGTGCCGCGCGACGCCTATAAAGGCCTCACCACAGACGTGTGGCAGACGTTCCTGCAGGACTGCACAGTAAGCATCGCTGTTGTCGCCACGCTGCAACACATAGCTCGCATTAAAAGCCTGCTGATCGCTCACACGCAACCTCTCAGTGTGCCTCATTCATATTCATCCTCTGATAATAATGCGGATCACACCATTAGTCTCACGGCCGCGTGCATCAGCTCGACTAATGGAGCACGTCAGACTCAAAGTCCTCATCTGTTAGATACAGAGTTTTCTTAAAATTGATTTGTTCATTGTGTTAGTCTCATTGAAATGAACCTTGTCCTGGAAAATGGAAAATGGTTCTTTGACCTAAAAGGTCCATTTGTCAGAGCTTTCAACCAGGTCTTACAGATGGGACATGCTCAGTTGTCATGGAGATGGCTCACCTGCCATTACCTGACCTAGAGCATGAAAAATAAAGGGTTAAAGTGGATCACTTTATTTGTTATTTGTTTAAAAGTCGACAGCTGTGGACAGATGTTTGATGATCTGAATTATTATTATTATTATTATTATTATTATTTCAAACCAGACCAGAATAACATACTCACATACAACAGACATACAATTGGACTACAAACTTAATTTTTCATCTCATTTTTAATCTAGATTTTTATTTATCTTACACACTTACACACACATACATACTTTGCACTATAAACATAATGCTGTGTCATGGTGCTGATGTTTTAAGACACTTGAAGGAGTAAAAAACATCTAAAGATTTAACCAAAAATGAAGAGCTGCAGCAGCTGAAGATGTGTCTCATCTGTTCAGGTGTATGAGGAGCAGGAGCTACTTCGTCTGGTTTACTTTGGCGGTGTGGACCCGTCGCTGCGTAAAGAGGTGTGGCCTTTTTTGTTGGGTCATTACCAGTTTGGAATGTCTGAAGCCGAGAGGAAAGAGGTTTGTCGAATTTCTTTGTTTATGTTTTTTCTTCCGCATCATTTCCTTTTACCTTAAATTGCTGACCTTTGACCTCCTCCTTCCCTGCCTCACCCCAGGTTGACGAGCAGGTCAGAGTGTGCTACCAACAGACCATGCGCGAGTGGCTCGGCTGCGAGGAAATCGTCCGTCAGAGAGAGAAGCAGCAGCACGCTGCAGCTTTGGCTAAGTGTTCATCTGGTGTGAGCATCGACAGCTCCATTCAAAAGATGATCCATCACGACTCCACTGTGAGCAATGAGGTAAACTCTGTACACAAAAGTGTTTATACATGTTGCAAGTTGACACTGTGAGGAAAAAAAAAGGGATGTTTATATTATTCTGTTTCATTAGAAAAATAAAAACCTCCATTATAAAAGAAAAAAATCTACTTAAAAGCTGGTGGAACTGTGAGTCAGAATGACTCATCTTCTACTGATTTTTTTTTTTTTTTCCTGCAACTTTACAAAAGTAAAAGCATCACTAAATCATTATCGTACCCCGTTAGAGTAAACAAAGCAGATGAGACTATATACAGCAAGGCTGTATATCAATATAAAGTGTATTTTATTAATATCCTGCACCGCATTCCTTTTATTATCCAGTCCCAGTCGTCCCAGAGCTCAGACAGGCAGAGTCTGGCTCGTCTGCAGAGTGACTCCAGCAGCAGCACACAGGTATGAAAAACTCACCTACACTAAATGTATCTGTGTTCATGCAAAACTCGCCATTTTTACAACAACTGATCTGCAACTGAGCTAAGTAAACGACGTGGTCTCAGCATTTTGAACCAATTTGCCTCATCCCTGCGTTCTCTCTCCTGCTAGTTCTTCACATCCTCCAATCCCTTCCCCTGGAGTAGCCTGCTTCCCTTTGGCTTGTTCTTTCAGGTGTTTGAGTCCGTAGAGGAGGTGGACCAGATTGAGACGGAGCCCAAGACCGAAGAGGCCAAACAAGTGCCAAAGATGCCCAACGGAGCTCTGCAGAACGGGACGAGCTCCCCTGATTCCGGACATCCGTCGTCGCGCAACTTCTCCGTCACCTCTGGCCTGTCAGATGGCTCGTTCAGCACCGAGGACAGTGCCGCACCCGACACGACCCCAAGATCTGCCGCCGTCTCTCAGGTGTCGCAGAAACCCGCAGGGGTGGAGGGTGAAGGCATGACAGAGGAAATGCACAGCCAGGAGAAAGCTGAAGTGAAGGACAAAGAGGAGGAGGGAGACAAAGCATCTGATGTGTCCAAAACTGCAGAAGATACAAAAATTGAGGCGATAGATGAGAATGCAGTTCAACCATTAAAGGAAGAGACCAGTTTGCTACCTGAAACACAGGAAAATGATGAGAAGGCACAAGCTGCTAAAACAGAAGGAACCAATGAAGGCCTGGACTCAGACATTAAAAAAATTAAATCTTCAGGAGAAACAGGAAGAGAAATGTCTAAAGGAGAAGACGCTGAACAAAAAAGTCTCAGAAAAGACAGCGAAGTAAGAAATGAGGAAACATCAAAGCTTGAAGAAGGAAATGTTGAAAAGATGGAGGAAACGGACGAATCAAAGACGAGTAAACCACAAGAGGTTTATTACACAGAAGGAAAAGATCCCAAAGCTCCTGAAGTGGACAAGAGCCTCCTTTTCTCAACAGATGCAAGGGTCTCGAGAGCAAGAGAAACCTACTGCACCTCTCAGAAAGAAGAGCCTCAGGTCATGACCGAATCCGACGAATCTCCCTCGGCCATAGAGATGGAGGAGATCCCAAAAGCCAAAGTTTCCATGGTGCCTTGGAGCAGGAAGGGACGCTGTGAACCCTCGTCTTCCTCTGAGGACTCGGCCCCTAATGTGGAGCTCAGACAGGAGGCGGAGCCGGGAAAACCCAGTCCAGAAGGCACCGAGTCCATCTTGTCTGAGGAGCCGGAGATGGAGAACCTGTACCCTCACTTTGATTCTCTGGTCAGGTCCGGAGACGCTAAGATTGAAGCAGCATCTCAAGAATCTTCCGCCGGGAGCACCTTCTCTGTACGCTGACATTTTTCAAATTAATATATGTTGAGGCGAAATCAACTAATGTTAGCTTGATTTATTCATCATCATCTGTTGTTTTTGTTTGTTCTAGCAAGAGCTTCTGGACTTGTATACATTAAACCTGCACCGCATCGAGAAAGACGTGCAACGCTGTGACAGGAACTACTGGTACTTCACCCCCGCCAACCTGGAAAAACTGCGTAACATTATGTGCAGGTAAAGTCTGATAACAGCAAGAACAACATGAGGAATTATAAAAGGCTTCATATAATAGAAGTACAGACAATTGGTGATCTACCTCTTATTGAGACAATGATTGGATTATATCCCTATCTGTGATGAAATTTAAGTTCCACTTTGCCTACTTTACATATATTATACCACCCTAAATAAAAGATTTTTAAAAATGTATCTTCAACGTTGAGGAAAAATGTGGAGCGCGTCAAAATATGTACAGCAGTGCAGCGTATGACTCAGACGAGCAGATAAAAACAGCCGAGTGCAGTAAAGTTCATCTCTCTGTTGTGTATTTACAGCTACATCTGGAGGCACCTCGACATCGGTTACGTTCAGGGCATGTGTGATCTGCTGGCTCCGCTTTTAGTCATCCTGGACGACGGTGAGTCAGTCAACACGCCGATTCGTATGTTTTTTTGTTTTTTTGCAGTTATCGACTGAACAACAGAGTTCGAAGTTTTCCCTGCTCACTTTGTCACTCAGGCTCCTTCTCTTCTTTTCTTCTGATCTTTCAGAGGCAATGGCCTTCAGCTGTTTCACCGAACTCATGAAGAGAATGAATCAAAACTTCCCACATGGAGGAGCAATGGATACTCACTTTGCCAACATGCGCTCTCTAATCCAGGTCACACAGCTACAGTCAAGTCTTTACAGACACTATAGTATCTATCAGGCACAACTAAACCCTGCATATTACTCTTTTTTTTCTACTTGTGTCATTATTTATTCTGCTGCATCTCCTCTGATCTCCGCTCTGTGTAGATCCTGGACTCTGAGCTTTTTGAGCTAATGCACCAAAATGGAGACTACACCCACTTCTACTTCTGCTACCGCTGGTTTCTCCTGGACTTCAAGCGCGGTAAATTAGTGGCACAGCGTGAAAGAGATTTCCTCTTATTTAACTTCAGTTTGTAAATGAAATGACAAACCACTCAGCAGCTTGTTATCGACAGCTGCAATAATTTTAACTTTGAAAACCCAATTGTATTTTTTGAAAAAACATTCTTGGGAGTTGCTGATGAAATAATTGTCATAAGCTGCGCCTGCTTAAATAGCTTTTATAAATCTTTATGCTTTATACCAACGGTTTAACAACAAGCTGTTGCTGTTTTTTCAATATATCTGCTTTATCCTCCAGAGTTGGTGTATGAAGATGTGTTTTCAGTTTGGGAAACAATCTGGGCAGCAAAGTACGTCTCCTCCAGTCACTTTGTCCTCTTCATTGCTCTGTCGCTGGTGGAGATCTACAGGGACATCATCTTGGAGAACAACATGGACTTTACAGACATCATTAAGTTCTTCAATGGTAAAATGCACAACTTTACAGCTATAATAAACATTTTAACATTATAAATGGAAAGATTTCCATTTTCTAAAAAGACATTGGTGAATAGGAATTGTAGAGTCCATCTATTTTCTTTCTTTCTTTTTTTTTTAGACGTGGTTTCTGAGCACAGACTAAAAGTCAGGATATGTCGCCCTCTGCTGCACAAAGTTTAATGTCTGTCTTCACTTTGCTGTAAAGAAACTTTTTGCATGAAAATCCCTTCATGCTTCTGTTCAAGTGCTGTGACATGAATACACTGTTGTCAGATTTTCAGATGGAATAATTTCATTTATTTCTGAAGGTAGAGATAGATAGACGGATGCTTTCCTAAAACACAAGACATTGTTATTATTATAAAAATAAAATCACCAACAGAAGACAGAAGATGGTGACTTAATAAAGTCGAAGATAAAAAGTAAAATTTCAAATATAAAACAGGGCAAAAATTACAAGTAGCACAAAATATCATGCAAAAAAAGTGCAACATGGTGCCAAAACAGTGTGTGTGTGTGTGTGTGTGTGTGTGTGTGTGTGTGTGTGTGTGTGTGTGTGTGTGTGTGTGTGTGTGTGTGTGTGTGTGTGTGTGTGTGTGTGTGTGTGTGTGTGTGTGTGTGTGTGTGTGTGTGTGTGTGTGTGTGTGGGCGGGGGTTTGTGAAAAAAATGCTTCACTGAGGTGTTGAAAAGCTGAATGACTGAAATTGGGGTCGAAGAACCTCCTCAGTCTGTGGAGCATGACAGCATGAAGGGTTGACACGTCTGTTCAGACGTCTCTCTAAACATTTAACTTTATTGTTTTTAACAGCTGAAGTCATTTTCTGACGTCCCGTGTTCTCTTGTCTTTCAGAAATGGCCGAACATCACAATATAAAGCAGATTTTGACGCAGGCCAGAGATCTGGTGTGTAAGGTGCAGATGCTGATTGAGAACAAGTGATGGCACTGTTTGTCTCCTTTTCCTTCCAAGTTAAAGCGTGAACGGCTGTAGCAGCACAAGAGTTAAACACATATGAGCACACACACACACTATGTGACACATTACACACACACACACACACACACACACCAACACAAAGCCTTTACAATCACAGTTTGCTGCTATGAGCCTTATTGACTGTATCCATTATGTTATTTGTGTTGTCAGCAGGTGTACGAAATTATTCCGCTTAATATTTGTCAGTATGTTCAAGTGAAAACAAATGTAACTTAAGATCTATTTAATTCCTAAATATTTTTTTTTAAGTCAGAAATCCCGTTGAGTGTTGATCTTAGTCCGAGTGCACTTAATATTTTGAAGATAAAGACGGAAACTTCAGTTGCACATTTCAAACCAAAATGCAGAGCAGAGACTTCAGGCAGAGATTATATTTATGAGAAGAAGAAGAAGAAAAAATATGTTGTGATAATAGTTTATATTAATTATTTTAATAATCTAAATCCACAAGATTACATTTTAGATATATCAACGAGCTATGAAGGAAAGAATGTGAGCAGACTTTTATTCAATAACTTTATTTCAAGGGGATCAACCCAAAATGAAATTAAATTCATTTTCACTGATACAAACAATAAACACCCAACGTAAAAGAATATTTTAGCTTTCAGCACCACGCCAGTGATTTAGCATCCAACAGTGTTTTCAATGTTCTTCAACTGCCTCGTCTACCAGATAGTATGTCTTTATTTGTTACGTGTGAATTGTACTGTACCGAGAGGAAAAAAAATGTGTTTAAATTATGAGGATTATATTATGTTAACAACTGTTGAATCATAACCTGATATCTAAGTGACTTGTGGATGTCTGGGCAGAGATTTATATCAAGAAACAAGCCTGATTTGATTAGTCTTCTTAAGTTATTTTATCCAGTGAACCACTGTATATTTTGTAAATCGTGAAGTTTACTCACCTTGATTTTTATTTTTATTTTATTTAATTTTTTTTATGCATCGTCTCGTATTGTTTTGCCGCCCGTTTGTTGAGTTTCGTGTTAACGTCAGCTCGGCTATGAACGAACAGGAAATGTCAGATGATGATGATGATGATGATGATGAGATTTGTTGTTGAAGAGTGAATGAAGGGTAAAAAAAAAAAAAGTATGAGACATTTTCACAATTAAATGCATATGATCTGATGTTATGAGGACGATTATTATTAATGTTTTTTTGAACATTCGGGGAATTGTGACGACATAAATACAAAAAAAAAAAAAAAAGTGCTTTTTAACACCATGAAAATCATGGTAAATCGTTGGTTTAAATTACCAACAATTGTGATCTTCATTCATCGCCTAAAACTGCACTTAGTTGTTCTTCAAGTGTTGTTTCATGAATGTGGTAAAATGAATGCATTTAACATTGGTGTTTTGGTTTTGTTTTTTGTTTTTTTGGGGTTTGTTTTTTTTTTGTGAGCGCTAAATTGATGTCAGAAAAAAAAAAAACTATTTTTATTGTAACGATTAGTATTTATTTATTCATCCATTCATTCATTCATTCTGATGCTGCTTTGTTTGTAAAGCTAATATTTTTTATTTTGTGGCCAGTTCTACACGTGTATTGTAAAACAATCAAATTCTATACTAAGAGTTCATATATGAATATATATATATATATATATATATATATATATATAGATATATATATAATGGTATATGTTCTTATAATAAAAATAAAAATGGAATTATCATTATTTTTCCAAAAAAAAAAAAAAAAGATATTGTAATGTCCATTTTAATGAACTGATTCAAACTCATCATGCATAGAAACACAAACAGCTCAAGGCAAAATTGTTTAAAATAGAGCAAAGTACTTTTATCGCTTTAATGCTTTAATGCACTATGGACACATGTAAAAGTCTCACAGCACTGTTGGAGGGATTTCATTTGACATTTTTCACAAAAGTTTCTGTTTCCCAGAGGACTCATGGTTTTAGTAAATCATTTACTATTTCCTCTAGTGTCACCATGAGGGTTCACACTTTGGGATTTAGACCAGACCATGGCTTTCCAGTAAATTTGTGCTACATATTCATGCCATGAGGACGTCAAATGACTTGGAAAAAAAACCTGCACATCTGACAGTGACATTCCCAAAAGTCTCCAGTGAACTTTGGCCATAATCAATAAATTAGAATTAGCAGTTTGCATTGTTATTGCAGTGCATTTTGATTCAGTGCAGTAACGTTCTGGATAAAATTGAAAAGGGAAAAAACTATCGCCCGAACAGGGACTTGAACCCTGGACCCTCAGATTAAAAGTCTGATGCTCTACCGACTGAGCTATCCGGGCGCTCGAAGATCGTTTTTGGGCTATCACTATTACAAAGATAATATTGTATTGTTTTGCTCGTCATATTTTGTTTGTATACTTTAATTAATTTGTGCAGGAGCGTTTAATAAACTTTAATCACATTACCACGCCTTAGAGCATTAGACATGCGCTAACAGCTGTCCATTACACAGGACACCGGTTTCATGATGATATTAATGTTTTTTAAATATATTTTACGATTTTATTTTCTGCATAAAGTATCATGTAAAGTAGTATATACCATGTTATGTATTTAATAGAGCACTAATGGTTCAAACTTTAGGACAAGCAACTAAAAAAGGAACAGTTTTGTTTGTCTCGACGGGACATGAACGAACCCGGAAGTACATGGAAGTGAATCATCTCGCCGTCTCTGGATTAGCCACCGGAAGTTGTTAGCATTAGCCATGTGAACTAGTTCAGACCTGAGGCATTAGCATTAGCATTGACCTTTCTGTTGAGTTAATGGAAATGATCAAAATGTGAGCGCATCGTTAATGAGATAATTATACAGAAAATGTTTTGCTTTATTGCCGTGCGCACGTGCCGCGGCGCGTCTCTGAGGCTGAGCGTGCCTTCATTTAACCTGCTGAAGAAACACGGACACTTCGTGACAAACTGTAACGACATCAGTGTACCGCGTCCGTTCAGCTCTGGACCACATAACTCAAAGGTAAATTAAAGCTCAGTGAATGTTACTTGTGTTGTTGTTACATCACATCGACCGGTCAGACAGTACGTGGATGTCTCTGCTGCAGGTGCCTGAGGTCGCAACGTGGGAGCCTGTACCAGACGATCGACTCCCTCCGGTAATAAGACTATAAAATATTGTCAGATTCTCAAGTGTCAATATTCATCAGAAGAGCAAATAAAACCTCATTTCTACTGTGCTTTAAGTGTGTATTGTTGCAAATAACGAGGTTTATCTGCTGTTAATATGAGGTCAGCCTTAGACAGTGTTTTGTTATTGACGTTTAGTGACATAAACACGACTTTTCCTATTAAAAAGTCTGTCATTTCTTTTAGAAAACTCCATGTTTTAATGGTCAGGTAAACAACTGTAAACAAGACTATATAGCATATGATGAAGTAGCTAAAGGTACCAAAGGTCAAATACCAAACATAGTTGGAGCTGAGTCATCAGAGTGTTTGGAGAATCGAAACTAACGATGGAATTAATGACGTCAGTCAGTGTTTACTTGTTGTTAAAGGCAATGGAAATAATGGAGAAAGGAAACTGACATTTCTTACTAATGCATTAATTATTATTATTATTTACAGCCTGCACACGTCCCTGCAGACCTGGTGGACAAACTGGAGCGTCTGGCCTTGGTTGATTTCCGAACCAAACAGGGATTGGAGTGTTTGGAGAAAGCCATACGGTTCGCAGATCAGCTTCATGTTGTCGACACGTCTGGGATCGAACCGATGGATTCAGTCCTGGAGGACAGGTATGATACAGACAGTTACTGAAGACCAACATGGACCACATGATGACATCACTGTTATACACAAACTGCATTAGAAATGAGAAACGGCCACAGTTCAGTTTATCTTTGCACATTCAGGGCTTTGTATCTGAGGGACGATGCAGTGATGGAAGGAGACTGTGCTGAAAAACTGCTTCATCTCTCCAAAAATGTAGTTGAAGAATATTTTGTGGCACCACCAGGTGAGGAAAAAAAACTACCTGAAAATGAAATTAGAGTTGATGTAATCCCATTTTATATTTGATTTGTAGTTAATAGTGAGGATTATTAACTTATTTTATTTTGTTTTTCTTTATCAGGAAATATTCCTCTACCAAAGATGGAGGAGAGAACTTCCATAATGAAACACTCAGAGTTTTAATATGTTTGATTTTGTCCTTCATACGTATCAGTTCACTGCTTTTCTGCAGTTAAAAAAAATAGCAGTTGCTGAGTTTTATCAGCTGAACAATAGGTCCAACAACAACAATAATACTATTACTACTACTGATAATAACAATGCCGATAATAATAGTAATAATAATAATAATAGAAATCTACTGGTCAGTTTCATTATCAAAATAATGGTGAGTGAACAGTGTGTTAGTGTGATGAGTATATTCAGTGCATTTTTTCATTTGTGATTTACATTATTATATATATATATATATATATATATATATATATATATATATATATATATATATATATATATATATATATATATATATATATTGTAGTGCTGCTCAGCTTGAATAAATATTTGTGAAAAACTTTTTTTTATTGAACTATAGCGAACGAAGCATACATCAGAATCAGTACAACTTTTTTTTTTAAGACATAATACCCCCTCCCTCCCCTCCTGGATCTCCCCTGGACCAGTAAGGCATCATCGAGTGTCGACAGTACATTGTAATGAGGAAGTGGTGTTCCTCTGTTCAACAGCTTGAATAAATTTTTTATATTTTCTGTGTGTGTGTGTGTCTGTATTGTTTCATAGTAAACATGAGCATTTCTTTGGAAGCCTGATTTGGACATCAGGGCGTTTAGTCTCCTTATTTCCGAACTGACGTAGTCATTCTCTGCCCCACCTTTTCATTACAGTTGGATTATTATTAATCTATCATAAAAACTTTCTGTGGAGCATGTGATAACCAAAACATTACAATCCCTCATACAAACAGAGTCATGTTAGGAGAATAGAAACCAAAAGTTATTGAGTCAGGGAAGGGAAAATACACTTTAATGTGAAAGGGGAGGAGTCTCTGCTCAGCTGAGCAGCTTGTATATAAACAGTGGTGATTTTTCAGTTGAGACACAACCAGAGCTGAGCATCAACACTTTACCTGTCGACTACTGAAGACAAAGTTTTTCTGAGGAAAAGACAAAGTTTTTCTGAGGAATTTGTTTAATCTTAAAAGGTAAGAAACTTATTATTGATCATTTTTTAAAACCCTGTCATAATAACAATGGTCAAGAGTTTAAAACTTTTGTTTTAATTTGTCTTTTAGGTCACTGCCAACATGGAAATAATCGTCACTAAGATGGATGGACAATCCAAAATACTGAGGGTGAATCCTCAGGACACGGTCCACTATCTGAAAAAACTCATCTGTGAGGTATTTGGGGTTCCTCCTGAGAGGCAGAAGCTGGTTTTTGTCAATGGTCAGACGACTGTCCTGAGCAACGACTCCCAGACCATCGGTTCTTACGGTCTCCAGTCTGGATCCACGGTGTCTCTGCTGGTGATAGACGGACCCACCACCATCCAGGTGTTTCTGAGGAACGACAAGGGGAAGGTCAGCACCTACGATGTCAAACCGGACGAGACCGTCAACAACTTCAAGAGGAAGGTGGAGAGCAGAGAGGGGGTCCCGGTGAGCCAGCAGAGACTGGTTTATCAAGGACGAGAGCTCGGCGGAGGGACACTGTCCGACTACAATGTGACTCCTCTGAGCACCATCGACCTGGCTCTCCGTCTGAGAGGAGGCTGAGGACACTTTTAGATTATTATATCACAACGTTATATGAACTCTAAACTAATTTAAATTATCACCAAACTACCTTAAATGTTTCCTGTTTATTTGTATATTTTTATTGTAAAACCAAACTCTACATTCCCTGATCTGAGACACTACCAAGATATATTGTATAAATATAACACAGCTTATTATGATTCAGTTAATGTTTACACATATTGGTTTAAATTAATATATGAATAAATGATTAGATATGTCAATTAGTAGAAGACGTATGAATGTTTGGAATTGGTCACTGTCAACATAAAGAAATGAATAAAGTCACAATGTGAGTATATTTCTATGTTTCCTGTATCTTGATTGAGTTCATGGATGAAGCGACACTACAGACCACAACCACGAAAACCAGTCAAAAGAAAGTTTTATTAGTCTATAGTCTGTAAGATTAACGAAGCAACTGTGTTGCCAGATTTGTGTGAGTGACATGGCAACCCTCACTACAAACTGTTGCATTAGCAGCAGCGGAGCCGGTGATGAACAGTGGTAAATCTGAAATGATGAGTATTTATAATTAAATAAAAATTCAAATGTCAGGGTTTTGATATGTTTGATTTTGTCCTTCATATGCATCAGTTCACTGCTTTTCTGCAGCTAAAAATAGCAGTTACTGAGTTTTATCAGGTGAACAATAGATTCAACCTGTTCTGGAACAGGAACAATGATAATGATATTAATAATAATAATAATAGAAACATACTGGTCAGTTTCATTATCAAAATAATGGTGAGTGAACAGTGTGTTAGTGTAAAGAGAATATTCAGTACATTTTTGATTTGTGATTTACATTATTACTATTATTATTGTAGTGTTGCTCAGCTTCTTCATTTTCTGTGTGTGTGTCTGTATTGTTTCATAGTAAACATGAGCATTTCTTTAGAAGCCTGATTTGGACATCAGGGCGTTTAGTCTCCTTATTTCCGAACTGACGTAGTCATTCTCTGCCCCACCTTTTCATTACAGTTGGATTATTATTAATCTGTCATAAAAACTTTCTGTGGAGCATGTGATAACCAAAACATTACAATCCCTCATACAAACAGAGTCATGTTAGGAGAATAGAAACCAAAAGTTATTGAGTCAGGGAAGGGAAAATACACTTTAATGTGAAAGGGGAGGAGTCTCTGCTCAGCTGAGCAGCTTGTATATAAACAGTGGTGATTTTTCAGTTGAGACACAACCAGAGCTGAGCATCAACACTTTACCTGTCGACTACTGAAGACAAAGTTTTTCTGAGGAAAAGACAAAGTTTTTCTGAGGAATTTGTTTAATCTTAAAAGGTAAGAAACTTATTATTGATCATTTTTTAAAACCCTGTCATAATAACAATGGTCAAGAGTTTAAAACTTTTGTTTTAATTTCTCTTTTAGGTCACTGCCAACATGGAAATAATCGTCACTAAGATGGATGGACAATCCAAAATACTGAGGGTGAATCCTCAGGACACGGTCCACTATCTGAAAAAACTCATCTGTGAGGTATTTGGGGTTCCTCCTGAGAGGCAGAAGCTGGTTTTTGTCAATGGTCAGACGACTGTCCTGAGCAACGACTCCCAGACCATCGGTTCTTACGGTCTCCAGTCTGGATCCACGGTGTCTCTGCTGGTGATGGACGGACCCACCACCATCCAGGTGTTTCTGAGGAACGACAAGGGGAAGGTCAGCACCTACGATGTCAAACCGGACGAGACCGTCGACAACTTCAAGAGGAAGGTGGAGAGCAGAGAGGGGTCCCGTGAGCCAGCAGAGACTGGTTTATCAAGGACGAGAGCTCGGCGGAGGGACACTGTCCGACTACAATGTGACTCCTCTGAGCACCATCGACCTGGCTCTCCGTCTGAGAGGAGGCTGAGGACACTTTTAGATTATTATATCACAACGTTATATGAACTCTAAACTAATTTAAATTATCACCAAACTACCTTAAATGTTTCCTGTTTATTTGTATATTTTTATTGTAAAACCAAACTCTACATTCCCTGATCTGAGACACTACCAAGATATATTGTATAAATATAACACAGCTTATTATGATTCAGTTAATGTTTACACATATTAGTTTAAATTAATATATGAATAAATGATTAGATATGTCAATTAGTAGAAGACGTATGAATGTTTGAAATTGGTCACTGTCAACATAAAGAAATGAATAAAGTCACAATGTGAGTATATTTCTATGTTTCCTGTATCTTGATTGAGTTCATGGATGAAGCGACACTACAGACCACAACCACGAAAACCAGTCAAAAGAAAGTTTTATTAGTCTATAGTCTGTAAGATTAACGAAGCAACTGTGTTGCCAGATTTGTGTGAGTGACATGGCAACCCTCACTACAAACTGTTGCATTAGCAGCAGCGGAGCCGGTGATGAACAGTGGTAAATCTGAAATGATGAGTATTTATAATTAAATAAAAATTCAAATGTCAGGGTTTTGATATGTTTGATTTTGTCCTTCATATGCATCAGTTCACTGCTTTTCTGCAGCTAAAAATAGCAGTTACTGAGTTTTATCAGGTGAACAATAGATTCAACCTGTTCTGGAACAGGAACAATGATAATGATATTAATAATAATAATAATAGAAACATACTGGTCAGTTTCATTATCAAAATAATGGTGAGTGAACAGTGTGTTAGTGTAAAGAGAATATTCAGTACATTTTTGATTTGTGATTTACATTATTACTATTATTATTGTAGTGTTGCTCAGCTTCTTCATTTTCTGTGTGTGTGTCTGTATTGTTTCATAGTAAACATGAGCATTTCTTTAGAAGCCTGATTTGGACATCAGGGCGTTTAGTCTCCTTATTTCCGAACTGACGTAGTCATTCTCTGCCCCACCTTTTCATTACAGTTGGATTATTATTAATCTATCATAAAAACTTTCTGTGGAGCATGTGATAACCAAAACATTACAATCCCTCATACAAACAGAGTCATGTTAGGAGAATAGAAACCAAAAGTTATTGCGTCAGGGAAGGGAAAATACACTTTAATGTGAAAGGGGAGGAGTCTCTGCTCAGATGAGCAGCTTGTATATAAACAGTGGTGATTTTTCAGTTGAGACACAACCAGAGCTGAGCATCAACACTTTACCTGTCGACTACTGAAGACAAAGTTTTTCTGAGGAATTTGTTTAATCTTAAAAGGTAAGAAACTTATTATTGATCATTTTTTAAAACCCTGTCATAATAACAATGGTCAAGAGTTTAAAACTTTTGTTTTAATTTGTCTTTTAGGTCACTGCCAACATGGAAATAACTGTCACTATGGTAGGTGGGGATTCCAAAACTCTGAGGGTGAATCCTCAGGACACGGTCCACTATCTGAAAAAACTCATCCATGACAATTTTGGGGTTCCTCCTGAGGAGCAGAAGCTGGCTTTTGCCAATGGTCAGACGACTGTCCTGAGCAACGACTCCAGGACCATCGGTTCTTACGGTCTCCAGTCTGGATCCACGGTGTCTCTGCTAGTGACCAAACCCACCACCATCCAGGTGTTTCTGAGGAACGACAAGGGGAAGGTCAGCACCTACGATGTCAAACTGGACGAGACCGTCGACAACTTCAAGAGAAAGGTGGAGAGCAGAGAGGGGGTCCCGGTGAGCCAGCAGAGACTGGTTTATCAAGGACGAGAGCTCGGCGGAGGGACACTGTCCGACTACAATGTGACTCCTCTGAGCACCATCGACCTGGCTCTCCGTCTGAGAGGAGGCTGAGGACACTTTTAGATTATTATATCACAACGTTATATGAACTCTAAACTAATTTAAATTATCACCAAACTACCTTAAATGTTTCCTGTTTATTTGTATATTTTTATTGTAAAACCAAACTCTACATTCCCTGATCTGAGACACTACCAAGATATATTGTATAAATATAACACAGCTTATTATGATTCAGTTAATGTTTACACATATTGGTTTAAATTAATATATGAATAAATGATTAGATATGTCAATTAGTAGAAGACGTATGAATGTTTGAAATTGGTCACTGTCAACATAAAGAAATGAATAAAGTCACAATGTGAGTATATTTCTATGTTTCCTGTATCTTGATTGAGTTCATGGATGAAGCGACACTACAGACCACAACCACGAAAACCAGTCAAAAGAAAGTTTTATTAGTCTATAGTCTGTAAGATTAACGAAGCAACTGTGTTGCCAGATTTGTGTGAGTGACATGGCAACCCTCACTACAAACTGTTGCATTAGCAGCAGCGGAGCCGGTGATGAACAGTGGTAAATCTGAAATGATGAGTATTTATAAAAAACAAAAAATAAAAAAAAAATCAAATGTTACAGGAGTGAAAACATCCTCACTGACTAAAAACATCATATGACATATTTAACTTTAAGCGTTTTTTCTCATCTGTGAGGTAGAAATGCATCTTAGGCAAATGAAGACACCATGCCTGTATAGATATAAAGTTTACAATGTGTAAAGTGAAAATGTGTGTGTATAATGTGTAATGTAAAAAAGACTTAACAACTAAGTATCATTTATTTATATAGCACTTCTCACAGAGAAAACTCACAAAGTGCTTGACATAATAAATATATACATCCAACAATGTAAAAAACAAACAAATCATGGGGGACACTCTGGGAAAGTCTGTCTAAACAGGTAGGTTTTTAGAAGCTTCTTAAACTGTTCAATGGATTCAGCAGCTCTCAGATTATTCAGTAGAGCGTTTCATTGTCTGGGTGATCTTGGAGGAGCATATTTATGTAGTAGGTCAGATAAATACCAGATGTGTTTATCAAAGTGCATTGTCTTGTCAAAATGAACTCCAAGGTAACTCCTAGGTCCAAACATCCCAAACATCCCACACCTCAGAAGCAGCACTGTCAGGTGCAACAATCAGGCCTTCGGTCTTGGCAGCATCAAGCTGGAGGAAATTGTTGGTCGTCCAGTTGTTAATTACAAGCAAGCAGTCATGAAAGAAAAATACAGCTGAATATCATCTGCATACATGTGATTGGAGATACCATCAAAACTGCTTATAATGTTGCCAAGAGGAAGCACATACAGAATAATAAAAAATGAAAGGAAATCTGTGAACTTTCGGTCTCTTTCTTCATATCAACCAAGAACATCTGTGTGAAACTTTGTCAGTTTTCAGTTCAGAAAGTTTCAGTATCAGTTTCTGGAAATGATGACTGAGCAGAGGAAGACATTCAGTGACAGTGTTTGTTTTAATTTTATATGACCTGTTTCATTACACACACACACACACACACACACACACACACACACACACACACACACACACACACACACACACACACACACACACACAGGATATATAAATACCATTATCTATATATTTTTATATAAACATATTCATACATATATGTGCATATATACACATTTATTTCAGTTATGCTGCTGAGACAAAATAATTTCCATATCTATCTGCCTTTCAGTCTAAATAGCCTGATCAGTTTCTTACTGATTTGATCTTAGACAAGATTGAAAAATCCCCTCTGTGTCCCAGTTCCCTGTTTGTGATTCACACTAATCTAACCTGTTTGATAAGTTAATGATTTATCAAACAGGTTATAAATTCTCCAAATGTGGCTCAGGGGGGCAATGTTTGTTTTATGATGTGCAAAACATTACAGGCAGAATCACTTTTGGAAAATGGAAATCGAAAGTTGTTTTGTTACTGAGTCAGGGAAGGGAAAACGAATCTTAAGGGAAGGGGGCGGGGCTCCGATCAGCTGAGCAGTTTGTATATAAACAGTGGTGAGTTTTCAGCTGAGACAGCAGCAGCTGAGCATCCGCTATTTGTGCATCGACTCCTGGAGAATTGAAATACTTTTTTTCTGACTATTCAGTCTCAAAAGGTAAGAAACTCTCTTTGTGCAAACTTTGTAGAGGAATAAATGTGATTAATTAATAGCAACGAGATTAAGACTTTGTTTTAATTTCTCTTTTAGACACTGCCAACATGGAAATAATCGTCACTAAGATGGATGGACAATCCAAAATACTGAGGGTGAATCCTCAGGACACGGTCCACTATCTGAAAAAACTCATCTGTGAGGTATTTGGGGTTCCTCCTGAGAGGCAGAAGCTGGTTTTTGTCAATGGTCAGACGACGGTCCTGAGCAACGACTCCCAGACCATCGGTTCTTACGGTCTCCAGTCTGGATCCACGGTGTCTCTGCTGGTGATGGACGGACCCACCACCATCCAGGTGTTTCTGAGGAACGACAAGGGGAAGGTCAGCACCTACGATGTCAAACCGGACGAGACCGTCGACAACTTCAAGAGGAAGGTGGAGAGCAGAGAGGGGGTCCCGGTGAGCCAGCAGAGACTGGTTTATCAAGGACGAGAGCTCGGCGGAGGGACACTGTCCGACTACAATGTGACTCCTCTGAGCACCATCGACCTGGCTCTCCGTCTGAGAGGAGGCTGAGGACACTTTTTGTCTTTTTTTTTTACGTTTTAAGTTAATGTATCCCAAAGTAATAGAAGATTTTTTAACTTAATATTAAGGATGATAACACAGCCTCAGATAGTTCGTATTTATGTGTATGTTCATCATAATGAAACAGCCTCAAACAGGTGTTTCCCATCCAGATGTGGACTTTTAACAGTATAGCTGAGGATTAAACTGTGAGAGGATGCTGTCATTTTCAATACAGACACCTGATTGTCAGTTTTTTTTATTGTTGTTAAACTAAAAGAACAAAAAAATGACATGCATTAAGGACCAATGTTGTATTACATGTTTAAAACAACTTGTTTGATTTTGTATTCTGGTAATGCAAATGTGTTAACAAAGATTAACAAATACAAATACAGTGTAATGATGCAATATGTGCACCAAGCAGAGAAATAAAAGTGTTGAATGTGATCTCATACGTCTCCTGGCATTTCCTGCATATTTCATCAGCTCAGGAAACAGGAAATGACGACGCCAACTTCAGCATTGTCTATCGCCACCTTCTTAAAATAATGGCCTAACAAAAGTAATGAACTCAAGCTTTTCAGCAAACAGGGAAAAAAAACTGAACCACAGAAAGAGTAAATGATATTTATTAATTATTTCACATAAACGGTTACAACAGACGGCTCCTGACAGAAATAATTGTGTCAGACAAAACATAAGAGAATTAAATGACTTATTTTGACCATTTTATGAACATGAGCCTTTGTGACTTATCTTAATTTAATTTTGAACATGACTTGGACCAAATCACTTCTGGAATAAGTGACTTAAGCAAAACAGTGCACTTCTTTTTCTTCTCACTACTGGAAAGGATGTGAAACTCAAATGTGACAAGTATGATCACTTTGGCTAAACCAAACAAATAGCAGGTATGTGTTTCCTCTGTGATAATGTGAAATGATTTTTTTTTTTTCAACTCTGTGAACATTAAAGTACAACTAACAAACTAAACCAAACTCTGAGGACACATCTGCATCTCCTCCCTTCTCCCTCCAGCTTATCTTCTCTGGGTTTTTATTGTGAAACAACATTGTAATGCACTGTGCAGCTGTCACAATGTATTTGTTTATGACCTGAAACAAGGTACTTGTCCTATCATCAGTCACTCCCTTTCATGGTAAGCTCAGGAAATGCAAGAAACAACATGAACAAAAACAAAATTAAAGAGGATCCTTTAGGGGAAATTTTTACTCATGTATAATTTTTTTTACTGTTATATTTAGTTAACAGTTAGCTGGTTAACCGGTTAGACACAAAATAAAACTTTCCAAGCTACTTATTTAGTCTAAAAAGACTAAATTTAGTCTAAAAAGAGTGAATAGCTATGCAGCATCGATAGCCTTGCATATAATATAATAAACCATATCACTTATCAATAGGGAACAAGTCCTGCATCACTACAGTAACTTCACTAGCTGATTTCACAAACAATTTATTTCTTTTTGAAGCGGCTATCATTAGAAAGCTTATAAAATTGCCTAAATCACACTCTTGACATAGATCATTATACCACAGGGGTAGGATCACATGATCTGTTCAACTGAAGATGTAGGAGATTTTACCAGAGGTGAGCAGCATCATTTTTATCCATTTTTAATAAAAAATGGCCATTATTTCAAGAAAGAAATTCAAAATGAATTAAACAGCCTCTTAGTCACATAATTTAAGAATTAGTATGACATCTTACAAGATTTTGGCAGTGGTTTGTAAACGAATACATTTATTACAAACTATATTTATTATATTATGTTTTTACAAACTCTCATATTTCCAAAATATCATAGCAGCATGTTATAATGGCTTAAACCCATTGAACAAGTTAGTTCATGAGTTAATCACAAGTGCTACTGTATGTGGAAACTACCGTCCACATTAGTAGTTGGATTACAAGCTGTGCACCTCACAGCTCTGGTTGTATTACGTCAGTGTTCTGGTTTACCACAGCACTGTGAGGAATGGTTTGTCTGCTTTTGTTTGGTATGAAGAAATCTTCAAACGGCATCATTTCCTCACTGACGCGAGGTAGGCGTACCAAAATAAGGCAATCACGTTGGCAAACAGCACTCTGAACTGAAAGCATGAACAGACACAGAGGTATGAACAGTGACGTTGTCAGTTTGTGAATCACATGTTTTTGAATCACAAGGTGCCAGGGAATTTAAGAGTCTACCTGAACAGGCACAAAGTTGATGTTGATGAATTGGAAAGGAGTCCAGACTTTCCAGTTCATCTTCAAAGCGGTCCAGTAGCTTCTTCTCATCTTCTTTTCAAAATCTTCCCAACCTTTGGCCTGAAAACAAAACACTATGATCACATGTTTGTGTTTGTTTTACACTTTGGCGCCTATAAAGCTGTCTGAGCTGAAAAATTACACCAGCAATAAATGATAATTTAACATATCAGTCCATGCTAATCATGTGAAATACAATATAACCTCTATGTCCTGTGCAAATATTTTTAAAGAGGAGAGGGGCTACAGACCCATAAGAATGAATAGATATGAATAAGAAATTAAAAGATTTCATTTTTATTTTCTAGAAAGTTAATACAGAATCTCCACACATATTATTTCTTCTGCTTGATGGGACTGATAGAAAGTGTGACACTGACAGGAAAAATATTAAATGTGGTTTCTGAAAAGATTTTAAGAAAGACGATGTGTCTTTTTTAATCAAACAGAATTCATTCATAACATGTTGCATCTCAGAAGGCCTTTTTCACTCTAGACTCCGATTCAAGATCAGACAGTTCTGCTATCAGCAAAAGAATGTGTTTTTTACTGATATGTGACTGCAACTGTAATTATTTATCCTCATTCCTACTTATTTGTATCTGAGCTCAACTGAGCCATGAGCATTATTTGTATCTCTGAGTGAAGAGATGTCTTTTTATTGTCTTTATCACTGAAAATGTGTCTCACACACAGATACTTGACAAATAACTGTGGATACTTTGACCCTGAGTCTGACCCATATTAAGAGTTATTAATTAATTATTAATTCAAAGTCAGGACACTTTCCTTTGATTAAGGGGGACACTTTCTGAGACAACCCACCTCCAAGATGTTCATTACAAAGTAGAAAAGGAGCAGAAAGCCTGGGGCAAAAAAGAGCCGATCCAGTAGCAGCCGTTTGACAATGCAGTACGGGTCTGTGGTTGGCATCCACACCTCCATTAACTGGTAGAAGAAATGACTCACAGGTCCTGTAATTAACAAGCTGCAACAGGCAACAAGACATGATATGATGATCAGGACGGGAGGGCATTTAGAAGAAACAAGGAGCGAGTTTTCTGCTACTTCCATCAATTACGGCAGTAACATTTCCACAAACAAAACACATTCGACAGAGTTGGGTAAAACATGGTGCACTTAAGTAAATAGTGCACTGGAAACAGGAATTAAACCTGTTGAACAGGTTTGTTAATGAAGTAATTAGAAGCTCTAGTGTTCATGTTGTTGATATTACATTGACAATATATTTAACACTGTTGGTGGTAAATATTTATTTTGCAACAAATGCAACAATACATCTGTCAAATATGTGTGTGGGATGATTTACAGTAGCAAAAATACACAGATAGAAGAGGCTGCACACAGCTGTGGTATGAGGAAAGGTGAAATGTGCTGTGTACGTGTGTGGTTTGTTTCAATAATGAGAAACATGTCAACTATGTTAAATATCAAAAATATCTGTGTCAGTCCAAAATGTCTCAATTGGTGCATCTCTTATGTTTTTACATCTCAGTTTTCTGTCTGTGTTAATTAAGTCTCACCCATAAATGGCGTAACGTGCAGCTCCAGCTGTGTCGATCTCATTTAGAGGTTCTCCCTTTTTGGCCTTTTTTCTTGCCTCCAAAATCTGAGACAGAAGATTTCCCAAAGCTGAGAGGATGCCACTGAAATGAAGAAAAAAACACACACAGAGTTTGTTTGTTTGTTTTTTTAAGTCTATCAACACAGTTGCATTAATAACATGATACACTGCTGACAGGGGAGGATCCGCACACCAACTCTGATTGGTTCAGAGCAGAAAGCTGAGACAAAAGGGCACTCTGTGGTCTGTGCAAATAAAGTGGCCAAAGGATCCGCTTTGATTAAATAAATGGCGTTAACATTGACTAAATAAAAACAGCTGCTGTGGCTTGACTTTTTCAGACCTTTAGTAAATGACATCTTTTTATATTTGACTGTCAAACTGAGGAAACGCGGCAAAAATCAAGCAGCTGGCAGCAGAGACGGTGAACACGCAGCGCTACTGACCTCGTCACAGACTTGGTAATTATGGGATATTTCTTCAGCAGAAACAGATACTGCTGCAATAAACGGAAAGGTATGGACGCGTCGCGGATGGGTCGACTTTCCACAGGCATTGTCACTGATGTAGCCGCACAAACATCACCGCTACAAACTAAAATGAAAGGGGCGAAGTTTAAGAGGAACTCCGCCACCGTCTTCCTGTCTGCGTCATGACGTCACCGGCGGAGCCACGCCTCCACGCCGGGGGCCGTTCACTTCATGCAAAAAAAAAAAACAAAAAAAAACTTGAAACTTGAAAATATGATGAACCGGATTGAAGTGGATCGAACTAGATTAAACATGGTGAAACAGGTTAATGTAAATAATCTGTTCAGGTGGTGAAAAGTAGGAAACATTTAATAAACAACTTGTTTATGAAAGTTCTGATACATTTCCTATAGAAGCACATAATTGCTTGATTTATTCCAGTACTAATTAGTACTAATTAATCATTTTAGCTCTTATTTTTAATGTAAAACACTTTGAGCTGAATTCTATAAAAGTGCCGTGACAGATTTTACCCCTACATTTATTTTAACTATTTATTTATTTTCTGACAAATTTCCCCTTGACGCGACAAGTAAAGTATATTCTGTTCTATTCTATTACTATTAAAAATGGAAACATTTAATTTTCACATTCACAAGCGTAACTCTTGTATATATTGTATTGTTGTTTCACTTCATTGTAGTAGGACAGAGCTACTCTCCCTCCCAGCTGACACATAAAATGCTGAAGGTAACAAGCAAAGTTTATAAAACATCCCACTTAAATAAATATTTTATGATTTTGACTGCATGTGAATTTAAATGTATGTACTTTGGAGGTTTTACAGGTTATTTGTTTGGCTTTGGGATGTGTGTGTGTGTGTGTTGTATATGTCCCAAAACAGCAGAGAGATGTAATCAGGTAAATTTACTTATGCACTGCAGTGTTTTTTGTTTTTTTACAGTATTTGACAATTTAATTTTAATTCTGGATTATGCAAAAAAAAAAAAATCTCTAAACTGAATCATTATATAATCCTGTCTGTCCATTTGCCAAAGCTGTATAGTATTGTTTACTCAAATTCACAAATCCATTAACAAAATTCTGCATCTTAGTGACAGCAGCTGAATTAGCATTTAGCATTTAGGCAGCATTTTAGATTAGACCACAACGATTGAGTCATTAAATACGACGTCAGCTTTTTTGGAACCACTTTAATGGAACCAACATTTCAGTAAGAAAGTAAAAAAAAGAAGCAGACTTTAATGTACAAACTAAAAAAAAGAAAAAGACCAACAGTGTACACAAACATATTTACAACGTTGAAACTGACAAGTGCAGATGATACAAACATGCACTTCAACAGTAAGGTTTTGAAGAAACGTCAGTGTAAAGAACAAACTGCAAATGTAAACTCTTCCATAAAAACCCTGCACCTATGTTGACTGAAACAGGAAACTGAGAAAGCTTATGGTTGGGTTTTTGGGACTGTAGATAAGCACATGTTAGGAAAATTAACATGTATAGCAATTTAAAGTGCCTTCCAGTCTATTGGAGACTTTCCAGATTTCTTTAACAGCTCGTTGGCCTTGGAGAAATGTTTGCACCCAAAGAATCCACGATGAGCTGACAAGGGAGAGGGATGCACCGCCTGCAGCACATGGTGGCGTTTCTAAAAACAGAAAATGTGAAAACTTAGATACATGAACATGATAAAGAACTTCTGTCAAACGTGTTTTGTGTTAATATGACAGTGTAGACGCACCCGGTTAATAGCAGCTCCTTTCTTCTGCGCATACGACCCCCACAGCATGAAGACCAGACCCTCCAGGTTGTTGCTGAGCCACTGCACCACAGCATCAGTGAACATCTCCCAGCCTTGGTCCTTGTGAGAGTTGGCCTGATGCTCTCGGACGGTCAACACAGCATTGAGCAACAATACACCTGATGAGCGATGTTACAAACGGAAAAGATGACAAATCTGTTAATGACTGACAGCTGTGTGTAAACATATGCTGCCTATTTTTTAAAGTACCTTGTTTGGCCCATCCAGTCAGATCTCCATGTCCAGGGTGTTCGAAGCCTTCGATGTCTGAAATCAGCTCTTTATACATATTCTCCAAACTGGAAATGAGAAAAAAAAGGATATGATACATACATAAACACACCCATTAGTTATTTTCTCTTTAAAAAGTACTGAGAGAGGCTGAGCGGGATTAAAACCTGGGTGGAGGACGCACTGGTTTTTGGACACTAAAACACAATCCATGAGCTTGTTTAGGACCATGATAAGGATCCTGGCCGAGGATCACCACTTTGACCTGGAGTTAGAGAAAGATATAAAAGTTACTTAAAAAAAACAAAAACAAAACAAAACAAAAAAAAAACCAGCTAATTTCTGTACCTATAATTCTAAATTTGCAGTTAAAATAATGAAGGATGAAACCATTTGTCACAGTTTAATTGTGCATTTTTAAACACTATTACTGCATTAAAAAAAAAAAACTACTAGTTTATGCATTCACATGCATTTTTCCTACAGTTCAAAGCAGCTGCTGGTTAATATCAGTTAATACTGTCATGAAGTGGTTCAGTTTCAGAGCAGACTGACCTATTTGAAACGTCTGCACAGCTTTAATTACCAATAATATTGTAGCTTTAACTTTTTAAACAGCTGCCAATTATAAAATGCTTTGAGTATTTTTTTAAAGCTCAGTGTTTCACTCACATCATGGATGTCACACATCTGTGTCCAGGTGAACACATGTTCAGGAGGAGGATACACTGTGCGGCCTTTCCTCTCTTCGCCAACATAAGTCATCAACTGCGACACAGATTTTCAAGTTGTTAAAACGACAGGAAAATTACACCGTGTGAAGCGTGAATATATGCACGTGTGATTATTTGTCGTCTCACTTGTTTAAAGTACGTTTTTCCAAACTCTGCAGACAGTCCTCTTCTCCAGCTCTCCCCGAAGCCCGGAGGCGCCTGAGCGGAAGCCAGTTTGTCCAACGCGGCTCTCTTGTTCCGGGCGATCCGCTCCAGCTGCTCCGGGGACAGAGGCGTCGGAGGCGGACTGGACGGCTCCGACTGAACCGCCGACGGCTTCGGTTTCTTCTGCACAATTTTAATATATTGAGCGAAATACAAAGCAGGTGAGAAGCGAGGGACGACGGGTTTTAGGAACCGTCCACATTGGAGTACAAACATCGCAAACAACTCGCAGAAACAACTTTAACAACAAGCAGGAACGGAGGTGGTTGTGAACGCAGCTTGGCTCACGTTGATGCGTCGCGGGAAAAGAGAGATACAGCCGCGGGTTCACTGTAAGTGTTGGTTAATATATAAAACAAAGCTGTGCTAACGTGACAAGCTACAGGCTGTAGTTAATATTAACTACACGAAGCAGAAGTGATACTCACCGCGACTTTAGCATCCTCCTCGGTCTCATTTAACTCCTTAGAAACCCTCTTGTTGGAAACGGGCGAGAAAAATGAATGAATAGTTTTCTGTCCAATCATTGTGCTGAAAGAGATAAAACACCCCGGCGAAAAGCCTCAAAAAGAAGTGATTAAATCCACTCGATACTTAATTAAAAGAGAAACTTTCAACAGATCCTCTCGGGAAAACCAAGACTCCCTGACTGAGATGAAAACAACTTGGCGCCAACACGAAGTGACGACAGCAGAGTTATGTTAATGAGCTGAGCGACGTTCAACACCAACTGCTGCCTAATGTTCACTTTAGCAACAGCACAGCATTAATCTGACAGACACTATTGTAAACATGACGACTTTACAGTCATACCGACGTATTTTTTGTCATAATTTCCAAGTATTTACTGTTGTTGACACCATTTTATACAACCTGATTGGTTGATTGAGTAGTCAATTATTTTTGATAAGCAGGTAATTATTTAAGTAATATCTTTAAGCAAAACTGCATCAGTTTGTTGCATCAGGATCTGAATTTAAGGAATTTGATTGTTTTATTTGTCTCATGATAGTAAAGTAAACATCTAATTGACAAAGAAAATAACTATAAGTTGCAAATCTGATTTTATTAAAAAAAGGATCCCGTATAACAACTAATAAATTTTCACTGGATAATAAAAAAATTAATACAGAATAGTAGGTTCATTGACATTGGTTTGACTCAGACTTACGCTTTTTTCATATTTTTAAATCTAAAAATCTGTGTTGTGTCATCCAGGTCTCAAGAAACATATAATTAACCTCCTCAAACATTAAGTTTCTTCAATGGAAAGGTTTGTGACTCGAGGACAGAATAAACGCTCCTGCACCAGTGATGGTGTAACAGGAAGAAAGAAGATTAAACTCGAGGAAGATGAGATGATGAAGGAAGAGGAAGGTGAAGAAGACCCAGATGCTTTTCTATCAGAGTTTTCCCAACCTGTTCCCTGGCAAAAAATAGAAGCAGAGGGACTAGACTGTGATTATGCTTTACTCTTCTCCAAAAAGGAAGCAGACCAACTTTTTCAACAGCTGGAGGAGGAGGTGGTGTATTCAACAGGTATGACATCAACCATTATTTGCACGGTTATGATCTAGATGACACAGTGCTGTTCTACAGCAAATATGGTTGTTTTTCTTCCAGGGGAAGAAGCGAAGGTTCAAGTGTTTGGAAAGGTGTACAATATACCAAGAAAGCAGGCCACATACGGAGACGCTGGTCTGACCTACACTTATTCTGGGGTGAAGCGTTCAGCGTGTCCGTGGACTCCAACGTTGGAGTCCATCCGGGACGCCATCACAAGAACAACAGGACAGACGTTCAACTTTGTCTTGATTAACAGGTGAGAAATGGCTCAGTATCAGTTGTAAAAGGTCACAGTTTGACCTGTGTTTTCATGTTTCATGATCTTTTTTCTCCACCAGGTACAAAGACGGACAGGATCACATGGGTGAGCATCGTGATGATGAAAAGGAGCTGGACCCCCACTGTCCAATCGCCTCCGTTTCTCTGGGAGCTGCCAGAGATTTCATCTTCAGACACAGAGACGCTCGGGGGAAACAGAGCAGTCGACAGATTGAACCTGTGAAGCTGGAACTCGCTCATGGAAGTCTCCTCCTCATGAACCCGCCGACCAACACGTTCTGGTACCACAGCCTCCCCGTCCGCAAGAAGATCCTCCTGCCTCGCATCAACCTCACATTTAGGCGCATCGTCTCACACAACAAGAAATAAAAGCATCTGGGAGCAAACTTTCAAAGAACTGATGGTTTAAAGTGACACATGCCCCAAGTTCTTAGGTTTAAACCAACAGTTTTCCAGTAACTTTAATTAGATAACATGTTTTGTACATAAGCTGTCAAAGCAAACAGTAAATATAAACTGTTCAATCACCAGATTGTTATCGAGTGTAGACCATGCAGGACACATTTAGTCTGAAAGAACTGTTTGTGACGTGAAGCGAAGTGGAAAGAAAGATGTGTATTGTTCCAAAATTACACTACATGGATCATGTGATTGTTTGAAACTTGGATCGACATTAGTCAGGCTCAGTTTTGGTTGGTTTGAAATGAAATAAATAAAGTGAAATGCCGACAAAAACAAAAAATAATTAAAGTTCATCTTTCCAGCCTCATTCAGAGCTTTCAGCTGAACCACAAAGTCTTAAAAAAAAGTGTGCAAACCAAAACCATGAAGCCTATTTTGTTTATTTGTCTATTCTATTTTATTTATTCTTTTGAAAACTGTACCGTGCTGTTTTTTTTTTCCTGTGAGGACCTCGAGTTTGGTTAGTTTACAGAAAATTATCGTGCTTAAAAAATAAAACTGTAACATGCACATTAGTTTTGTTTTGTTTAGTTTTTTTAATACCTGAAAACAATCACCTTTACAGATTGCACACAAATACACACAATCTCACACAAATATACAATAGTGCAAATCGCAGACATTAACAGGGGCTTTTGCACCAGGTCTTTTCTCAGTTTGATCAGAGCAGAACTGCACTTCAGTATAACTTGCCTAAAAAAACCCACAGTCACACTCTGGTTTTATTAATCGTTAACTGATCTGTCAACATCGTGCCAAACGGCTCTGATGCTTCACATCTTCGAGAATTGATCTTATTGTATGTTCTCAACATGTGCAGCAGACACGGTTTCGTGTGATAAAAATCTCGAGCATTGAAGACAACATGGCACTTAAACCTCGACTGTGCAGCTCTGCAAATCTCGACAGTGTAAGGATTATTGGAAACGTAGAAAAATATCAAATTTCAACATTTTACGAACTGTGTCAACTGAAACATCATTTCCATTAGTTATCTTACATTGCTGGGAATGATTAGGCAAATTAGATGAGACAATAAAGAACCAGAGTTAAAGTATCAACTAGTTGACTTTACATAATATGTAACAAGTAACGTCTCTATGAAGTCCTAATCAGCTACTTCTGTTGAGCTCCGACAGCTTCAACAAAAATAAGACTATAAACTTCACACATGAACAATATATTGCAGCGTCATTAGACTCCATCAAATTGTCAGACGTTCCTATTTTTCCTGTCCCGTAGAAGCCAACATGTTAGATAAAAGAAACCATTACACGTGACTTCTGACTTTAAAATCCTACCGTTCCATAATCTTTGGGATAAACAGCATCCAGGCAAAGTGTCCACTCATGGAATTGATATAAGATAACATCATACAATGATCGTCAACATGTTGTTGTGACCTATGATACAAAATTATCTCTACATCAACTACAATGGCTTTCATCTCTGGTCTCATTGTCACAAAGTCCCATCTGTCTCTTGGTAACTGGCACGTACAGTCAGTCAGTCTTACAAAGCTTCTTACTCCTCTGAGCTCTTGGTCAGGTTTAGTCTTCGGACTCTCTCGTAGAAGAGCAAGTAACCGTTGGAAGACAGGACCTCGTGCAGGCTGGCTTTTCGTACCGAGTCGTCCGACACCCAAAGCCACTGGGAGCTGAAGGGTGAAGAGCTGCGAGGTGAGGAAGGGCTGCGACGGTATGTGACGAAATGTCCTGAGTGCATGTCACCGTGGTGAACCAGCACAGCTGTGAGCTGGAACAGGTACTCTGTAGAACTGGAGGGAAACACAACGCAAACAAACAGCTGAAATGTGATGACTGTGAAGACCATGACCTCCAGGTTTATATTTCAATCTTCCACGTACGTGAACATCATTTCATGCAGGACAAGTCACGCAACTTTATGCTACGTTTTCTCGCAACTGTTAATATCGTAACCTGTGAGGTTTTGTTCTCTTGAAAAATACTAGATGCAACCGTGAAAGAACATGAATGTAAACCTCTTCTGTTAAGTTTACCTGTAGTCATACGTGAGGCTGAGCTGTGGGTTCACACCCGGAGAGTGAAGAAATAGAGATGAACAGTTTCCGTTGGAAAAAGGTTTGTTGTTGTTAAGATGCTCAGCGTCTGGAAAAACAAAATATGATAAATTTAAGTTGCTCAACAACAACAACAACAAATAAAAAGAGAACGTGAAGCAGAATGATAGAAAGACCCAACATACCCGTGCCATTCGCAGTCGGCTTTTCAATGACATCGTCTGATTTTTCCACCTTTGAGGCCTTTGGAGCGCATGTGATCCGCTGACTTTTCTGTGTGGAAACGTTGTGTTTGTAGCGGTCCATTGATAAATACTCTGTAAACTGCACATGCTCCTGTCTTTTGATGGGCGTTCCTTCGCTGGACCATGTCAGTCTTTGTAAATGTATGCAGAGGCACTGAGGGAGCTGGCAGAAGAAGAAAAACACAGAAAGGTTTTGTTAAAAAGACTAAAAGTCAGTCATTAAGACTTTAAAACATCAGTCACTAAGAAAGAAGGGGGGACTTTGATCCACCTAAATATTTTACTGTCACATTTCTCTAAATTAAATAAAAACAGGCCATAGACTTGTAGACTTTTTCTAACCATTCATTAATATTTGAGACATGAGTAAATCATAAATATAAATGACTGTTACCTTTCCCAGTTTTAGCTGTTTAACAAATGTTGTCCTCTGACTTTCCAGGACTTGCCCATTCACTTGTTGAAGCTGAGGAGAAATTTACCAAATTAGCTTTTTCAACAAAATCAGCAAAAATACATAAAGAGACATTTAATAAGACATTTCTGATGTAAAACAAAGTGAACATTAATGCAAATAAATGCATCCTGACATTAGATTTGGCACTAGAGTTTGGAAATGAAATAGTTTTAAGTCATTTACATATTGGACAAAATGATTCTCAAGAACTTGGCATGACGCTGACACTGCAGTGAAAGTACCTTGGTGCAGTTTTCACACTCCACTTCTTTGATGGTCTCTGAAGAGATAAAATGCTGAAGACACTGATCTAGAGAGATCGGTTTACCCTGAGGACGAAAAATCAGAACAAAAAAAAGGGGAAAGTTAACTAGCGCTAGTTTGATAACAATACGCATGTTTCCCTGATATGTTTACTTACCCAGTGAGGTAAAGGGATGGACAGGGAGAGGCTATCAAATGAGTCATACCTCACTGGACTCTATAGAAAAAACAAAACAAAACAATTGTAGAAATCACTTCCAAAGGTAATAAGTCAAATAACAGAAACAACAGAAACAGAACAAACTCACTTGTTGTTCGCAGCGCTTGCATGACATGTTGCTCGTTAATCGGCCATGAAAAGGATGTTGAAACTTCCATGGACTCGGTATGGGATGAAGAGGGGCTGCAAAATAAGTATATCAATACAGTTGAAATATATAAATATATTGTGGTTCAATACTTTATGTTTCATAGCTTATTTGTATTTTTTTTTTTACCTCGACTTCTGCAGGTCATAGTTTTCTCATCTTGATCAGGGAGACTCTGGTATAAAATAAACACAGAACACATCATTAACTTGGAATAATTTACCGATTTGTCACGTGTGACACCTCTACAGCACTGGCTCTAGTTCACATGCCGACACTGAGATGATTATTTACCTCAAGAGACTGCATGTCGAACAAGTGAGTGACTTTGGGTTGACGATCCCGCTCCTCCTCCAGAGACGACGTAAGGACATGAAACAGTTCATGTGCATCCTAGAGAGGATAAAGCAGGACAAATAGGCGACTGTCAAATTTTTTAATAAAACACAACATCCTACATGATGTATAGAGATATTAAAGAAACAACTAACCTGTTCTTCAAATGAACTGATGTGCCATCGGTAAAGTCTGAGGACATCCAGGAGGCATCCAGCATCAAGTACATCGTCCTCCCCAGGCTCGTCACTGGACAGAGCTGTGAGCACAAACAGTCTCGAAGTCAGAAATACAAATGAAAACACTCCAGCGCTTCATCCGACAGTCTGGCTGTGCATGCATTTACCTTTGAGAAGCTGAAGCAGCGTCGTAGACAGCTGGTTGTCTTTGCATGACTGGATCGGATGTGAATCTGCAAACTTCTCCAGCCACTTGATGAAGGATGGACACGCTGCTAAGCCCTGAAGCAAAGAGTTCAGGAAGCAGGTGTTCCCCAAGTTCAACAGACCAGGAACCATACCTGACAGAAGACATTGTAGGTTACAGCTTAATAACCTGTGTCCTGTATATTATCTCTATATTACACTGCACAGTGACTCCTACCTCTCTTTCTTTTCTTTCTCTCTGTTATCGGGCCCCACATAACATATACTCCAGCTGCAATCGCAGCCGCTATTCCACCGATGAGACCCCAGTTTTTAATCATCTTGTTTCTGAAAAGACAGTACATATCAATAAAGCATAACTGCACTTAATGAAGAGAAGGCAGGTAAAAAAAAACAATAGGAGACACAGGAAAGAATGATAGAAACAGTTATATAGCACTTGATAATTGATACTGACATGTATGTTTTATTTATTTGATATTTTAAATCAGCAAAAGGTTGATTTTTCACTGTAACATCAACTACATAATAAAGTCCAGCAGTGTCTTTTTTGTAGCTATTTTATGCAGTCGAATCTTACAACTAACTAGCTAACTACACTCAATTAACCAACACATAACAGAGTTTCTGGTGAGACAGGTTGGTAACATTAAGTGTAGCCAAGTCAACACAAACACCACCGCTGTTAAAAATAAATAAATAAAAAGATATAAAATAAAACACCGTTCTAGAGAAGAAAACAGCAGCCTCCAACACAACTAAGATGTTAACTCAACGCTCTTTTCACCACTAGTCATCATGACAACATGACACAATTTGCACAAACCAGTTTTAGTATCAGCGTGTACCTAAAAATGATCACACCCTGTGTTTATATATTTTGTATTTTATTTCACTGCTGCACTGTTTGCAGTGCATCTATCATTTGTAATCGTTTGACTTGATTGTACTGTTTGTTTTTCATCGTACAAACGATGCACAATGAAATAAAAGGTCAGTAGCAAACTGTGATTCTTAGCAGCTTCAATCATCGGTAATGAGTAGTAATAAGAGCTCATGTTGTCTACCACCATCACTAGTGTCCATAAAAATAAATGTGTTTTTCCCCAACTCAACACAAAATATATTCCCTAGAAGAAATAAGCCTGTATTGGGATTTTTTTTTCCATATCCAGATTATCTGAGGAACATAAAAAAAAAAACTGTTGATTGTCTGATTTTATCAGTGATAATCTTATGTGTGAAATGTGCTAAAAACTGCTGTTACATTTTTATTTGAGTGAGTTTTTTTTTTTCTTTAGGGAGATTGTGTGGATTTATTTTTCTACGTGTCAAGACAACGTGCAACATAATACAAACTTAATGAAGCATTGACCCAGTTTGTTTATCTAAAAGCCTAGATTATTTAAAATCCTCAAACAAACAGCTGTTAGAAAGTTTAAATTGTTAGTTGTTGATATTTCACAACATTTATGTGCTACAATATAATTAGCAACAACACCAACCACCCCCTCCCCTCTCGACTCCTTATCAATGTGTAACATGAACCAGCTCACACCGACGTTAGCATACAGCTTAGCTTACCGACAACCCCGAGGTCAGACTGCTCTCGGCAAACTATTTCGCCGCCATAAATAAAAGTCCAAGCCGTTATCTCGAAACAAAGACAACATATATCGCTGCTGCGTGTCTGTATGTTAGCAGGGTTTGTAACAGGAACATAAACCGAACTCCGTGTCTGTCTGCGCATATTGCAGATCAGGTCCAACGTGCGGCGGCGTCGCGACCCGAGTTTGCTCCCGTCTCGGTTCACCGACCGACTAAGCTTTTACTGTAGTTGTGCCAAGTGGACAGATTTTATTTACCTGACTGCGGGTCCAGTGCCAAGAAACTCGCCAATAAGCTTATCAGAGGTCTCGGGTCTGTACCGCAACATCCTGCTTTCATTGCGGAACTTATGTCTGTTGCGTTTGCTGTTTCAGCACGGACCCGAGGAGCAGCGCACGGATGTGTTCACTAATTACGCTCCGGTCAACAAAGAGTTTATTGCGCACATTTCATGAGAAACAAGGACAAATTCTCAAGAGAATAAAGTCACACATTTCAAACCGGATCTGTGCGAGAACTGTTTCTCGTTAAAAGTAAAAAAAAAAAAAAAAGTGTCACTTTCACTTGAGGAAAGTTAAGATAATTAACAGATGTGTTACTAGTGTTTGTATTGAATTCTGCTCATATAATAAACAGTTTTACTCCTTTGAATGTTTAAAAATATAATAATATATGTAGTCAAATATATATGGAACAGTTTTCTGAATTCAAACAAATTTTATCTTTTTAAACAAACTAAAGTTGCAACAAATTCTCTACAAAAAATGTTTACACGTGTTTTCATTTATTTGATCTAAATGAACAACAACATACCCTGTTTTAAAATCTGATCGATTATAAATAATTGCCATATACTTCTGGTCCTTCTTTTTGTTTCATCTCTTGTTATGCAACACACTGTAAAAATAGGTTAACATGTACTCAGTTTTCTTTGAATTAAACATCACACACCATGCCTCATTCTTTCATTCTTCCTCTATTTATCTACCTTTGTTATTTCACTATACGTCTTTAAATGATGTCCTAATGTATTTCTCCTCCTTAATGCATTTTGAATTGTTTGTATTTCAGATGTGCTTAACCTAATGGTATTTCTATGATGATAGAAAAGGTCAGTTTAATTGGGATTATAGGCATTTATTTTTGTGTTGGGCTCTGTGATTATATACAATAGTGTTGATGAGGCCAGATTGAAGCATATTTACATCAATTAGGTTCAGTTGGTGTATTAATGTCCTACAACGACCCAGTGTGTGTGTGTGTGTGTGTGTGAGAGAGAGAGAGAGAGAGTATTGGGGTCGTGTGTTGATCACAGTGGTCCTGCAGTCTCAGGTCCCCCGCGTCCACTGTGTCTCGTGCTGTGACTCGCGCACGGCGGCTCCCTCCTCATTGGCTGTCGTCGGGAGGACACCCCGGAGCAGGTCGCTCTCCTCGGTGCTGGAATCGCTGCTCGTCGTGATATAATGTAAACGGCGATGAGGCCAAACGGAGCATTAGCCAACAGACACCAAAATGGACGATGATCTGTTCCAACTGAGACAGCTGCCGTGAGTAAACCACAGTCTGCTCACCAACGCCTTTTCTTTGCCTTTTTTAAATTTTCTTTTTTTTTTTTTTTTTTTTTGCTGCTGTTCGGTCCATTTTCCATCATGACAGCATGTTTGTCTGACGCGTCGCCCTCTGACAACCTCGCGTCGTGTTTGTGTGATTAGCTCACAGGACCACAAACATCCTGGCACGTAATTCATAGATACATTTACCTAGTTATATTTCCCAGACATGTCTTCAGGTTAAATGCAAAACAAAAAACAAAACAAAAAAACAAAAACAACCTCGCATGTCTAGGCAGGGCTGATGGTGCAGTTTGTTTACAGTCTTCACATTTGCCCCAGAAGGAGACAATTCTGCTTTTATTTATCAATAGGAAGCAGCTTTACTGTGATTTCTGTCTGTCTGACAAGTTTTCCATCTTAACTTGTAATCGTGTTTGCTGTCATGACTCAGTAGCTAACGTGATTTATTTTCAATCCTGATGCAGATACAAAGCATTAAGCTAATTCATTCAAAATCCAACCTCCCTCATCATCAGCAACAATTCTCAAAGACAAGTGTTCCAGTAAAACAATGGAGAATTACATAAACGTAATGGTGCATGTGTTTTCAAAATAAAATGATAAAGGCACTTTAAAATATATCCCAGTCAGTTAAAAACAAGAAATAAACATATATAGTTATATTTTCAAAGAGGTTGCTTTAGTATCAGTGGATAATTACATATTAACTTATATAGATTTCTTTCTAAACAGCTTGACAGTGAAAATTATAGTTGTTTATAGTAAAAGGCAGACGGGCATTTCTTGGACATCTCACAAACTCTTCTCCACAGCGCTGATACTTACCATTGCAAGTAGGCAATGATATGTAATTACTGTGATTAAGGCATCACTGGCGCTCTCCAAGTTCTTCCATAGTGTTTCACCCTTAACACCCCATGTATTATCTACATGTGGAGGAAGATTATACCTTCATCCATCTGTAGGAAACATGCACATTTCTTGGCGTTTAGCTTTTCTAATTTTGTTGAGTAGTAAAGTCAAAGAGTGTGCAGAGATGTCAGTTGGCCTGTTATGGTTCGCTCATAAGATGATCTTATCACCCATTCACAAAATCACAGCCAGAAAAAGCTCATATCACCTAGGCAACAGCCTCCGACTCGCATTTGTACTCAGCTGTGCCCTGGCACTAGTCTTCTGAAACTCCTCTGTTGAGCCGTATTGTAGATATTTTAATCCTCCAGGGCTTTTAAAAACATCTTTTGGATTTCTTTTCTTTCTTTCTTTTTTTTTGCACAGTGTTGTCCGCTTCCGTCGCACAGGTGAGAGCACACGATCTGAAGACGATGGTGAGAATAGAGAACAGGTTGTCAGGATTGCAGAGCAGACTGATCTGGAGTCTGTGGCACTTGCAGATGGAGCGCCAGTGCCTCGGGAGTTTGCCAATCCAACTGACGGTACAATATAACAGGAACTTGTTTGACCCTTTGTTCCTACATTTCTTTATTAGACTCATATTCACTATCTGGCATATGGCTCTCAATATTGCTTCATCCCTCGCTTCTTCAGACACATTTATGGTGGAAGATGCTGTGGAAGCCATAGGTTTTGGGACTTTTCAGTGGAAACTCTCCATCCTCACTGGTCTGTCCTGGGTGAGAATTGTTCTTTAATTAAAACAGAAATCTGCACTTCAAGGGATTTTGTCTTCAAGAATACTAATTTATTGTTTCTGTATCTGCTTGTTTGTTTTCTCAGATGGCCGATGCCATGGAGATGATGATCCTCAGCATCTTGGCCCCACAGCTCCACTGTGAATGGAGACTGCCCAGCCTTGAGGTGGCACTGCTTACGTCGGTAATGTCTCTCTAATGTCCATAAAGTGCTCTTTGATTGCAGTGGCACATGGCTGTCCTGATAGTTATTGATGAAGTAATTAAGGTCTGTTTTGAAATAAGTGCTTGTATTGAACAGTGAAAACCATGTAAAAAAAATCAGAAGAGCCACTAATGGTTTTGAATGTCACTATATATGTGTTTCAATATTTTGATTTTGATTGAATTACCAACAAGGACATATTTACTTTTGTGTGTCAATTAAATAAACAACATGTAATCTGGAGAACTACAGTAGGTGACAGTGACAGTGTGTATCTTTAGGGAAATCACTTAATAAGATGTAATTAATTCAACTAATGCACCTGAAATGACTGATTCAGCTTCATATCAGCGGCATGTTCACTGAAACTCTAGTGAGATGCACATTTTTTTCTGCTGCAGAACGTCCAGTCTCATTAACAATCTTTGTTTTTGTCTCATCAATGCAGGCCGTGTTTATTGGGATGATGATTAGCTCTTCTCTTTGGGGAAATATATCCGACAAATACGGCAGAAAGACAGTAAGTTCTAAAATTGCTTCTGATGACGTTGATAGGTTTTATCTTTTTTCCTATAAGACAAGATCATTTTGTTGTCGTTGTGTTTAAAGATGATAAAAGTTTAGCTTTGATCTTTCTGAAAGAATGAAAGAGACAGATATCAGACACTTGCATTGTGCGTTATCAAATCTAACTTTCCTCAAGATTCTTATCAGATCAACAAGATATATTTAGCAGTTTTTTATGTTTTCATCATATGCACACACAGGGTCTGAAGATGAGTGTGCTGTGGACCATGTTCTATGGTCTGATGAGTGCATTTGCACCTATTTACGGATGGATCCTCGTCCTCCGTGCGTTGGTTGGCTTTGGCATTGGAGGAGCTCCACAGTCGTGAGTAACCCGTATTTATATCTCCAAAAACACACACTCTGATGAGTGATATAAGTGTGGATTAATGGTGAAATGTGTCTACATATAAGGGTGACATTGTATGCTGAATTTCTGCCCATGAAGTCTAGAGCCACATGCATCTTGCTGATTGAGGTATGAACCATTACTGTCTACTACTCTCACTCTACAATCATCACACACAGCACTGAAATTTTCATTTACAATGTTCATCCACTCCAGATATTTTGGGCCCTGGGCACTGTGTTTGAGGTTCTCTTAGCGATCCTGGTGATGCCCACTCTGGGCTGGCGATGGCTGCTTGGTCTTTCTACCATTCCTCTCTTTATCTTTGCCTTCCTGTGTTTCGTGAGTATGATGTTATCTAATCTATAGTATGTAAGCATGAAAATATTGCTTTATCAGCTGACAGGCCTGTATTTTTGTGGGGTGGGAGCAGTGGCTACCAGAGAGTGCTCGATATGATGTGCTGACAGGCAACCAGGAAAAGGCTCTGGCCACGCTGAAGCGCATTGCTACAGAGAACGGAGCGCCCATGCCACTGGGGAAACTGATCGCTGCCAGACAGGTGCAGTCTGTTTGTGCAGTACACACATGTGCTCTGAATGTAATTCAGACATTATTCGTGTTAATGTGTGAACTGTACATTCAGTTCTTTGTGTCTCCTCATCTAATTAGGAGGACCGAGGGAAGATTAAAGACTTATTTTCATCACACTTTCGCTGGACTACAGTTCTGCTGTGGTTTATTTGGTAAATAAGATATATTCATAGAGCAATAGACATATTTTTCTCATAGTTGATGTGAAATGGCATTGTTCCAGCCTATGTCTCCGTGTCTGTCTCCTCAGGTTTGCAAATGCTTTTTCCTACTACGGTCTGGTGCTTTTGACCACAGAGCTGTTCCAGGAGGGAGGCGCGT
Organism: Polydactylus sextarius; assembly: GCA_016801845.1. Lineage (NCBI taxonomy): Eukaryota > Metazoa > Chordata > Actinopteri > Polynemidae > Polydactylus > Polydactylus sextarius. The sequence continues at coordinate 11,002,032 of CM028915.1, read as the reverse complement.
GTGGAAGTGAGTCGGTGCTCAGACGACAACAGATGCCTCAAAGACACACAAACACATTTCAATAAGGGAGAGACATGATAGTTTAGTGACTCACAGAATTAAAGGATGAATGGATGGATGGATGGATGGATGGATAGGCAGGGTGGCAGAGACAGACAAACAGATAGACAGACAGACAGACAGATAGATAGATAGATAGATAGATAGATAGATAGATAGATAGATAGATAGATAGATAGATAGATAGATAGATAGATAGACAGATAGATAGACAGACAGACAGACAGACAGATAGATAGATAGATAGATAGACAGACAGACAGACAGACAGACAGACAGACAGACAGATAGATAGATAGATAGATAGATAGATAGATAGATAGATAGATAGATAGATAGATAGATAGATAGATAGATAGATAGATAGATAGATAGATAGATAGATAGATAGATAGATAGATAGATAGATAGATAGATAGATAGATAGATAGATAGATAGATAGATAGATAGATAGATAGATAGATAGATAGATAGATAGATAGATAGATATGTTTTTGTTTCTGCATCACTGAGGAACCACAGAAAGCAGACTTCTGACTTGTCACTGGGTGTGTACCATCCTGTTTGTTGTTTTATACCTCCCTCTAGTGCCCAAAGGTAACAAGATGGAGCTCCGATGCAGTTTGGAGTGTAAATATCTGAACTCTGATGACTACAAAGACCTGCTGTGGACGACCTTATCTGAGTTCCCAGGTACATGTTACTCCACTTAAAAAAAAAGATAATTCTACTTTTGTTTGCTTCCTGGCTTTTCACTGTACACTAATTACCACGGTGATCACAATAGAGACGCCTGATGTGTTATGTTATACTTGACACTAATTTAGTTTTGTGTAACAATAACAATCTTATATGTTATTTAGATTTCATACCTTTACTACATTATTTAATGGTACTTTAAGAACAGGCCAATAACACATAAAGATAATTGACAGAAAGCAGACAAACAAACAAAACATTATTCTAGTCTGTTAATATAGGTGAAAGGCCACACCAGTATTTTTATTTTGCAAATTTACAAGTAGAGTCAGGTAACAGATTCGTTTTATGTTGCACAGGATTGCTGGTGACACTGTGGGCTATTGATCGACTGGGGAGGAGGAAGACAATGGCGTTGTGTTTCCTCATCTTCTCTCTGTGCATCATTCCTCTCTATGGTTGTGTTGGGAGGTGAGGTGGATCATAGTCAGGCCTGTTAAAACATTTGAAAGACTGTAGTTTCTTTGTTCATCTGCTCTTATGTGGCTTATCTCTTGCAGAGCTTCCATGACAGTGTTAATATTCATCGCCCGAGCCTTTATCGCAGGAGGGTTTCAGGCTGCATATGTGTACACTCCAGAGGTTAGTAATCCACTTTTTTTGTTTGTATTGTATAAAATGCAAATATTAATTTGACACAGCTCAGATGAAATTGATATCTGAGTAAACAGAGTAAGAATCAGAGCCAGGCAGCCTCTTCAGTGCTTTCTACAACTCTGCAGGTGTATCCAACAGCGACCAGAGCTTTAGGTCTGGGGACAAGCAGTGGAATGGCCAGAGTCGGTGCCCTCATTACACCTTTTGTTGCACAGGTAACACACTAGCTACCTGATCTCTTCTTCTAATGTGGCATAAAACGAGCAAGAGCAATAACCATTTGTTTCTGTGTTTCATCCTGCAGGTGATGTTGGAGTCTTCTGTATATCTGGCTCTGTCAGTGTACTGCTGCTGCTGCCTCTTAGCTGCCATCGCCTCCTGTGCACTGCCAATTGAAACAACTGGCCGGGGCCTGCAGGAGTCCAGCCACCGTGAGTGGGGCCAGGAGATGATGGGCCGGGCCTCGTCCAACAGCTCAGGGGGAATCCCTTATTCCAGCTCCGGATCCCAGGGTTGAAGACTCCCACGACCGGAGTACAACCAAGAGGTGACCGCAGTGGAGAAAAAGAGGCAGGGAGAGGCGAGAAAGCTAAACCAGTTTTCGGTGTCCATCTCCAGTCCCACTCTGACTTCAGTTTCGTCACCACAGTGGCTTCAGAGAGCCGGGCAGCACAATATTTTTACATGTCACTGTACTTATAGTCTTAACCCACCATTGCTGTCACCATTCTTGCCACTGCATAACCACTGCACACAGGGTGACTGGAAAGACCAAAACGACCTAAATGAGTGAAGAAAACTCAGCGGTCAGTCGCTCACAACGGCAACAAGTGAGAATTCAAACCCTAAAGCAATGTATTTGACTCCTGCTTTTTTAAAATGCACGAGAAGCAAAAAGGGAAATAAAGAGAGTGAAAGTATTCAGTGGTATTTTAGCTTCAAACAACTATATTCTTTTTAAAGAGCCTTAAAACTACCTATTCATTTAGTGGTTGAGAGACCTTGGTGCTCTCAATCCAATGACAAAGCTGCTTCCATTTGCATACTGGATATAGACCGCATAGATAAGAAAGAGCATTATCTTCTACACACAAATTGCCTCTTAAAATACAATAATTACAAATCAGCTTTATTAAAAGTGCATCGCTGGAGAGAAGAGGAAGAGTTCCACGTCATCAAATGAACAGATAATTTGATTGAGTTAAGTCCAGAATTACTTCATTTAAGTTTCACGTCTGTCGAGGCAGTGAAAGGACCATTTTAAATCTTGTGATAAATATGTTTTGTGTCTCAGTATTGTTTCTAATTTTAACATAGGTGTTTGTTTTTCTCCTAAAGACGCGAAGGGCAGTTATTTCTGTAACAGTAATGAAAATAACACCTCGACAGTTCATGATCGTCGTTGTGGTCATTTATTGGAACAAAATGCACGAGTCGAAACAAGTTCACAGATCTTGGATCACGTCTCATGATAACACCATTTAGGTTAACTTGAAGTAATCTGACAATTAAATCAATAAACCAAAAAAAAAAAAATGACATTGATATGAGTAAATGCTGTTATGATCGATAAATCACGCTGCATCTCTTGCTCTTCTTTTTGAGACTGTGCACACATAGATCCTCACACTCATTTAGCAGGATGTTCCTTTTTTTGTCTTTCTGTAAATATTGTATCAATACCTGGTTTAGTTGTTGTCTTTGCTTTTGTTTGTTTGTAACAAAGGTGATGTGGAGACAGACTTTGCCTGGCGTGATTCACACGAATGACACGCTGAGCAAAGTTTTGTTGAACAAAGAAAAAAAAAATTAAAAAAAACCAACAACAACAAAAGATTTAACTAGCACAGGTCCAGCGAGCTGACTCTTACCTGCCAGTGTTTGAGATATCGTGCTGCATTAAGTGTCTGTGTGCACAGATTCCTGTCAATGCACTGGATGTAAATCTGTATGATACTATAGTAAATAATCTTTCAAAAAGATCAGTGGATTCATGTTGTTATTTTATTACTAAAAAGTCTAAAATATTAATATAATATTTTATCCCCAAATAAAAGATCAAATCACTGGTTTATTGTGATTTTTATAAGTTATAATCGTTATGTATAAGTTTGTTTACTTTTTTCTATATTTTTTTTAAAAATACCAACAAATCATATCCTTTTTCTTATAATGTCACTAAATCTCCTGTGTAGTTAAACACACAAGCAACATGTAAGTGACAGCATCTACAGGAGTGTCTCCTCTTTCACATTTATATTAAATTCACATTGTTATAAAATTATTCAATTAGCATCAAGACAAATGATAAAAAGTAATTCAATGTAATTGAAGTAATTCAATAATAAGACAGCTTGTCTTGTACTACTGGATAAGAGGCGCTGATGTTGAAATTTGAAAAAATCACAACTCCAGGACCCAAATTTACAAACGAGCTTTTGGACCTTGGCCTTTCTGATCCACGATCTGACCAAAGAGTCTCGCTGCCTCTTCGGCACAGCCTCTGTGAATTGTGAGTCCGAAACCTCCGTGGCCATAGTTGTGTATCACCTGAATAAACATATACAGCAGCATTTTAGAAGTCAATAAAAATCATTTTTTCTCTTTGAAGTACTGATCAACAGCTGTCATTTACCTCAATTTTCACTGGCCCAGACTGGATGCTCTCCCTCTCCAGTCGCACTTTACTGCGAACTGGTCTGAGGCCAGACCAGTCGTCTACTATCCTGGCATACTAAGGTTAGACAACAACAACAACACATCTTCAGTCTTAAAGCCAAAGTTCTTTGAAAAATGTTAAATATTAAGTACAAAGAAGACTCATGATAAACATTTAAACCCAATTGAAACAGACAAGTCTTTTGCAGCATATTCATGTCACCTTACTTTGAGACTGGGCTCAAGTTGACAGGCTTCTTCCCAGATTTTTTTGTGATCGTTGGAGTTGTTTTCTTCACTCCAGTTTCCGACCTGGAAAACTCCACCGACTGTCACAAGACGACTCCTGCAGACACAGATGTTCTTTTTAGTCATGAAACAGCAGCTCTGGCTCTCTGGCTACAATAACAACATACTGTAATCCCAAATCATTCCCAAACTAGAATTACTGCCTCGTGGTTATATGACTCTACCAACCAGCCAAGTTGCCAGTTCAACTCAGGTTATTTAATATGAAGTATTAAATGCACAATCAGATGAAAAGGAGGATGGACAAACAGACTTAATGCCTCTGTCCACAGTGTTTACAAGTGTGTTACTAACTCTACCCTGGAATGATGTACGGTGAATTGTAGACACCGGTTGTGAAATTGTGGGTAAGAATCCAATGTTTCAACCATGGAGCATCCACCTGAAACACACAGTGCAACAACACGATTTGACTAATTCCACTGTGCCTTTAATATCAGTTACATAAACTACAAATATAGACAGTGTTTGTGACTCTCACCTTCACTATCTGACCACGACCTGGTTTCAGATCTGGATCCGGCTGGAGGGCACCTGATCTTACCCCAGTGCAGTTTATGATCACATCTGCCCCACTTTCTGCCAGCTAAAAACAGATATGCACGATAAGATAACAAATGAGGAGAGATAACATTTTGTGGGTCTCATGAAGGTTTGTTACCGTATTACAAGCTCAAAGAGCTGTATTACAGGTTTAAAGAGCGTTTTTGAAGCAGAATACAACACAAGCTATTACATTACAACATTAAAAAAAAAACTCTCACTAACCTCCTTGAAGGACTCTATTTTCCTGTGGTAAAATTTCACCCCTCTTTTCTGCAGCCTGGAAATCACACACAAAACCAGATGGATATTAAAGAGAATTGTTGAAAAACATTTCAGAACAAACATACATAAAATAAGATATCTGGTAGGTTGGTTTATAATCTACTACTTTTAGACTGTGTCTAAATATTTTCTCTTATTCACTAAACACTCAGTTTCACATGTTTGCACAGTGCATGGTGTGGTTAGTTCTCAGCCACTGTTTGAGCACGACTCTTACTCTGTAATGTGAAATAATTGTAGTCCACTATACAGTTTGCATATAAGTGCACTGTATTGTACTGTATACAGTGTGTTGTATGCACTGACGAACACTGTATATAGAATAAAACACATTCCATTTTATAGACTAAATAGACCAAGACCAAGATAAAACTTGATTGATGTTTGAACAAAATACAAAATTCACGTAACAAGAAATGAGGTGCTCCCTTTCATCTTTTTATTGGGTAATAAATGTTGCTGCAAGCATGTCTGCACCGAGGTGAACAGAGTTTGACACCTGTGAAGCTTGTTAAGTGCTGGTTTAAAAGGAAAATGCTGATACAGCATGGCTGTTTACATAAAAAAGAAATAATAAGTTAATCACTCACCAGTCCATCAGCCAAGGTAAGTATGATTTACCTTCCACCATGAGAGCAGTGTTGAACCACCCATAACTGGACATGTTAGAGTTAGAAACAAATATGTTAGAGGTGGTAACACTAACTGATCCATCCAAGCATAAAGGTGTGTGATGTTTAATATACAGTTTAGTATATATTTTATGGTAAAATAATTTTTAAAATGATCTAAATATTGAATATATCTGCAAAAATAAGTTGGACATTTACACACAAAGCATTCATTTTTATTTATTACTGGAAATTGTAGCTTTGTACATGTGTTATTAAAGGATGTTTGGCTGTATTTTCTATGCATTACCTTATAATATAAGGTTTACTATATTAATAGGTCAAATGTTTGACATGATGTGGGAATAGCTAAGTAACTAACTGAGAACCTACGTGTATCCAGGAAACATCTTCAGCTCTCGCTCTGTGAGCTGTCTGAAGCCCAGGACACTGTCTTTAAACGATGGATCCTGCAATCAGAAAACGAATCACGAATCACGAAAACGAATCACGAATCGCACTTACTACGAGACGACGCAGTCGCGCAATAAACTCCTCATTTCTGAATGTAAACCTAACCCTAACAGAGCGCTCTCTGTTGATGTTTTACAGCCACCAGGTTATCATCCTACATGCAGCCGAACAAAGGCTGAATACTAATAGATTGTGTTTATGATACATAATTTACTTCCGTGTAATAAATGTATGCGTAAGGACTTTGTTCTTAGGTGTAAAAGGATTCCTAAAATAAGCATGGTCTTATCTTTGAGGTAAAATCGACTGTGTATCATTGAGGAATCAAACACTACTCACAGGAACTCGCTCAGTGCAGAGGTTGTAGCCAGACTGAAGAAATATGCCCATTTTTACAGACTCTGGTGAACTGAGGAAGCTCAACAAGTAGTCAAACGTCTCTTTATTCCATTTTCTGAAGAGAAGGACAAGTATATGATTAAAATTATGCTCTTTTTTTTAACATACAATCAGTTAAAGAGAATATACTTACGTCTCCTGCACATTGCCTTTATCGTACAGGTAGGGCTGCCAGAAACCAGCAGCTCCATCACTGGTGGTCAGAGGTGTGAAACGGTCTGCGTACACCTCGATGGTCAGTGGCCTGACCACTGAGTGATAATGCTCATAGATGCTCTGAGCAGTCGACAGACCAATGACTCCAGCTCCAATCACTGCCACCCGCATGTCTGAAACGACACGACATAAAGAAAACACATTTAGGTTTGATCTTGACTTATTCACCTATAAAAACATCTTCTGCGTAAACTGAGCAACATTTGTCTTAAAGACATGACAAACTGGATCACCACTGTACTGTGCTGTACTCTGATCCACCAGATTAGATGTTATTAAAAACAATCCCTCCTCTATATGTGATTAAGCAAGGCATTATTTATTTATTACTATTAGAGGAGGAAAAATTTAAAATAAACTTTAACATGTTGGTGACAACTAAGTTCACTCAGTGATCAAACTAACTGGAAAACTCTCTCAGACAGATCGAGTCACGCTCTACAACTCTGCGTTATTTATGATGAGCTTATAATAGTAGAGTAGAATATTATGTAACACGTCGAGCAATATGTCGGATTAAAAATGCATCTTGTTTGTCGAAGGAGCATATAACACTTGTTTGTATAAGTGTAGCGTGATAAAGAAAAATGATCAATTGCATTGATATAATCCAGGAAAAACTCGATCTGCATTTATAAAGTTTGTCTTTACCTTCGGATTAGCGCTGGTCTTCTCTGCAAGAGCTGTTGAAGTGTGACCCAACTTCAACCACCCACTTCTCCAATGATCTTCCAGTCCAGGAGGAGGCGGAGCCAACAACCCAACAGCCTCACACCACGTGGTATCAACTTCAGCACAAGACACTGGGAGTGAATAAATCAGAATCAGAATCAGAATCAGAATCAGAATCAGAATCAGAATCAGAATCAGAATCAGAATCAGAATCAGAATTCCTTTATTGTCATTGTACAGGTACAAGGACATTTGAAAGTGCAAATCCCTAAAGTGTATAAAACATATCACTTAGCACAACAAATACTAAAAAACAAAGCAGCAAAAACTAGAACAGAAAAATAAACCATACATCAAACATTCACATTCAATCTGCAGTTACTGCACGAAGCGCGTGTTTCTTGCGTATTGAAAAGTGTTCAAGAGACGAATGAGGTGAATAAAACCTCCATAGCTTCTTTACATACTAACATTAATATAATAGCATTTGTATGACAGTGTTTATTATTATTATTATTATTATTATTATTATTATTAAATCAGAACATCTGATGAAGCCAAAAAGATTTTGTGAATCTCTATTTTTGTATCATGGCATTCATGAGAAAATACAGTCAGGAGACTATAAATAATCAATCACTCAATCAGTTGATCAGTTGGTCATTTAATTTTCACCACATTAACTTGTTTCTTATATAAAACAATGAATTCTGTGTAACTCGCTATAACATAGATGGGAATAAAGATATAAAATGTGGAGATTTGTGGCTTATTTCTTACTGAAATCTACAGAAGCAAATATACAAAGTGCATAAATGAACTAACTATACGAGCAAATGCATCACACTGGACACATTTACCTCTAAATACTATTTATTACATCTTCTCCCTCCTAGCCAATATTTATTTGTTTATTTATTTGGCAGTTGCATTTCTTGCCTTGTTTAATTTCCATGCTGCTGCAACAACAAATAAAGGAAACTGAGTCTGATTTTGCCTGAAAAAAAGCTCACTAAAGTTAATTATTAAGCTAAGGAATGTTAACGTCTTGAACTTTAATACGCCAAATAAATAAATAAACAAAACATAAATGTGATCAACTACAAGTTTGTTTATTCATGTCAAATTATATTTAAATATTTAAATCACAAGTGATCAGATCATTATTGGCCGGGCCCTTGAAGGCAGCACTTCCTGGACCCAGAGAGTCTTCCTGCAGGACCCGCGGCTCCTCTCCCTCCCTCCCTCCCTCCATCCCTCCTTCCTTCCTTCCTTCCGTCCGTCAGCTGTATGTATCGTTAGCATCTAGCAGCAGCAGCAGCAGCACCGGCAGCAGCAGCAGCAGCGGCAGCGGCGGCGGCAGCAGCAGCAGCAGCAGCAGCAGCAGCAGCTCACCAGGCCACAGCGGCCGGCCGGTGCATCATCCTCAGCTTCCAGCCATGGCGTTGGTTACTCTGCAGCGGTCCCCGACCCCGAGCGCCGCTTCCACCGTCAGCACAGCAACCACGACCGCGGGGGAGGTCAGTTTACTCGCGGTTGTGAGCTAAAGCCGATGCTCCGGTGTGAGGGAGGGAAGTGTTGGCAAACAGGCAGGCAGGCAGGCAGGGGATGAGGGGGGGGGATGTTGCCGGAGAAAGGCCCGCTGATTGACGCTACGTTAGCTCCGTTAGTTATCATGTTATGCTAAGCTGTTAGCTAACGGTAGCTAGCAAGCGTCTTCGTTACTAATTTGAACATATTATCTGACTAACACTTTCTCCAACACGTCTGACTTATTGATATTGTTTTTAAAAATGTAATTACAATTTAAAAAAACCTCTCACACTCACAACGGATTTAAACGTTAATTTAAAAGCGCAGGTTTAGTGTGACAAGTGTCTTATGAATGATATAAGCTGTAGCTAACGTTAGCTGTTTATGATGTGGCTGCCTGACATTGAACATTTTTCACATTTTAAACATCAGCTCTGTCACAATCTGTTTGTTAGCGCTACGATAATAACACAACACCGCGTAATTTCACTAGAAGTAGTAAGTTATTGATGATAAATCTGACATTTTTATATATCACTCTTATTTTTTGAGCTGTATTCGCTTCAAAAGATAATGAATCACAAACGGTGAAACACATAGGAGATTAGAGTCAGCTCCTGTTGTGTTGTATTGTTGGTTTTTATAGTAAATTTAGGAGGAAAATGTGAGATTTCTAGACTGATTAGCAATCAAATGTGGGAGATCAAGACAGAAGATGAAGGTTTGCATATATTTCTCTATTGCAGAATAGAGTCCCACGTTCAGCTGTTTTGTTTTTTTGACACTAGTAGCAAGAAAAAGTCATTTCTATGCTGTAAAACTATAATCATTCAAAGATAACTTCCCTCTTGCCATTTACAAGCACAGTTAACAGCTGCCAGATGGGGGAGCTAACAACCAGCTGTAAACAGTAAAGCTCACCTTGTTCTGCACTGTATGACCACATCAGATCATTAGGATTGACATCTGCGTTGATTGATAAGGTTTTCAGCCTTGTTCAATCAGAACTGAAGTCATGCAAAATGCTCCTTGTTTTTTCCAGAGCATGCTCAAAATCATGGGACTTTTAAATGTCATGACATAGTTATGGATTATTGCAAATTGATTGCTTCTTTTAAAAAGACTTGTTTTTTTTTTTCTGGTTCGACCGGGTTTTGTTTTGTTTTTTTTTTTTTTTTTGTCCATGTAGCTCAGCGTCCTGCTGGAGCAGATGGTGTAGTCCAGCAGCATCATGGTGAGGTGTGACAGATAAAGCTGGCAGGAAGCTGCTGCAGCTATGATGTCATCCACTCATGAGGGGGTGGGTGGGGTGGAGGGATACTACTGTAGGAAGGGGGAAGCAAAGACACTGGAGGTAAACAGGGATTTGCACGATGCTGGCACGAAGCCACGTAATTGTCCGTGTGAGATTATTTTACTTAGCTGACCAGCTATGGACAGTTACGCATTTGTGTATTGTTGCATTTCTCTGCTTGCAAAAAAATCATTCTTCTTTCTTCTTTCTAGTAATAAACCTTTTTTTTCTATGATGGATTATCCAGGTTACATATAAGGGGAAAAAATGAGAACACGAAAATTCAACGTTAGAGTTGACAAGATAGGATTAAAGTTAAAAAAAAAAATTTTAAATAAAGTCGACATTAATGAGAGAGGAGGGCATTTTATTTTTATCCCTCCACAGTCGACTTTATTCTTTTATTCTCAACACGTACAATAAAACCAAATCTCCTTTTCCTCTCATGTTTTTGTTTCTTGCATGGTCCTAATACTCTGTCGTCCTTTTCAGCTGTGCAATGGTGGCTGTAGATTTTTCCTCACGGTGGAAAAAAAAATGTCTTAAAATGTTTAAACTTTTCCATCACCTTCTTCAGTGAACAGGGGTAGTGTCAGTTTACTTTGCCTTTAAGTTGTTTCCACAACGTGTGCTTTTTGATGGCATATGAAGTGTTTTTTTGTCTCGGTTTTGTGACCAAATATTAACACCTACACTATATAATTTGATGTTTTAGCAGCTTCTCATTTTTATTTCATCGTGGAAGTCATTTGACATTATTTTGTGTTTTTGCAGGATTTCGGGAGCGAAGATGAGCGGCGAATAAATCAGAGGTAAGTTTGTTTTAAACGTAGTCCTTCTGGTGCTTGGTACATGACGGAGCAGGTCAAATTTATATACAGGTGTTGTTGACTGAACGGTTGCATCTGTCTTTGAGTCATTCAGTGAAATCTGGCGTCGTGGCAGACTAGTTGGCATCAGCGAATGAAAACAACAGAGTGTCGGTGCAATAAAACACCTGTCTTTCTGTCTTACCGACAGAGTCATCAGTTCCTAATAACCAACTGTAGAAAACTTATTAATCACACTACTCTTTTAGGTAATATATTGACAGATGTGTCTATATTTTTAACATCACTTAGACTGATGAAGTTGCTCTTCAGCTATGTATCATCAGTTGAGTCACTTGGCTTTACCCCACCTTTTGTTTAGCTTTTCTACAGAATGTATGTAACACACAGATTGCCAGGAAGTGGATTAAGATTGTGCTGTTTGATCGGGCGATTATAACCTTCCCCATTTTCCTCCATTGAATATGAATAAATTTAGATAGTCTGTTTCCCGACAAAAGACAAAATGTCCCTCTCTGGTTGTGTGTTCAGCTTGTGTTTGTAGATGAGCTCAGATGTGAAATGTTCTTTCTTTGTTTTCTTTTTTTTTTTTTTTTTTTTTACATTTTCAAGGATAAATCAGACATGTTACAGTAACCAGCCAGAGCCCTTTAATCTGAACTTTCCGTGTGTTTATTTGTTTTCCTGATGATGTGCTAAGACCAAGAACACATTTCAGTGATACAGTTAAAAAAAAAAAAAAAAAAAAAAAAAACGACAACGCTCGGCTCCAGCGACTTGTGTTCTGTTTGATTCTGAATCTAGGGGTAGGTCAAGTACGGATGATTTAGTTTTTGTCTTGATGACACAGATGTTTTCAAACCTTATAAAGTCAGTCTTCAGTTTTCTGTCAGACACCGTGGCAGAACCCCTGGGGCTTTTGCAGTGATGCACTGTTTTTGACTTTGTGCTTTTCATAAGTAACCTTGTGCATTAATGACAGTATATAGTTATATTATTTTGATCAGTTTGAGATTAATAAGCTGGCGGCGCATTTGTCATATACAGTAAAGTTGCATGCCTAGTTTTTCTTCATACTAAAAGACAGTGACTGTGTAACAGCAGTGGTTTTGGAGGAAAAAAAAACCCACCCACATGTGCTGCTGTTATTGCAGTATCTCTTCAACATGTGTCAGTGTGTTAACCATCAGTTTTTAAATAGCAGTTTGGAAACGTGTTACATTTCTAAAACTGAACCAAATTTAACTGGATACCAAGCATTTTTTTTTTTTTGTAAGGCAGCTGCAGGGACGTTGTTTACTGGAGACACTTCATATCAGTTTGAATCAGATCAATGCAATATATTTTAGCAATAACCTGAATGTATTTTTGGCTCCACGTATAGTGAAGACTTGTCAGGACGTTGACATTGATGACAAAGTATTGACGGACTCATTTATTCCAGTGTTGCTGTTTTCACTTTAGTGAGATTTTTTTTTTTTTGAGTTTTGAAGAGTGTATGAACTGTGACCAGGTGGGTGATCTAAGATGAGTGAACGTGTCACGTAGTTCAGTTTCTTCTCACTTATGCAACAGCCTATGCAATGTCCCTAAGCAATGCGTGTGTGAGAATGTTCTGTGCATAATGCGAGTCCTGTCTTGCCTCAAGATAGCTCCCATTTTTTTGAGGGATAGGTAATCCATGTTATGCAATTAAATTGCCAATAAATTCACATCTTATGGTATTATAGCACGTAAAGTCCTTTTGGTTGACAGATGTGTTTCTCTATAGATTAGGGTATGCTGATGTAGCACAATTGATAGATACATCTGTTGATAGACACATGTGTGACTGCCAAGTTGGGAGTATTTGCACTTGCTGTTCCAGCCTGACCTTGATAATGATGACAAGCCCGGGGGTTTTGACGGAGCCCAGCACAAACATCATGCAGGTGTCGGTGGCTCTGAACCAACGAGTGATTTCATCTCATCAGTTCATACACAGCAGAGCGGAGCCGGGAAAGAAGCAGAACCGAAGCAAGACAAAAAATGTCTGTATGTGCTTGCTCATAGTTTCAAGATGCAGTGTTTGGAACAAGAAGGGAGCGATTCATAATAGGGGTAAGATGAGGGATAGGCAGATTATGAGCTCCACGAACAGACACTGTTACTTGTGTGATGTGAAGTTGATTTAAAATCACTTTGATTTAATCAATATATTATTGAAATGCTTCCCCTGGATTTTAATTTAGAATCTGTGTGGGATGGAGAAACATGGATTGGCAAACTGCAATAAAAGCATTGGTTCTAGTTATGTATTCCTGGTTCATCTCTCCTCAGTAACACGATGATGTAATTTGTTTCATGCTCAGACCCTCATCTGACACCTGAGGAGGTTTGTTCCTCCCTGTAGTGCCCCCCCACCCTCTTTTTCAGTGGTGTAGGAGAGAAAATGCCAGCATTATGCAACTGGGAGCCTCAAGGGGAGGATTTTTTCCCCCCTCATTGTTTTGATGTGTCCAAAACATTCTGAGACCATGAATAAGCCAGTCTGGTTACTGCCTCTGTGTAGCCTCTTTGTAGTGACTCCTCTGTGTAATCCAGTGCAACTGTCTCACATACCAGTACACCTGGTGAGAGCAGTGGCTTAGAGGACATCTGGTACTGTTTGACCCCGTCCGGGTCCATCTGGCCACTGTTACAGCAGCAAACGTTACCTTAACTCAGTGACATGCCGTCGTTCCTGCCCGCTGCCTCCAAAGCTTGACCTCGTATTACTCGTATTTTATCCAACCACGTCCCTCTTTCTTCTGCGTGACCCTGATGCATTTGGCTGTCCAACTTTCCACCTGGAACATGATGAAACCTGCGTCACGTCGTAGAGTACAATATTAGCCAGTGACCCGTTGCGACGAAGAATAGAGAGCTGTCTTGTTGTTTTACCTCACTTCTTTGTGAGGTTTTGATGCCTAGCAATAGAGGGGAGAAGTTAGAAAGAAAGTTATTACCTTTATTATTATATTACCTTAGAGTTAAATTTCATTATTGTATCTACAAAGATCAGTCACTGGTGTTATAGAAACAGTGGATGTAGATAATATTTTGTCCTTCACGTGCCTTTGGATTAAAAATCTAACATTATGGGGTTTTTTTGTTTGTTTTTTTTTTTTTTTTGTGGTCCACTTTAGTGAGTGACAGCCACTGCTGGCCACTCAAAGAAGAAGAGAGAGAGAGAGAGAGACAAGATAATCCTTCTTTTATAAGCCTAGGTATAATGAGATTTGGGAATTTTGGGTGATTGCCAGTGCTCGCTGCCCTTTCCACCAATGCTTGGCTCATGTGTTCAGCTCCCTGGAGGCACTACCTTGGATGCTGTCGACCCCTAAGGTGGCATGTGCACACAGAGACAACCCTTTAGGAAGTTTTGTGCCAGAATTCCTCCGGGTTTTTTTTTCCCCCCTCTTCTCTTTCCTTTGTACAAGTGGTCTCGCTTCTCCTCAGGAAGACAGAAGAGAGTTTTGGAGCATTGGACGTGTTTTTGCTCGGACTAAAAAGAGGAAGTCTGTTGTCCACATTGTACCAAGTACCTGATTGATGAGGAAAGTAAAGAATCACAGAGTTCATACAGAATGAAGGGGAAATCCATCTCTCTGCCTCTGTAACCTCCTGACTTTTTCATCTCAGTCTTGATTCCTGAATGAAAGAGTGAGATTTATGCTTGTTTTCTTTCACATGGATTGGGGCCAGCGGTATACTGTAAAAGATCGTGACCCAGATAAAACAGACTTGAGGGGATGGGGAGACGACCGTGACCGTGTGTGCCTGAGGCAGCGGGTAGCGAGAGCAGTCTGTCCCTCCAGACAAGAGTCTGACTCTCTCACAGAAACGCTCAAATGAGAGGAGGAGGAGGTGGAGGCAGCAGAGGGAGTGGCATCTAAGCAGACGGCACTTCTTCACCGAATAGCACAGATGAGCGCAGACTGTCAGCCAGTCTGTCACTCAAAAGCGACTGGGCCGAAACCCTGAAACCATCGCTCTGCTCTCGTACGCTATTTCCCAGGAGGCTGATGAAGAGGAGGTAGTTCGTGCCGGAGAGGCCTAGGCTCCATTCCTGTCAACAGGATGCATCTGGTTGTAGAATCCATTCAGGAGGCTGTGATGAAGATGTTACCTTACTTTGTTGAAAACGCTGTGTTGACCCAGAGTGAGATAAACCGCATGTGAGTCCAGTTCATCTTTTTAAAATAGGGTTTGAATTTTGATGAGATTTGAGATCAGACACCTGACTAAAGGTTTGAACTACTTCCTCTAAGATCAGTGTGTGTGTGCGTGTGTTTTTTTAACTCGCCCCATAAAACTAATTTAAATTTATTCTTATATTGTTGTAATTTTGAATTTATTATCTCGGTGCGATTTGAATGTTGTCTGGATCATTTTGCGACAAATACTACAATGTCATTCAACTCTTGCCAATCAGAGAACTTGTCCGATGTTGTCATGAGCCTTTTTTCAGGTACATTTTGATTTATTGATCACAAATTAACAACATCAATCAGAACTTACCCAAGTGTCTATGAATATAGGGAAATACATTTACTACATTCAGACATGTACTAACATGAGTCTTATTTACTTTCCTTTTTTTAATTCTTTGCCCAGGTGTGCTAATTGTAGACTCAAATAATGAAATTGAAATTTAAAAGATAAATCAAGATAAGTTGTCATTGACTGGCTGCTGAGGACCGGTGATATTTCTGCGACCTGGTGTGTTGGCGTTGTCTTGTCTTTCTGTCTGTTAAGAAGGTATATCTCCTGAAGGCTGTAATCATGTGGAATCATTGAGGCTATCTGGCGAGCTTTTCTGTCATAGTGGCTGTTTGCTTTGATACCAGATGTATTTTTAGCTCCGGTGTTTGCGGAGAAGCTGATAGCAGGGTGCTGTGGGGCATGAGACAGTAGAGCTAAGGCTGTTTAATTAGGATGTCTGAGTATGGCCTGTGAAGCCGTGGGACAGCTCTTGATTTACACATAAGGACAATTTTCACACATCTTCAAGTTTCACCAAAGTGTGCTTTTTTTTTCCTCCTGGTAGCTATCGGGTATCAAACACTAAGACCTACTGTTAGTTTGTTTGCTGAAATAAGAAAAGTGTGCAGCTTGGATACACAGCACTGAGGGTGTGATAGTTTGTACCTCTTCTTGGTCTTGGTTTTGCCACTTTTGCCTCCATTATCCATCATTCTCTGACAGTAGACCCTCCTGTTGGCCTCATAAATCTTAAACAGAGAACGGATTGAAGCAGAAATTCACCAAAGTGAGACAAAAGCGCTTGTTGAAAAGTGTCCACCCCCGAGCTTAGTCACTGTGGAACTTTGTTTCTGTGGTGCTGGGGGCGGAGGGAATTTATTGTGAGGTGCACAAAACGATGTCCATTGTTCCCAGAAAATCATCAGTTTGGCCCAAACCTGCTCTTTTGTATGTGGGTTTTAGAAGTTTGATCAGAGAGAGCTTAGCGAGGGAACGGTTTCAGAGATTGATATTAAAATCTGATGGTGAAACTCACAGTTGTTGAGACGTTTGTGTCTTTGGAGAAGTTGGGGATTTGGACTGTTCACTAGTTCAACATTTTCCCCAAACTGAGCTGTACTGATTAGTATTATAGTACAAACAACAGAGGCTAAATAGTTTTTCTCTGACAAGTTTATATTTAGACGGCATTAGTAAACAATAATATTAGCCTCTGACATTAGCAAGTTATGCTGACGCTGCTCCAAAGCATTGTTTTCTTTATTAAGGGACGGGTCTGGCAGTAGTGTCTGTATTTTGTGTTGCTGTCTCTCACTCACTCGTATTCTTCTGCACTTTTCTAATGATGTTCTTATTTGTACAGAATACATGGTACATGTGTCCCACGCTGCTGCCAAGTAGATTTATGGATGTGTTCACATTGTTTTTCAGTGAACTGGAATGATTGAATTCAGCCTGGAGGAAACACCTCACTACTTTTTTTTTTTTTGCAGGACCTTTTCTTATGTCTGACAGCTCCATTGCCTAACCTGAAAATGTGAGGACTTTTTACAGGCAGGTGTTAACTGATAATTGCTGATTTTTTTTTTTTTTTTTTGTGTCACTATGAAAGTTGAGTATCACAAACAGCTGCAGTTTGCTCAATTATTCAGGTCTGTTTTACATTACATTAAGCCAACAGAGACCTGACATGTCGAGTCTGAATGCAGCACATGCAGCAGAAAAGAGACAGATAAGCATTCAGGATCAAAGCTTGATTCATGGCTGCTGCAAACCTGAGGTCTGCCTCTGTAACGTGGCAGCTGGGCTTTTCCACTCAGCTGTTGAGGTAATTCAACGGCAGCATGCAGCCATGATTTATGTTCATCTCGTTGGCTGTGTCTGCCGAACTGAACCGTCCAGTTAAAACAGAATAAGTCGTTTCCCTTGCGTTCCTGCTTCTCGGCCTGAATAAGACGGAACAGCCTTAACATTTCTGATCTGTCCATGTTTCAGTGCTTCTAACTCCTCTCTCCCCCATTTGTTTTGCAGCCTGAGTGAGAGCTTCTTCATGGTGAAGGGTGCTGCTCTCTTCCTGCAGCAGGGGAGCAGTCACCAGGGCCAGAAAGCACATCCTCACCACAAACATGCAGGTGAGAACCACCAGACAGCCAAAAATCACACCCTGTTATCCACATAATTTACCCAAACGATAGGTTTAATCTCATCAGTCTCCTCATCCAGGATGTGCAGCTCATTTGCGTGCTGAGTTCACGCGCTGCACTCGCTCACGCTGCAGCAGATGTTTGTAGCTGAAGTGAGCAGGACGGAGGCTGTCTCGTTGATAAGCATGTTCCAGACGTATATCTAAGACAGATTAGTGTTTAAACCCAGCACATGGTAGCACCGTGGGTAAAACGTCTTTTGACGATTAAAGGAGGCGCTTATTTAGGTTTATGTTCACTTGTGCTCTCTGTTTTTATCACTGTCTTGAGTGCGTAATGGTAACGTTACGTAAATGTAAAGTAAACCCTCTAAGCCTTTGTTTTATAGATTACATAATGAATTCATTTAAAGAATAAACAGATATGCAGTGTTTTGTGTATTTTACTTAATGACGTCAGAGATCATCAGAGATTAAAGGTTGGACCGAACAATAAAGTGGCCAGCGTCCATTTTCAAAATGTCACAAATGAAAGGTACAATTAATTGCTTCAGAGACATAAGGCCGACCTGACAGGCCACTGGCATGATGGGAATTCAGCACCAGCCAACAAACAACTTGCTGCCAAGTCATTTGGCAAGTCATGGTCGTCGTTGGCAGCTTTGTTCACTCTACCAGTCACTTTGTCAGGTAACCCACATATTTGCTGGTCCAGCTTTGTTCTCTAAAACATTTGGCTCAGGAAATAGTTGTGTCATTTCCCAGGTACTGTGGCTTTTTTTGGGGGAAAAAAAAGTAGATATTCCTATTATAAGAATAAGTGCCCTAGTGTCAGCGATTTTAAGAGGAGCATCAATTCTCAATGAAATCTGCTAGTTTCTCATAAAAAAAGTGAAAATGACCAATAAAAACTTAAAGCCATACTGATGTGTGCAGAACAGATATAAACCTCTTGCAGATACTGGCTCTCATATTGAGCTGTTTTGCTCGGGATGAACTGGTGAATGCTCATTAATTCGTACTAAACTGACATAACAAACACAGTGGTGTTTGTTAACAACACCAGGTTATTTTCAGTACATATATTTATGTTTCATACGGCTGCTGTCGTACAGGATTACTGAGTAGATGATAACTTGGCTGAATCAGAGCTGTGTGATCTGAGGCCATGAACTCATTGACTTTTCTCTGCCAACAGTTTGATCCATGTGTCCATCAAAAAGACATAAATAGCAGTTCTACATAAATAGTGTAGATTCCTCTTCTAATCGCCATGGACAGAAATGTACTGCATCCAAATGATGCTTCGTTCGCACCGTCGCTCAAAAGAGAAGCTTTGCGAGATCTTGAAAATGGTATATAGTGTTTAAAACCTTATTCTGCTTATTCATATGTGATTGGTTTATGTACAGAACTTTGAAATTAGTGTTTTACTTAATTCTCTTTTCATCTGCTGAGCTTCAGATGCTGCTGTCAGTTCTAACTGCTGGATATCGTAGTAACTATGTTTGAAATCAACAGGAAATGATTCATACCGACTGTAACTTTCCTCATGCCCTCCTCTCGATACTGTCACGATTTGTTTGTTCGGCCTGTTATGACGTATTTCAACATAGCTGGCTTTTGTCGGTTGCTACTTTGCATTGCTGTTGGTCCATGTCCACACCCCGTTTATTATCCTGATGACGTCGCTGATGTGTCTTCCGCACAGGGACATTGAAGCGTGCAAAATAAATGAAGACAGAATAGGTTTTTGATTTGTCGTTTCTTTTCAGTTTGTCAGCTGATTAAAAATCACTGAACAGGTTGTATGTTATGATTTCCAGAAAGAGGATTTAGATTTGGCTTTAGTGTTAACACTAGGGAGCAGTGTAACTTAAAATATCTGCACTGCACCACACATGGGGGCACCATTGTGTCCCCAGTATGCATTATACCCTCATTAATATTCCCTCTTAGTGATATCATATTTAAGAAAAAAAAGACAAGCATCCTCATATACGTACTTCAAGTCAAAATATATCACTTGACACCAAATCATTAATTTCCTGTGTGATCCCCCTCAACAGGCGACTTACCTCAACACCTGCAGGTGATGATAAACATTCTTCGCTCGGAGGACCGAATCAAACTGGTAAGAGACGAGATGAGTATGTGCATACATCAAAACAAAAACAAGCACACACACACATGCTCTCACATAAAGGCCACTGACTAACGATCTGGCATGGCAAAGCCTCCAGAATGCATTTTATTGTGTACTTGAGACGCTTATTTGCTCACTGTAATTATTAGCTCATGAGAGCACACTCAGCAGAGCATTACCAAATGTTTCCATAGTGTGTGTATGCGTTGGTGTGAGTTATTTCATTTTATGTTTTCCGGCTCTGTACTCACACATCCCGAGGACTTTTTACCCGATTACATCAAGTTGTTTGCTTCTCTAGAGCTTTTGCTGTTACACACAATCAGGGATTTTGGAAGCAAGCCGTGGTTTATTTTAACCGCCGTTCAACAGACATGTTTTTAAGTTATAAGCTTAATATTTTTTTTCCAAAAGAAAACATTTGTATGCCAAAAGTAATTACATTTCAGACGAAAATCTCCATTTGAAATAGTGAGGAAATTTATGTTGGCTCCTAGATGCTACTCCCAACAACAGGAAACGTTTCGACTAAATTGTGACTTTAAATTGTCTGTGCCCGGTGCAGGCGGTGCGGCTGGAGAGTGCGTGGTCCGATCGTGTGCGGTACATGGTCGTGGTGTACACCAGTGGCCGACAGGACACTGAGGAGAACATCCTACTGGGAATCGATTTCACCAACAAAGACTGGTACAGACCGGCTCAATGTGTTGAGGTTTTACGATCAGTGTATGTTGTATACTCGCTGTCTGTGTTGTCATTATTCTACCTGATACTTTTGCATACCTCGTATTACTTGTAGACTAGATACACAGGCTGTTTTGAATAGACAGATTATATATTGATGAATGCGAACAACACTCGCCCACTCTGCCTCAGACTGCAGCTGTCATTTATGCGCTACAGTCACACATGATTTATTCTCTGCTCCAGACTTTATACTGTATCTAAAAATAACAGATATTTAAAGAATAATCTTTACATCTCTGGTTTTGTAGTTTTAATTGTTGAGATTCGATGATAAATGTAAAATGGAGGTTTTTAATGTGGAAAAATCACATTTATGTTATGACTTTTCCACGGAAAAAAGTAGTTTTTTCTTCTGTTTGCCAAGATTTGGATTTTCACTCTCAACTTCTCTCTCCCAGCAAAAGCTGTTCGATTGGCATGGTGCTACCTCTGTGGAGTGATACAAAGATCCATCTGGATGGCGACGGGTAAGTTGTTTGCTGCCAGTGTGACCTTTTCTGTAAGGACACAGAACACAGCTGCAGCGTTTAACCCACTGACATTTCTCTGCTTTTAACCCAACACCGCATCCACACACACAAACTGTAGCTCCAGCTCAGGGATTGACCATCTGTTTTCTTTGCTCCTCAGGGGCTTCACCGTGAACACGGCAGGTCGGACTCATGTTTTCAAACCCGTGTCGGTGCAGGCTATGTGGTGAGTAACAGACAACCTCTGGTGCCACAGTGGCTGACTACAGCACAGTAGCATCATGATACACCACAATAAATCTCCTGATAGACACACGCTGCTGCAGTGAGGCACCAGCTAGATAGAGCCAGTGCTGAGTCCTTCTGCCACCTGCTGGCATGAAGGTGCAAATACACAGAACTGCTCAAAGCCAGATTGTAACAGTCATTTGTGCTAATGAAGCTAATAAAATTATATTTACATCAGTCATAAAAAAACATTAATCTTTATTTTCCAAATTTCCAACCATGTAGGTCAGCTCTGCAGGTGCTGCACAAGGCATGTGAGGTTTCACGCAGATATAACTACTTCCCTGGAGGCATGGCTCTCACCTGGATGGGCTATTACGAGAGCTGCATCACTTCAGACCAGAGCTGCATCAACGAGTGGAACGCCATGAAGGACTTAGAGACCACACGGCCCGACTCTCCCACCATGTTTGTCGACAAGTCAGTAAAACACAAGGCAACTTGAAATGAAGACTACACTCACGGTTGAAAATAGTAGACATATTAGGGAGCATCTGTTGACTGAATGGTGAAGACTGGCTAAGGTTTTTGGTTCTTTGATAGGCCTTCAGAGAGAGAGAGGACGGAGTGCCTTATTAAAGCCAAACTCAGAAGCATCATGACGTGCCAGGACCTCGAGAACGTCACCTGCAAACAGGTAAATAGACGATAACACACAAACAAGTTGAAATAAACCACTGTTTGTTTTTTTCAGTGGCTGTGTTTACATTTAACTGTCTAAAGATTGAGACAAAACTCAGTTCTTTTACTAACCGTGTTAGTAAGTAAGAGTTGAATTTTATCCAACATTGGGTGAGATTATATAAATGTTTGTAATAACAGAATTCTAATTTATGTTGTTAATTATTATATGTATATAATTTACTGTTATTTGATGAGTGTAAACAGGAACTAATAAAAGTGGTAACCACATAAACTTTACAGGTGTTACTGAACATAAAATGTTTACAGAAAGAATTTGAATTAGGATTTTTTTTTTCCAGATTCGCACTGAGCTGGAGCAACACATGAACTGCAACCTGAAGGAGTACAAGGAGTTCATTGATAATGAGATGCTGCTGATCCTGGGCCAGATGGACAAAGCTACTCTCATCTTTGACCACGTTTACCTGGTAAGAAAAACTGACACCGTCTCTTAAATTAAAAAAAAAAAAAAAAACATCATGGTTATATCTGTTATTTCCTGTGAATAACTGAGATAAACTGAAATTATCCTCCCAGTCAAATAATTGTTTTTGGAGAAGGAAGAGTCTCAAAGTTTTGAAAATACACTTTACACTGCGTAGCCTAAACAATATTTTCTGTCATTTGTTTTTAAGGGATCTGAATGGAATGCATCTAATTTGGAAGAGCTGCAAGAGACAGGGTGATTTATTTTATATTATGGAGGAGCTAAGATAAGCACACACAAAACACATTTTTTATTATGATTCGAGCAAGAAGGAATGTTGTTGTCAAGTTAACATTATCTTTCCTTCCCAGGGTGGGCTATATCCTCAACGTTACCAAGGAGATAGACAACTTCTTTCCAGGCACATTCAGTTATCACAACATACGTGTTTACGATGAGGAGGCCACTGACCTGCTGGCTCACTGGAATGACACATACAACTTCATTGTTAAAGCAAAGTACGTTCAAGTGGAACAGAAAACATGTTGCTCATGTATTTATCAGTTAAATGATATCGTAACTCGAGAGACTTGTGATTGCAAATTGTCAAATTATCAAGATCTCAATGGAGGTACATGAAAAAGATATCTCTTCTACACAAAGGCAATTATGATTTCTATTACTTTTTCCAATACGCTTACATTTGACTGAGTCTTTTATGAAGGAACTTGAATTTGAACTGTGGCTTAATTTTTTCTACTTTAGCTTTTTTATGAATTCCATCGTTAAACGTATGTTAAACGCTCATCCACAGAAAGAACCACTCCAAGTGTCTTGTTCACTGTAAGATGGGTGTCAGCCGCTCCGCCTCCACTGTCATTGCCTACGCCATGAAGGAGTACGGCTGGTCGTTAGAGAAGGCGTATAACTTTGTCAAGCAAAAGAGGAGCATCACGCGACCGAACCCAGGTTTCATGAGACAGCTGACGGAGTATGAGGGCATCCTGGATGCCAGGTACAGTTAATACATGGCACTAATGTTTACTTGTTGTCTTTTTTTTCCAGCTGACCAGTTTTCTGGCTTCTGTTCTCACTCTGCGCACTGCATCTCTGTGTTTCCAGCAAACAACGGCACAACAAGCTCTGGCATCCCGACGCAGACTGTGAGATGTCAGAGGGTCAACAGGGGCAGTGTTGTGGAGGGGAAGAGGGAGGCCACCTGACACCCGAACCAGGGATGTCCCCCTGCTGTGAGGAAGCTCTATCTGATAAAGGTGCAGTGGGCCCCTCCACCTGCAGGACTGTCGCTCTGGAAATCGACCCCGCCTACAACAACTACTATTTCCGGCGTCTCTCCGACTCGGCACTGGACAGTGAACCATCCACGCCTGTGCGCGGCCCCCCTCTTCTCAGCATGGAAAAAGTCTTCATAGAAATTGAGGATGTGGAGCGGGATGCTCTACTGGACGATGAGGCCTTTGATGGGCGTGAAGGTCTGCCCCTCCCTCACTTTGGGCCTTCAGCGGAGGGAACTGCCGCCCAGACCTGCAGTCGGGGTCCTGAGCCCCTGGAAGAGCTGCGTCTGAGGCTGGAGTTCAGCACAGTGGAGGAGGAGGATGAGGAGGAGGTGCAAAAAGAAGAGGCAGAGATGGAGGTCTTAATGCAGCCAGATGATGGAGGGGGTGGGGAAGGAGACAGAGGAGAGGAGGCGCAAGATGTGGAGGTGGAGGGGGATACTGAGGCGAATGGGATGGACCTGGCAACCCTGAATGAAAACTCCAACAACAACAACCACTTTAGTTCTCCATGTAATCACAATGTAGGTTTGTAATAATGATTAACTCACATTTCACAATGAGGATGACTGACATGCTGTTATAAATCAGTTTGCAGAAAAAACAGTTCCTCTGGCGTTTATTTGTTTGTTCTGTCTTTATTTAGGAGAAACCTGCCCCCATCCTTCTTCCAGCTGATACAACTACACTACGGACAGAATCAAAGTCCAGTCAGAAAGAAGACTCTCCGACACTGACCCCTAAGCTTTGCCTTAACCACAGTCCTCATGAAGACGTAAGTGCTTCATTGCCACAGTCCCATACCTCTTCTGAAGACATTGTGTCTTCAGTGGGACTGCAGCGTCCCTGTGGCTCTAAGTGTGACTGTGCCAACTGTGTTGCCTCTCAGCCCACGGCTCCGCTCGATAGAGAGGAGCAGCCAGGAGAACCGCTGCGCTCAGCGGAGCCTGAGGACAGCGGCGACGTTTCGGAAGTAAAGACTGAGCTCGGCAAAAGAAAATCTGCAGCCTCCTCGGAGGCTGTTCCCGAGCTGATGAGAATGGATGTGGACGAAGAGAAGGCAGCAGTGGCTTGCTATCTTGGCCAACAACAGGAGACGTTAATACAACTCCGGAGATCTGGGCTGGTCCGCCGGCGTGCAGAGAGACTAGAAAAACTTTCAGGATCGTCTCAGGAGAGCCTGCACTCTCTAAAGCCTCCGCACGCATGCCAAAGGTCCAAGAAGAGCTCCTTTCACACTGAGGAGGAAGAGGAGTTCTCCGGCTTTTCTGGAGACTTCACTAAATCTTTGACACCTTGCCAAGTGCGGTTAGAGCCACTTGTGATGCCACTGACCAATGAGGCCTTGTTGGGGGTGGTGGGTTCTGGGTTGCTCACGCCCACCTCTTCGCCTCATGGCTCCACCCTGACGCGCAGCTCCAGCAGCGACAGCCTGCGCAGCGTGAGGGGGAAACCTGGCCTTGTTCGCCAGAGAGCACAGGAGATCGAGACCCGCATGAGGCTGGCAGGTCTGACCGTCCCCTCGAGGCTGAAACGGTCCAACTCGCTGGCCAAGTTAGGCAGCCTCAACTTCTCCTCCGAGGACCTGTATTCAGCCTGCTCCTCAGACGCAGGAACTCTGCTGCTCCTCTCGCTTTCTCCAGAGCCAGACACTGGCATGGAGTGGGACTCCCCCACCACCTCCGCTCTGCACCGACCCATCAAAGACCTGCACACTCCGGAGAGAGCACTACCAGGTGAGCCCAGAAGCTGACACGTCAAGTGGAGTTTATCTACACTACACCCTCATCTGTCGCCCTGCGGGGCCGGAGGAGTTGTACAGATTCTCGAAACAGGGAAGAGTTGAGTCTTAAGAAGCAAATCAAAAAAAAAACAAACAAACAAATAAACAATGCCAACTGTTGTTATAAGGATTGTAAACTCTCCTTTGCCACATTGTTTCTCAAACTGCTGTTCACAGTGATGAAAGTCATATTGCTGTATCTGATAAGTGTGTAAAGCCATCAGTTCACCTCTAACTTGGTTTGAGTTAATGGACAAACAAGTGCCTTACTTCTGAGACCAGAGGCACAGAGCTGTGTGTTAGACTGCAGGATGAGACAGTACGGGACGCTCTATAACCTTTAACTTCACCGCTGTTAGTACCTGTTATGTACCAAATTATGGTATCCATCGGCACTTAGATTATTTTTTACCTGTCTGGTACAAAGTAGTAGCCTGCATTGATGAACACGACTCCCTAATCGGAGCTTGACAGAATGCAAAGTGTTAAATAAATGTATAGTTGTTTACCACACAGTTTACGTTTTAGATGCTAGAGGGTTGTAAAATTAATGGTTACCTCATGTCGCATTCATGAAGCTCTTTGTGAGATGAACGTCGGGCTGGAGTTTAATTCAGTTCAATTTGAGTCAACGTGGAGTCAAAGTGAGGAAAATCAGTTGTGAGCTCATTTTAATGCAGAGGTGTATGTTAGTGCATTAATGCTTAACTATGTGTGAGTCTGAGTGCGTGAAAGGGATGAACGCCGAAAGAGAGAGAGAGAGAGAAGGTTGTGGCTTTGTTTTGCCAGAGGCATGCTCACTGTTTTCAACAAACAGAACAGAAAACATTTCTGAGTTTGTTGTTCCTTTGCACTGCTTTTTTTAATCGAGTAAATACTGGTACACAGCAAGCTATCTTCCAAAATAACATTAAAGTAATGTTATTGACCTCATCATTCCCTTCAATGTACAATGTTTATGGGAGAAGAGAGTGACAAGTCACACTGCACGGCTTGAAATCATCAATACACATGCGTAGTGACAGGAAGTGAGGATTT
The DNA here is from genome assembly GCA_016801845.1 of Polydactylus sextarius. NCBI lineage: Eukaryota > Metazoa > Chordata > Actinopteri > Polynemidae > Polydactylus > Polydactylus sextarius. Next base: position 10,975,264 of record CM028915.1, on the reverse strand, counting down.
ATGGCAGCCAAATCATATAACATATGTGGGGTTTTTCCCGAGCTAAAGATATCTGAACATTATAAACAAATATATAAACAGAAAAACACACAAAACATTTCACATCCAAACCATCTTTTCCCTAAAATTCATTCTTTGAGGGTTGCCAACATCTTCAACTCATTTGTGCTTTTTTTTTTTTTTTTTTTTTTTAATGAAATGTGAAAGACCAAAGTTGTTTGGCTGTCTTGACAAATTGGAAACAACCATTGAAACTGTACAAAATATGTGAATCATACCGTCAATCATGTATGTATTTTAAAAAAAGAAAAAAAAAAATGCTGTCACATCTTTTTGCACCTTTGGGGAGAGAAACGAAAGAGACTCAGAGGAGTCGTCGGGCTCATAGCTGTTAAGCTTTTATGCTCATATCATCAATGAGTTTTAAAGCTTTTGTCACAACGACGTGACAATGATCACAATGGGTTACTTCACTGTTTTGTAACCATTTTCTTTTTATATTTAAGTATGCAGTAACTTTTGTACTGTACATTGCTGTAGTTTGAATGCATATTGCACTTTTTATGTTGGTTAAAAAAAAATTAAAAAACAATGTACTGTATGTGTTAATTATGGAAATAAACATTTCTTTTACATATACAATGGATCCTGTTTCTGTTTTTACTTTTTCTGACTGAAAATTGAAAAGTTTTTACTGGGGAGCAGTAGATTTGCAAAACAAAGGACAGACACCTTCTTACAAGGAAGTAGTATAGAAAAAAAATATGAAACCAACAACAACAGAAGTGGAAATACATGTTATGTCACCGTAAATGCTCCAGGGCTGAGTTCAAGATCGTCCTGAACATGGAAACCAACAGACACGGATATTTAAGTAAAAATGGCCATGATGGTGTGTGTGTGTGTGTGTGTGTGTGTGTCCGTCCTGACATTACATCATTGTGCCCCCATCTGTATGGTTTGGCAGGAGAGCCATTTTCTAACAGCCAGCTTATATAACATTTGGCTTCCCGTCACTGTTTGCATGACATCAGTGAATTACTTAAGTTACACGCTCTTGTTCCTCTAGGCCTATATGACGATATGTGCGTGTCTCTGTAGTGAATGGCAGGCCCTGTGTGCAGTATGGCATGTGGTGAGGGGCACTGAGGCGGCAAATATGTTATTTTGTGTTATTTGTGTGTGAACTGACACTGGTGTAAAGCGATTCAGCTTCAGTTTTCTGATGCATACACCGGAGACATCAAGCTGGTATTTCTAGAAATGTGAAAGCTGAAGTGACTGATGTAAACTTTTTAATGACAAAGGGACTAAATAAGACGCTTTGTAGAAAAAGAAAAACTAATCGTTAACTTGCCAGGAAACCTGTGGAGTGTTTTCAATTAATCATGATCTTAAATGAGAGACAGATTGGCCTTTGTCTTGACAAGATTGAGAGTGACCTGTTGCACTTCACACAAAAAGACCGTTTGGCAGCAACAGGAGGACTGAAGGCTGCCGGTCTGTTAACAGGACAGCCTTCAGTCTGCAGTCTCTCTCTCTCTCTCTCTCTCTCTCTCTGGGTGTGGGCCGGCCACTCTTTCCCCTCTTCTGCCGGTGAATTCTTGGCTGCTGTGCCTCCACTTTTGTTTTATTATCTGAGGACGTATCCTGTTTTGGATGTTGCTATAGAGACCAAGAGAAACAGTAAAAAAAAAAAAAAAAAGTCTGGGCTATTTTTCAGATAATTTGCAGCACTCCTGGACATACACAGGTTGACTGCAATTACTCACCATTTATCCCAGACTCAAGTATTTTTTGCCATCTCCTCCTTATCTTAACTAGATTCCTGGAATGAAATTGTATAAACTGTGCAGCCCACAGCACTGTTGCATAAACAGTATTGGGAAAAAGGAAATAAAGTGACTTTGGGAATGCATTTTTTTTCATATCTTATTACTCAGGACTTTGCACTGACCATGTATCATAACATCCAGTTGTGTCCTTTTGTCTTTGAAATGAATATGTACCTGAAACTACACACTCAGACAAAGAGATGGAGATATGAGCGATAACTCCTTCACTTTCTCAACACAGCAAAAAAATAAAGCCACAAGTTCGAGTTTTCCATTATTGTATTAGTCAAATGTGCTGTGACATCACATGGATGTAATATAAGGCTCCCATTGCTTGTGCATTTAAGGGAGGACTGAACATCACCAAACAACCAACAAAGAGCACTCTGTCGGTCCTAAGAGAGAGAGAGAGATCGACTCAGCTACAGCCTCTAACTGGTAAGTGTCAGCCGCAACATATGATCGGACATCAATATTATAATCTGCCACATTGTAAACGTAGTGAATGAGCTGAGTGAGGCCTGTGTCAAGAAGGGTGTGTTGTACCAGTCAGAGGTGTGAGCTGAAAGTTCTTATCTTTTTTATAAATGTTGAAACTTTGATTTGTGAGAATTTGTTGGTCCGCTGGTTTGAATTCCTGTACGTGTGAGTGTGTCCAGGCAGGAGAGCACATGGTGATCAAGTGATTTGTTTGGGGCATTCAGGGAGGATGAGGCAGGATAATGGACCAGTTGTTTGCAGGGGTGGACAGCCTGAGGGGAAGGGGTTCCCCACACTGACTGTTAGAGTAGGTGGATAATCAATAAATACAAACTCCTCTGAGCTCTAACTTGATGAGGTCACATGACCGAAAGAGAAAAAATCTGCAACTTTTTTTTAACTCAGTTCTGTTTTATCATGTTTTTCTACTCTCTCTCTGTATCCTGCCATGAAAAACTATGTTTGTATCATCACCACGCAGCTATACTACCATTGCAGTGTGATAACATTAGCTCTCTTAGCCATGTGTCTGGCCAGTGTGCAGGCCTGTCAGCTGATAAGACAACAGCAGTCATATGTCGTCACACTGACGGAGGGATGAGGCCACAGACAGGAAACAAACTCATGGTCTGGGTCATTGTTCATTGTGCTTTTCCATCTTCTCTGCCTACTGCTGCAGTTTGGAGGAGGTGAAAACTTATTAAACAATTAGAAAAAAGTGGGTCTCTGCAACATGTTTATTTAGGTTTTTCTTCATGTGCTGATTGCTATTAACAAAAACTTGACACAGGGTTCTCTATATTTATTTTCTTAATCAGTGAGTCAAATACTCACATTGATACACTTGCGTATCTTATTCATACATGAAACATGTGGGAACATGAAAAGACCGCCCTCAGTGGCACCTAATCAATTATCTTGGTCACATGAGACCGAATCAGCAAAAACAGCCTGATAGCAAGAAGTGTGACGAAACAAAGCTGAAGTTTTAAAATGTAAAGTGTGTGGGGGAAAAAAAAAAGGTCATAAGACTTAATGAACCTTCAACACTAACAGAGATAGATTAATCAATCGGTTTCACTGACCTCTCCAGCTGCTCTGACGCTATCAAAAAACACTGATGGCAGATTGTACATATCAATGCTGTTCTGCTGCTTTAGTGGTGAGACTACTACAAAATAATGCTGCTGAATGACTTCTCAAACCTAAACAAAAGGTTCAAATTCATGATTCAGGTTGTAGCCATATCTTGTGACTGTAATTTGGGTTTAAGGTGAGGTGGTGAGAACATTGCAAGTGTGTGAATAAGACAACAGAGGGTATACTATAGTGGTTAAAGTCATAAGATACTTCGATTCACCACTTCCATGAAAATGGCTCCTGTGTGACTATGAATTGTTTGCTACATGCTACATGTGTCTCTTAACAAGGCTACAGCCATTCCTAATGTGTAGACTGTTACGTCATTCCCAGTTCCCTGCTCCTTTTTTTCCATTCTTCTCTTTCAGTAGCTTCCAGGATTATTCAGACAGAGAATATTAACAGAGATGCTCAGTTACAGAAACCGAAGTCTGCAGTCAGGAGACTACTTCAGTGCTGGCACTCCTAATACGTCATGATTTTTGGAGGATTTGGTGTTTTGTTGTGAGGCTAAAATCGTGTCGTTCTCCACAGACCAGTATGGGACAGAACCTGGAGAAAGTGGAAGGTGGAGAACAGGCCGTGGATGAAGGGTCGGGGGAGGTGATGCCAAGCCCCAACTCTGGAGGTGAAGGCAGTCACACAGGTGATGTCATGGAGGGTGGAAGCTCCTGTGAGGACCAGGCTGGTAACACCAGGGAAAATTTAGGGGAGCCAGACGCTCTGGATCTGGATGGCAGCCCCGGCCAAGAGCCAACAACACCTTCTACTGAGAAACATATAAATTTGTGGGTGAGTACTTTTGCTGCAAGGGAGGTGAGACAGGGAGGGGCTGCAGGAAAGGAGGGAGGAGGAGGAGACGGAGGCAGGACCGTTTCAGTGGTTCCACAGGAGACGGACAAGAACCAAAAGAGTAGCGCGGGGATTAAGGAAAGAATCACTGCATACAAGCCGTTCAATCAAATCACGAGGAAGGAGAGGAAGACTGAGGAAGAGCTTCAAACATCCTCAAAGATCAAGATGGAGTATCAGGATGAGAGAACCATCCCACTCGAGGAAGAACAAGGTGAAAACTTCTCAGCTGGAGTTTCATGTGAAAAGTATGGCATGGTTGTTACTTCAGAGGATGCAAACTCTTTTGACAACACTGAAGAAGTCCCTGTCATGGTGAGAACCAGCAGATGTGGAGCTCATGCAGGAAGTGAGTTGCTCTCTGTTCAAAATCAGAATGAGGCCATGATGGCTGAAGTTGATGATATTAAAGTCTGTGCAGGAACAGTGGGCTGCTTGAGTGAGAGGAAGGAACCGCCTCTAGCTCAACCCCAACATCCTTTGAAAAACAGGCAGCAGAAAGAGTCACTATTAGACATGAGTGATACCATTCACTGTAGACCTCCAAAGGAGAAAACAGAGAATAACACAAAAGAAGAAACAGAAATGTGTGAGGTGAAGCCAGTTCTGACTGACTACTTGTCAAGAAAACCAAAGGTCACTGGCACTGATGATCAAAGGGAGTCAGAGAGGCCTTATTTACAAATGCACACATCTGAGACAAACACTAATGAAAAGACAGGGTCAGATGCAACATCAAATCCACTCTCACCTATTGAACCCAGCTCTATTTTGGAGAAGCTACTGAAGAGAAACAGAAAGGAGGCAATCCCAACTTGTTCCAAAATAGAAGAGGTTGACCCTGACAACAAGGACACAGCAGATATTCCTATGGAGGCCACATCGACAGAGATGTCAAGAGATAGGATTGATCTGTCAGAGTGTGACACAAGGGAGGTTTCACCCTCCTCTGGAGATTCAAAAAAGAAACCGACTAAACCAAACCTTGGAGCGAAGGATGTCGACATTAAGGATGTGGGCTTGAAACAGAGGCATACTTCTGACACTGTGGCCTCAGAGGAACTTTATTTTCAGCATGGTGTAATTGGAAAAACTACGTATGAGAGAGCACTGGCAAAATCACATTATTCTGAGGCTGATTGTCAGAGTCCAGAGAACAACATCAAACCAACAGATACTTTTTCAGATGTGAGCTCCTCTAAAAACAACTTACAAACAGATGTTTCACATGAAAGACTGTCATGTGACGTGAGTGGTGTGATCACTGAGGAATTTGCACCTTCCTCAGTGTCTGATACAAAGTCTGCAGAGTCATGCCATCTACTAAATGCTGAGAAGACAGACAACAGTACTAGGAGACCACCTCTACAGATAAAGAGTGACAGCGAGAGCAACACTGATCTGCAGTTTTCTGTCTCTGAGAGGAAAGATACAGGGTCTGTGAAGAGAAACAAGGAAAATAATTCCACCGAGGACACTGATACACCAGATGTGGGTGCAGGCGCGACAGCTGTCTCAGATGTCACAATCGGCACAAAGCAGGATCCTCATATGACACTTAACACAGAAAAAACAATGCCGGACCAACCTGATAAAAAAACTGGCAAAGAGAGAGACAGTGACAGCGTTTCAATGAGAAATAAGTCCCAGAGCTCTCCCAGATCTAGGCCTGTCTCAGACCTCATAAAAGAGTCAATCCAACTGCACGAAAAGCTGCAGCACCAGGACCGGCCCAAGCCGGCTGAAGTGAAGCTTGATGAGCAAAGCCAGTCTGTCAAGGTGGCACAGATGAAGGCAGCTTTCGACTCAGTTCAGAAATCCCCAGACAAGGCAGTCGAGAGGAAGCCATCAATGAGAAAAGGTATGGGCATTTAAATATAGATAACTGGCATATACTGTACATGTATACGGTAGTAACAAATAAGCAGTCGCTGCTGCTGGTGGAGAACATGCTGAGGATAACAGGAAAGCAGGTAAATTACTTTGTGAGTCATTTATGATTTAAAACAACAATTAACTAATGAAGTGTGCGTTCCTGGTACAAGCACCCTGAGATGTTGGGCTGCAGGAGTCACCGCAAACACTTCCAACAACCCTAATCTTACAGGACTGAGGGAGGTTGAAGAAAAATAGATTGGGTGATGGGTTACAGCTGTTTTCTGCTGTCAAAAGTCTGCATCACTCTGCATTTGTGAAATAACGCCATCTTGTGGTTCTGTCATACACTCGTGGTACATTGTGTTTTTCAGGACAATTAAAATATAGTTTTAACATTATAAAATGATACCTAAATCAGAAATAGTGTATACACTTACCACATGACTTCACTAAACATTAAAGCTAAGATAGCTATATATATAGCTATAGCTTAGATGTAGCTAGTATAAGAAGTGCAATCAAGTGACTACTTTTTGTTTGTATCCCAGTATTTAGATTCTGTAAATGTATAACAATCAGTTATTAACACAGAGTCACACTTTACTAACCCATTTACAACTGCTTCATTCTAATTTATATGCCGTGGCAGTTAATGGGTCATTAAATTGTTAATGAATACTGTCACATGAGTTATTGAGATGCATCTTTCAAAGGAAGACCTACATACCTCCTATTCATTGATAAATAAAAAGCCAAATGTTGCTTTCGTAAATAATATGACAATGATATAACAATAGCAAATAACATTATACAAGAAATAGATAAAAGTAATATCACAAGGGATTAAATGGCAACATCATAGACTAAATTGGAGGTGATTTTATGACTGGGAAGCTGAGGAAAAAAGGCGTGGATCTGTTTCCCCGGTTGTCCTAAAGTCGCTTCTGATTGGCTGTTGGCGCTGTCCGTCAGAAACCTCTGGTCCACTCAGAGCTCGCCAAGCCAAAAAAGGGGCGTGGTTAGTGTCTGAGTGGGGAAAGAGCCCAGAGAACGAGTGGTGTCAGCACAGCGGCGGCTCCGGCACAGGGAGGAAACACTGGGATACGCGTTGGGCTGTGTTATATCATTCGGCTTTCGGGAATACTTTCATTTTCCTCTCAGAAGGTAGGTTATAGAATATGTGATGTGTTTGGAGTGTTTTCTAAATTGTTTTAATCCCAGAAATTAGCCACAACGGTCTTCGTTTGGCCACCTATAGCAGTCCAGACTGGAAAGTGCATGCGCTAGCTAAAATGAATCGGGATATAATGTGAACTGTTTTTTTTAAGCTAGCGCTAGCTTTCAACGATAGTTAACAAACTGACAATATCAGGAAAGTTTTTACTTCATAATTAAAGATAGTCCTGCTTTTTTAAGCAAGGGTTTTGCTCGTTTTGTTTTATGGGGTGGGTTTCGGAGGACAATTGACGACATGAAATGTGCTGTTGTACGTTATTGAGCGGGGTGGGGTAGCTAACCATAGTGCGGCAGGAAAACTTATCTCCGAAACGATAGATTCACACAGACCGAGGAGGTCTGCAGGCAGCACAACCGCGCCCTGGCCCCCGGCATCCTGTATTGGCGTTAATTTGGTCTTTCCGAGCTGAATCATTAGTTATAAACACAAATAATATCCAAGAATTAACTCTTTCGGTCACATATCGTCATTAAACCATGTATCATTAATATTCATCCAGATGCTAGACTCAGATTTGACCTACTAACACACTGGTATGGAAGAGAAATAGGAAATGGTCATGGCACACAACTAGTCGCTGCTCCCATGCTGGAAACTACAAATAGTGTCCATTTGCATAGATTATCGCAGCGTTCACTACCTCTGCTTGTTTGATTTAATATATATATATATATGTGTATTTATGATACGTGGGTAAATACTGGTGTGAAATTATGCAGAATCTGTGCGTGTTCAGGTTGATTATACTCGATGAGGATAGACAGATATATTATCCTGCTGCACCTGAGTGTATCCCTACTAATAAATGGCTACCAGGTTTATGGTGAGAGCTGTTTTTAATTAGTCAGTTCACAAAAAGTTAAAAAAAAAAAAACAAACAAAAAACTAATTGGTTTAATAATGTTTAAGTGAAATTTAATGCAGTCAATATGATTTAACAATGGCTTGCATTTAAGGGCATAGTCTTGCCTGTTTGCCTTAATATTTTCTAATTAAAGTTTCCATAACCACATGGGTTGTAATTACAATGTGTTTGCACGAGTGGTTTAAAAGGAATATGTAATCCTGTGTGTCACAAGTAGGACTACAACGTCATTTTCATTGTTTGATAGTGATCTGTGTTATTTCATTCATTGTGTAGTCTAAAAAAGTTGCCTTCTAATGCATTGATCTGAACTAAAGTCTGAATATATAAAAACAAAGCTTACATTTAGCATTTTTTGTTTTTTGGTTAATGAAATGACTGAAACGGTCAGTTGTGGGAGTTAAATTTTAACTGATCGTTTCAGCCCAACTTAGATGTATTTAATAAATTGGCCTCATCCTTAAAGTTTGGTCTGGCTCTGCTTTGGAGCAGCAAGTGATGCAAGTCCAAAATACCAGTGCCACTCTGGGGATGTCATTCAGGTTGTAGGGAGATTGGTTGAGACTTGTACTGCCCTCCTCACTTGACAGTCATAAATTGTCTCTGAAGTTGAGCCCTAATAGCTGGGTAATGATCCAAATAGTCCTCTCAGTGACCTCTCTGTCTGTAAGCCACCACCAGCTCATTTGCTTGCACATGAAAATAGGGTAGTTTGATTTGTAATGACCGCGGTTGGTGTGCCAAAAAGAGCAGCACAATTTGCATATTTGGCCCTTGTCTTGAATTTGGTTACCGAACTCTCATACGTAATTAGTTTTGGAAGTGAAGGAATTTCCCTCGCTGAGTTTCACTGTGGGCTGCAGAGCAGGTGACGGGCGAGAGACAGAGAGAAAAAGAGAGTGTGACCCCAGGGTCGACAATCGGCAGCACTACAGCTGTGTTTGGGCTTGTTACTCATTCCAGACGCATCATCCTCTGATGGCTGTGCAGCACTACAAGGTCTTTAGAAGTGCGTAGCCTGTCTTCCTATGGCAGAGAGAGTAAGTGGGTCAGGAAGCACAGGGAAACTAAGCATGAGATGTGAGGGAGAATTCGGTTCCTATCAGCTGTAGCAAGGCGCTCTTGTGTGGGCTGTGGTGAACTCTTGAGTGCATTTTTAACATTTTGAATTGGTTTCAGGAAGATCATGAGGATTTATACCCAGCATATCCTTTATATTTATTTCATAAGTGCTGAGTAAGGTCTGGTTAAATCCAGCTTCTTGTTACTCAAGGCCACATTAAGTCAGTGTTCATTTTTGTGCTGAAATCTTTTAGAGGTAGCAGTTTAGGCGCATGTTTTGTTTTTATGGGGGAGTCTATATTTTAAGAAAGTAGCTTAGAAGTAAATTGACATCTCTTCCTGTTAAAGTTAGTGCTCGTGTCACTGTGTAGGAATAATGAGCATCCTCTAGAACGGGGCTAAATATTTAGGAGCTGGGTCTGTGCATGTCAGTTAGATTCAAAGATTACATTCTTTAAAAGTGCCTGAAGTACGTCCATTTGTGTTCAGTCCTGCCTGCGCAAGATACTATCTCACCTCAGGCTTTGACAATGAAATACCACAACTTTCCAATTTAACTGACTTTTGATTTGTATTTTGGGTTTGTTTGATTTATTTTTCGCATACAGAGTGTTTTGTAGTTTCTTTTTGCGTTTTGTATTTATTTCCCAAGAACACGTGGGTAGAAATATCTTTTTATCCAACCACCTGCTCAGCACATTATCAGTGTTAGTTTGTTTGTACCAGCTTGTTAGATGAAGAGGATCACATGCCTAAATCTTGTGACAAATAGACATGAATATAGTATCTTTAACTTTGTCGTTTGATTTTCTTTTGTAATCTAAGTTGTCAGTTGTTACTTTGGAATTCGTTTTATTGGTGAAATTTCAATCGCAGATGTAAACTTCAGATACTTCCTCTGTTAGCGTTGTAATTCTTCATAGCTTAGCAATGCCAGCAGATGCAGACCTATACTGTTTCTTCCACCGGCCATTCCCATCACAGCTGACAACATCTGTTGAAATGAAGCAGTGGTTTGTGCTTTGCTCACTGGGGGAGGGGGAAGTAGCTGATCAGGAAGAGGAAGGATCGTGCTTTGTACTCTGTGGCTGTAATATTTTGGAGTTCAGGTTTTTTTTTTTTTTAGATTTGAGGAATAAGCAGTTTTAGACATTTGTCTTCTTTTCTTTAGGCCTATTTTGTCATTTGTGTGATAGGAAAGATGTTATATATTTAATTTACATGGTGACTTGTATAAAAGTAACCCTACACTGAAACACTCATAAAAAAACTAGAGCTCTTCCTGTTGTGAGTAATTTTATGGGATTTTAAAGTGGTTTCTTATTAAACCTTGACTTTTAAGTAGGATAAGAAGTTTAGGATTTAGCCTTTTAAGTCACACAAAACAGAAAGCAATAAAGAGTTCGAAAGGGGGTTAATGCCCGAGTACTATTTAAGCCATAAACGTGCATTTTTTGTTTACATGTGTAAATATATCCCATGTCTGAATATAGAGAAATTATTTTTCCTGTTTTATGATGAGGAAGTTGGGAAAACCTAATCATTTAACTTCTGGTGTTAAAATGTAGTTTAACTAATTTGAATCAAAGCTGGTTATTCAAAGCTACTCAGTTGGACTTTTAGATACATTGCTCTTGTGTCTGCAAATCTCATTTCCTCTACAAAGCAGAAGAGAAAACAATAGCATTCCTTGAAACAGTGGTGCATAATGTATTGTGTTCCAGTTGCATTTAAACCAAGCAGACCGCAGACTGCATAGTCACTCAGGGGTTGGACAGAGGTGAAAAAACAGCACCTTATCTCATTGTTGCAAAAAGCACTGGAATGTAGCTGGAATCTGATTACAATGGTGGTCCGTGGCCTTGGATACAGGAAGGGGATTTAGGTGGCGTCTCATGCGGTCTTGGTGACAAAAGGCAAAAAGGCAGCCAGTGTATGGACAACACTGAGGCGGCATCACTACTGTGTGTGTGAAGTGGGGCGAGAGGTAATGTGGATGGCAAAGTGTGGGAAAGTCTGTAAACACTAATGGCTGTCATTACTCCCTAACAATAAAATACTAATAACATGGTGTTTAACACATTCTGTAGCCATCCTGTGTTGAGACATATTAGCCTACTATTTGTTGTAGAGATGTATTTTATCCACATGACCAGCTGAGACTTGGGCTGTTGCTACCAGGATGATGCTAGCAGCTGCGTTGCAGGGACATTGACAACAACAACAATGATGATGAAAGGCACCAACAAACAAAGGAACTGCAAAAGTTGTAGCAGATAAATCCTGTTTTGAGAAACATGGTTGAGCGTATCCACAAAGAGCTTCATATATGCCGGTGCTTTAGACTAAATGACCTTTTTCGAAATTAATTTGACAAAATGAGACTTAAAGTCTATAAGTACTCAACATTATTGTATCGATCCGGTTGCTCAGACCACTTTCTGAGATAGTCCAGGTTTAGCACCATGTGCATTAATGTCTCCCAGGTCACACTGAAAACCCGCCCACTCAACTGACGTGATATGTGGCGCTCACCATTAGACTGTGTATAAAAAAAGTCCTGCCAAAGCTCATCGAATCACTCCTCAATACTAAGTTTTCTTCTTTACTATCTGGTCTTAACTGTTGAGGTCTGTGGTGCACGATGAGGCTGTTAGAGGAGGAGTGGACTCGTGCTGCCCAGTCAAGATCAACCTGTTGTGAGCAACGAGTGTATTTTCTGTCAACATTAGTCAGTATCCCCTCAGGTTAACATCCTCAGGAAGAACCATTTCATAAATATTTACACTGGGCATGTTTGATGATAGACGCCCATGAAGTAATAAGAGATACCTTCAAGCACATGTACTGTAGTAGGACTTTGGAGTAGTAGTGCTTTACTATGGAGAGCGTTTAAGTCATAAATGTGTGCTAACTCTGCTGCCCCTCCCTCTCCTGCGTGACCTCAGCCTGATTTGTGGTTGGGATTTTCTTGTTATGTCACATCTCGCCCAACAAGCACACTTTAAAACACCCAACATCAGACTCAGTTTTGCATCCCAACAACACAGTGGTGAAAATATACAAAAGCTAGTTTCTACTGACAAACATCATTACTCATGTTGTGCATTGCCTGTTGTTAAAAAGAAGCCATTAGCTCTTGGTTTCACAGCGCTGTAGTACGAAATGCCTCTCAGGCCAGGTCAGGCTGGTTATCTGCTGTAGTGTTTGACGTAAGCAGTTTAGTAAATCTCATTCTTGTCCAGACTTTTCTCTTGGAAGTGAAGACCAACTTTTGTCTACTGGAAGCAACTTCTTTCCTACTGTTGTTTCTTTATTATCAGGGTGGGGCAATAATGTATTATAATATTATTGTGCAAGAATCCTGTCAATCAGAAACCAACTGGAGAACAAATAGCTGTTGACAGAACAGGGTGGCCCTTAGTTTTAATTGGAATGTGTGAACATCATTGAATGTGACAAGGAGAGGCGGCATTAAACGTATCCCGTCTTTGAGTATGTCCTGTAATCTCTCATGTTTATAGCCATATCCTAAACTCTATTCAGTTGCTCTCCAATGGGTGGATGCCCCAGTTTTAAGGCCTTCTGATGACTTGGTAAATTTAGATTTTCCTGGAACGTGTTCAACTCCTTCATTGATCTGAGTTCTCAGTTACTGAGCTGCATCTTGGATTTAGTGACAGAAAAGGTGTTTGCTCCTCCAGTAATAACAAATGTTGTAGGAATTACACTCTGGCACGTTGGTCAAACATGAGCCTTCACTAAGATTTTTCTTTTTCTTTTTTTTTTTCAACTTGTTTCCCCTCTGTAGCTCTTTTGCAGTCTTATGTCAGAGCAAAACAATTTCCCTTTGGTTTAATGGAGGGCAGCAGTCTGTACTGTAACTCTGAGGTAGCGATGAGAGGGAAATTCTCTGCAATTTAACACCGTGAGCACAAACACAACCATGAAGGCCCTAAATTCTTCTACTATCACATCTTTTTTATAGGCGTGTCTATTATTTAATACACATAAAACGACACCTATGTACTGAGAATACTTTAAGAAGCATTACTATTTCCTTTGTGTTTGTAAAGAGAGAATTACTAAAGGGAATTACAGCAACAGAAGTGTCTGAAGTGAGTGGAGCTGAGAAATTTAGAGAAGGATGCTAAACTACTGTGTCACACTGCTCCCACTTCCTGTTGGTCATTTCCTCAGGCTGCAGGGTCCTCCTTCTGTCTCTGCACATCAGGGTCAGCTGTGCTGATCCAGGATGCAATAAGGTACATAGCTCTGCTTTCATGCGATGTGCTTTATGGATACTTAGGTCATTTTGATTGAATTAGAGCCGGATCAGTGAGCTGTAAATCTCAGTGTGTCACAGAGTAACATAGTATTCCCACAAGGTGCGTCTTTATACCTTTTGCTTTTGCCAAAGGATTGGCACCAGCCTCAGGCACAAGTGGCAAGTTAAAGTGGATTGTTTATAAGAACTGAATATAAAGTAACTGACGTGCAGTAATCGCCACTGAGGCTCCAGTTATTTTGAAGTCTTGTAATTGAACAAATTTGTTTTTTCAAATTTTGGCATAAACAATTCGCTATCGTTCCATTTTGATTTTTAACTTCAATACCACGTGCTTTACTCAATGAGGAAAACCTGTTGTCTGCTGGTTGTTTTTCATTGATCTTGTATGCCGTGTATTGAGGATGACTGTGTTTACTATTAGTTCCCGGAATTTCTGTGGAAGCCGCAGGAGTCAAACAGGAAGTGGGTCGTTTGGATAAGGCCTCTGCTGGTTTTGAGCAGAATGACCCTGCCCTGCTGGTTCCTGTGTGCTGGGCTTTAAAACCTGCCCATTTCCACACACGCACACAAAAACTTCATCAAGCTTTTCAACTGTCAAAATATATTCATGATATTGTGCAGGTTTTTGAATCACACAGAGCCATGTAGATCCATGCATCTTTAAATAGTTTAACTGAAAATCGCATTACCATCACTAAAACGATTCAGTTCAGCTGTGACATTACAGCTGTGCTTCCTATTCTCTTCTGTCAACACAGACACCTGAGCCCAGTTAAATTTAGCTTCAGGAGATGTGAGGTGATCCTTTATTTATGGGAAGTTTGATTCAGGCTCGGCTCATCATTTGTAATTGAGGGACATTAAGTGACATAAGGGTCCTTGTAGATAAGTTATTAGTTTGTCATTGAGATCTACTTTTTTCAAGGGAGGGGATGAGATTTATTCATAGTGGATGATCTGCTGGGGAGGGTGTGTGATGTATCGAGCTCTAAGATCTGAGGTAATAGAGTTGTAAATTTTAATTTCATGTCTGTGTTTAGTCTTGAAATTGGCAGCATTTAAAAATATGTCTGATTTATTAGGGTTATGATCTTGAATAGCATTGTCAGCATTCACCACCATCACACAACAAAGTTTACTCACCAAAACCCAGTGTTACATAATCAGATGCAACCCTACCCAGCGTGCTCTGACCTGCAGCGTGTGCACTGATACAGCCCAACCCTGTCCATAGAGGTCTCATATCCATTGTCTACTGTCAAGTTTATACAAGCAGCTTTTACGCGTTGCACAAAATCAGACATACGTGATGAATGCATCCAGTCAACACTGATTTGACTTAGTGTTCTGCCAATGTAAAACTAAATTTTGGGTGATCGGTGTCTTTTTTTATTTTTTTTTTTTTTAGGGACTAGGGTAGCATGGTGGTGCAGTGTCACCTGACAGCAGGAAAGTTATAGGTTTTAACCTGTCAGTCAGCAGAGGTGTTTATTATGGAGTCTGCACAATCTCACTGTGTGTGTGTAGGTTTCCTCTGGTTGCTGTATAAACCTTTGTGGAAGTCCAAAGGTATACAGCTTAATTAGTGACCCTAAATTGCCCGTAGTTGTTGTCTCTATGCGTCATCCCTGTGATAGACTGGTGATCATTCCAGGTCAGTCAGTCTCTGTCCAGTCATGTTCCCTGTCTTTGTAATGCTGATATTGAATCACCTCTGACTTCAAGGCAAAATAACTACCTCTGATTTATTGTCTTTAGAGTTGCTCATATTGCAACAGTAACTTGTGATATTGAACATTTCCTGCTGTTTTCTAGAGCTAAAAGATAGTGTGACTGTGGATCTTTGTGGAGGCCCAGACTGACCTCAAGAATGCCGTCATTGTTTTGTCTAGGCTAGTCACACTATTGTGGTAATAAAACAGCACATCTTATAAAGTTCTCCTGCATAAAACAATGTACTGTTCTGCTGCAAATAAACCGAGCCAGTAGCAGCAGGATAGTTTCACAGTTCATTTTTGTATTAACAATGAGCGAGGCCTGATAACATTTATGTGGGTTAGAGATGTCATCAGTTCAAATTAGGTGTTTGCGTGTGCATTTAAGTGTTAGTCGGGACCTGATGGGTCAAGCTGAGTTCAGATGCAAAGTTATAAATGATGCTCGGGTTCGGTTATGAATGCTGAACAATAGACGGCAATCATTTAGAGTTTTTCATGTTATAAAAATCCACCTATCGCCTGAGGGTTATATATAAGGTGGCATTTTTCAGTCACATTGTTTAGACCGTAGTGGTGTGTAGGTTTGGTAGGAGGAACATGAAAAATTAATTAGAATCATTGTTTTGTCTCCAGGAAAACCAACATCCATTATTAGGGAGCAGGGTCTTCAATCACTCATTCACATAAGTCTTTGTTGCAAACTGTTTTTCTCAGTGTATCAAACTATGTATTAGAGTTTGCATATATTGAAAATCATCATTCTTGAATGTATTACCTGCTTGATGTCCTGTTAACATATAAGGATGTATACTAATGGTTTCATTGGGTGAGAAGGCCAAGATTCATACACTTTCCATATATAGCTTTCATCATGTACACTGTGGTGTGGTCTGGTGTTTTTGGCTCACAAGTTGGAGCAGACCTGCTGCTGTGCCGACAGGTGGAATACCTGGCGTTGTTGTTGTTGTTTTCTGTGTCTGCCTTCCTCATTCATCTTCCCAGCGTGTCTGACGTCAGTCTGGGATTATCATGCTGCCGCTGTCAGCACCAAAATAATCTCATCTCCACTTACCTTTGACATCTAGAAAATAAAAGGATGATTGAATCAAATCCACACAAGTGTAAAAAAAAATTTAAGTAGTTGTGTTTCCGGCTTTTGGCTTTAACCTGGTCCAGACAAGTTAGCCACACCCCCATGAGTCCATCTCATCAAGTTATGTAATTATTAAGTTATGCATTACTGAGAGCAGAAATAATGAAAAGAAATGATCTTGCATCCATAAATAAGAGGGGAAAAACACCAGCTTTCTTTATTTAGGAAGATTTGTACGAGGGGAGACGCATCTAACTTGTCAAATGCATATGATATGTACAGAATCTCTTTTAAAATTCCTTTATTTTCAATACATAAAATACATAGTGGTGTAGAAAGCAGCAGCATTTATGTGAAAAAATCTCCAATATCAGACGACAGCTATTAGTTTCTGTTTGTATCATAGCAAAATGTTACTTTTTCACGTGGTTATTAATTCCCCACCAGACAAGACAAGACTGAAGTGTCTGTTCAGCTGTGTGACATATTTACAGCTTCAAAGGTAGCACACAAACTTCAACCCTCCGTGACAAAATTTTCCAGACTACCATCACATTTTTGTACAACTTTTTTTTTTTTTTTTTTTTTTTTTTTCCTCCTCATTTTTGCCATACTTCATAAGTAATTGAAACTTACAATGTAAGTGTTTTTTTTTCCCTCAAATGTTAACAAAATTCTTTCTGATTCTGACTCTTTTTTCTTTTTTAGAAATAAGAGAATAAAACATCTCTGTCAGAATATCAATTCCTTGGTTGTAAATGAATTTGGTGTCATTTTAACCAGGATACGTCTACCAGGATTTCTGGAGACTGTTTATAATTGGATGCCAGTCAGCTGCTCTCGTCTGCGTCAGCCTTTCCCGGAGTAATCAAATTCAGTTTCCTAGACAAATGCTCTGCTGATCCAGATAAATTTAGAGGAGGATTTACCAAATCTGATGTAACTCCTCCTCAGTTTGAGGAATATTAACACTCACGGGTCATTAACCATTTGATCTAATTCAAACAAATGTGAATGTAAGGTTTGGAGGTCTCAGAAATAACCAGTCGTAATGACTGACGTGTTTTACAGAAGAGTTGGACCGTGACACTCCCACTTCCTTACAGGAAGAACTTCCTGCTTGTGTTTCGATCCTCATCCATGTCGGAAACCATATGTCAGGACATACGAGCTTTTCTCTCTCTTTCTCTCTCTCGCTTATTCTTTCCCTCTCTCTCGATTTTGCACACAGACACACACACAATGGAAAACCACCTTCAAAACATGTCCCACATCCCATGCTGTGCTTTGGTCATGTTGGTGATTCAGCCTGGGAAACTGTTACCATGTGTTGTGTCAAAAAGTAAAAAAAAAAAAGATTTGAGGAGGTTCACAAAACCACTAAAGAGCTTTTGTCTTCGTCTAGGTTGTAGGTTAGATTCGACCGTGGTTCTGGTCGTTTATCTGAGACTGGCCAGCTTTCCATTATCTTTGGAAGTGGTCTGTTATTATAAGCAGAGCAGTGGGACTTGTAGCTTTTGAATGGGCTTGTTTTCCAAAGCCTTCTTGTCTGCCAACAGATTCTTGTCTTGGTGAAGATTTTAGCTGAACCAGCTACAAAGTCTGTTTTTGTTTGGATTGAGTATGTCCTATTTTCCTTTGGAAGTGATTCTGTCTAAGCATGCTACAGATAAAGTTTCTTAGTAATTCAGATGTTTAGGATTTGCTACAGCCGAATATGAAGAGAAACCGAAGTGATTTGAAATATCATCAAGCAAAACGTGTTTGATATTTCGAATAAAAATGAGTCATGTTGTTCCACTTTACTGGAGGAGCAATATCATGATTCAGGTGTATAAAAATATAGCGTTAAACACAGTAATACGTGTTATTAGAGGTCTGTGTTGAATCAAGGTTAGTAAAACAAGATATACACAGCAGTAGCTTTCTCCTCAAACTCCACTGTGGCATTGTAATCCTGCACTTCCAAAATAGTAAATAAATGTTAATTTAATTTTCACAGACTACAACATGTTTTGATTTTTTTTTTTTTTAAATGTCAGCACCGCATT
Organism: Polydactylus sextarius; assembly: GCA_016801845.1. Lineage (NCBI taxonomy): Eukaryota > Metazoa > Chordata > Actinopteri > Polynemidae > Polydactylus > Polydactylus sextarius. Next base: position 10,956,762 of record CM028915.1, on the reverse strand, counting down.
GCCCAGAAATCCCATGGAGACCCTTGGAGTAGCAAATAGTAGTGGTTTATTACAAAACACCATCAGAGTGAGTGAGTGAAACACATCTGCAAAGGGAATGCGTTCTGGGAAGAAGAAGAAAAAAAAAAAAAAACGAACACATGATCTCAGTCTGTTCCAACATCCCTGCTGCAGTGTGTGGATGGGCTGTTTTGTGTTCTCAAGTCTTTAAAGTAGCTCAAATAGTCTGTGGATGTGTTGGCTCATATTGCAGGGCTCCGTCCCACATACCTGTTATCTCGTGACTGTTTGTGATTTTAAGCCTTAATCTCTCGCTCTTTCCATAGATATGAGACGAGTTGTACGGCAGAGCAAATTCCGTCACGTCTTTGGCCAGGCGGTGAAGAATGACCAATGCTACGATGATATCCGGGTTTCAAGGGTCACATGGGACAGCTCCTTCTGTGCAGTCAATCCCAAATTCGTTGCCATAATCATTGAGGCCAGTGGTGGTGGAGCTTTCCTCGTTCTCCCTCTTCATAAGGTGAGTTCATGGAGAATCCAAAAGTAATTAATGTCACGGTGAATAAACACTGGACTGTATAAAAGAGCACATCAGTCAAGAGCTGACCTCTATGGAAATAAACTGGATTGAGTGCTCACTCAGTGCCTGACAACGCAACAGTTAATAAGTGTGTTTGGGTAGATTTTTATCTCGTTCTGTGGCGGAAACAGCTATTTTGTTTAGTTCACTTTTATGCACGTTCATTCATGACACTTGTTTGGGGCTCTACTTAGGCCCCGCGGACCACAGGACTTAGGATACTCTTGGGGAAACTGTGTGTTTTTGGGAAGATTGCCCACCCTAATTTGAAATTGCAGCCTTCGCCTGCACACTTAATCGAAAAGAAAACTTGTTTGAAGGTAACATAAGAAATCTCTGTTGCTTCCGGGTCATTGATGACAGAGAAAGAAAGAAAACCATCCCACTTGATGGATTATATTTGAACGGACATGAATAGAAACGTCAGCCACATAAAAGCTAGAGAATATTCAAATAAAAGTCTGGACTCCCATACGAGCCTATGTCTTGTGCACAGCAAATAACAATAAATGAATTGAAGACTTACAAGCATTGAAGACTCCTTACAAGCAGGGCTGCTGCCTCTACATGTCAGTGTACCTTGGGATTAATGTTTACCAGAAGGCTGCTTCACACACCCTCATGTGTACAACAGAAACTACTGCAAAGCTCTGGAGTGGAGTCTCTCCTCCATATAAGGAAATCCTTCAACCAGAATGAGTCTTGGGTTGGGCAACACAGCATTTGAGGAGTGTTGAGTATAAACAAGATAGCTGTGTGAATACATCCCTCCCTTTTGTTTTAAACCTGCTGTCATAATTGGTCTAATTAAGGTGCACTAGAGGTCAGACTAAATTCATCAGGGGCTCTGGTACATCCCCCAGAGGACCCTTAGATACCACTATAGTTGATAGTGGTGAATTGCTGCCTGCTGCTGTTTCTGCTTGGCAGCTCCACGCTATAGACGAGTGGCAGATCCCGACACTGTGAGTGACATCAGTAGTGCAAAACTGTTGACAGATCTAACTTGGGTCTGTAATTACTGTACACTAGTGCACTGCCATGTCATCTGAGAAGTCTCTGGCATAGGTGAGTGATCCTCAGGCCTGTCATCGCACAGCTTCCACCTCTCAGCACCTCATTCAATACAGATTTTATACTGGAGGTGGGCTGCAAGCTCGACTGGTTTCACACTCCCCCTGCACTCCTATCTGTGTCTGTGTTTCAATGAGTTGCCCTCTGCATGCCATGTCCCCGTACAGTCATGGTGTGTCTGCCGCACAAAAGTCTACTTTCACTACTGAATTAAAAAGTGTTGGAAGACTGAGCTCTTTATGTACGGAGCAAACCTCCGGCAATTTCCTCAAGTGAGAGATTAAAAAAAAGTACTCTTGATTTTTAGATGTTTCTACTTTAAGGCTGGAAGGCGTGACACAGACTAATCCTTCAGATACAATGTTTTCCTCATTTCTGCAGCCCATGTTTTGGGAAACTGAAGCTGAACGGGAAATACCATGTTATTTAAGAATCATATGTGTGTTGTGTATGTATGTTATGACTTTGTGGACAGTGTGACAAGATGCATTGCCACCAAACCAGTTTTACAACTTGGTGTGACAGAGAAAGCCACTGAGACAAAGAAACATTAATTTTGCATCTTAAATTAAAGGGCTTTCTATTTTTTTTTAAACATATTTGTGTTTTTTTTCTGCCAACATCTATTTTTGGAATTTATCACTATGCTATTCTCAAATGATTTTTTTTTTCTGGCAAAGCAGGTCCATCTGGAAATCTCAGTATAGCCTCAGCTGGCAATGCAGGTCTCGAAAGTGGGGCGAGTCTGTTCTTGCAAACGTTAGACTAGACCGCACTGCAGTGCATCAGTCTTACAGAGTGGCTCTCAGCACCTGAGTTCATTTCCAATGAACTGAATAAAATAGATTATTATGTTGCTGCTTAATTAGAAATTGGTGAAACTACTTTGTCAGTGAAGCAGCCTGTTTTATTTGACAAGCTTCTAACACACTTTGCTCTGCTTTGTGGATAAAACTCTTATGTTTGATTGAAGGATGGCTGAGGTTTGAATCAATGGGGTTTCACAGGACACACAACGCCCCCACCTTCCAACCCCTTCCTGTCCCTAATGTGAGGGTGCATCTGTCCGGCTAACCCATCTGCCTATGCTGTGTCGCTCCCGCTCTCTGTGGGCAGCCAGCTGCTCGGCCCTTTGTCCTACGCTTACTCCCAGAGCAACCTTTTGTCATTACCACACTTTGACTGGGGGGAGGAAGAAGTGTGACGATGCTCCTTCCCCCCTTCAGTTTATACCATATGCATCTCTGCATCATCTTTGTCGTAATGATGCAACGTCTTACTGCCATTGTATTGTACTCCCACTGCTTATATCCGGGCAAATTGTCTCCCTCTGACAGAAATGTGGGTCTGGAAATGGATGGAAAAACATCTGGAGTTCAGAGGTTGATGTTGTGGATCTGTGACCTGACCTGAGGTCTAAGTCTCATTTTGAGTAGCCAACCAATGGATCTTGCTCTTTGTGTGACTCACAAGAGTGAGGTTAGTGCGGCAGGCCGCCATGACTCAGCAGAGCCATGAGTATTGTTGCTCCTCCTGTCAGAACACAGGGATTTATAGAGAGGGGCATCAGATGTCCAGCTCAACACATGTCATTCCCTTCCCTCATGCTTTCAATCTCCTCCTTTCTCTTTCTTAGCTGGATGCCTGCTAATTTATTCCCTGATTTCCATATGAAGGAAGCAGTGGGAGTGAATGCAGCAGCTAGCAAGTGTTCAGTGAAAAAATCCTGATAATTCCTCCGCCTGCTCAGCATAAGAGAAATCTCAGTAAATCATTACTATTGTGATGATTTATATCCTGTAACTAAAAATTCCTCATATAATTCATCACAGCTTTCAATTGTTAAAGCTTCCGTGCTTTTATATCCTGTTTCAGCCATCGGTGTTTTTATTTTCCATGTTTATTAGTCACTCTGTCAGTTGTTAGCATCTTTAGTTTCCTCTTTTGTCTATTTCTTTGTAAGCGTGACCTAAACTCCAGCCTTAACACCACATAGTGTATTGCCTAATGTAGAAGGCATGTTCCCCGTTAGTGCTTCAAACACTGCCTCTGTGCAGAAAGGACGATCAGATGTGGAGTGTGTGTGTTTGATTTGGATTCAATCCCTCAATGCACCATTCATCCAATGCTCAACCTTAGCTGTTAGTAATCCCTGGGTGTGTGCACAGTGACACAGTATTTCTAATCTGTCTCTCATATACCAGTTTGGCTGCTAACTACGCTGCACTACGTCTTCACACACAAAAAAACACACCGCATGTGTACGATGTCCAGGGTCTTTCCCCGTACTTTGGTCAGTTTGTGTTCCAAGACCTCTATACCGCTCAGTCGCCGCTGCCTGTGCCGCTTCTGCCGCTCAGTCCTGCTGACTGCAGATTTTACCATATATGGTCATTCACTGCTCCCTGCCTGACAGCCTTCCAAGACCATTTCCTCCCTGCCCTGCCATTGGCTGCTTCATGCAGTGTCAGTACACATGTGAATTCTGGGATAGGCTGAAATATGAAGAGCGGCCAAGATGAGAGAACTGGGTTGAAGTCAGATGTTGTCTGTGTCACAGTGTCATTCATTGTATTAAAGCGTCGTATGTAATACTATTTATAATCCATTAACATGGAGCTGTTAATAAAAAAGACTTTTTATCAGCTCTGAACCTTAGAACAAATCTATGATACTTTTTAATAAAATATGCATTATGTATGTACTATGTATTATAGTATGTACAATGCCACTTTCATCCCGTTGCTGCATTAAATGAAATAAGAGCAGTTTATTCATAAACTAACCATGGCTGGAAACAAATGCATTGACCTGGCAGACAACATTGGAAACAATTTTTTTGTATGGGCTGCCTTTTGATATTTTCCAAGTTGTTTCTAAAAATATCTGTTCTCTCATATGCTGCCCTGTTTCTTTAGTTCATTATTATTTCGCACCACAGGTGCTGGACTGTATCAAAGCTTGCACCGAGGAGACAGTAGGAAGATGTGGAGACACTGTGGACGGAGGCCGACCTCCACAGCAGGGAGGGCAGCTCAGAGCAGTCTCATCAAAGAGATGACAGAAGTGAATGAGCTTCTTTTATAGTGTTAAAATCTAGTAGTCACCAACAAACTAATGATGCCTGTAGACTGTGAGGAACATGGAAGCAAATATATTGTTTCATTTGAAATTTGAAACTGATCTTATGACCCAGATTTGTACTGTACTACATTGTATCTCTGTGTAGGTACGTCTGCGTAAGCTGGTAGACTATATATAGTTCAGGTTTCCACTCATTCTTTAGACTTGCACATTGTATTGTGCGTGCCCTATCATTCAGAGGTTGTAAATCTTAAGAAAAGGTTCCGGGTATGACAGCACTGCTGCTACTATTGCCTCAGCCGTTTGTCTCAACTATAAAGACGCAGAGACTTGTTTAAGTGGAAATTTCCATGGAGCTCTGAGCAGCACTGGACACCAGGCATGGAAGACCCTTTAGTGGTGTGCATGTGTGAATCACATGTTGAGCTGCAAGGAAATGAAGTGTGCAGGCCTCTTGTGTGAATGAAAAGAATGTCCTCTCTTGCCTTGAGGGAATGTTGTTCATCCATTTTTTTTGTGTTTCAGTGTTGTGCTTTGTATCTGTCGCTGTGTGATTCACTCTTATTTTCGCACTCTTACTTGTTGCTATGCAACTGGTTGTTTTCTAGGCATCAGACATTCCTCTGGAAGGACACAAATGTCTGTAGTGTAGTTATGGACATGTTAGGTATTCGGCTGCTGAGTTTAGCCCCTTGCTGTGGGTGTTATTTTTTTCCCCTTGTGCTAGACAAAATAATGCTCACGTCGACTCGCATCTTAATAAGCACGTTTCCTGTACCTGTAGGCCGGTTTCCTTGGAGATGATTTTCTTGCTTAGCTGGTTTAGTCTGTTAGAGCCCATTTCTTTTGCATTATGTGGAAGTACTACAGGCAGCCCCACTGTACACCTGCCTGCCAAGGTGTTAGATCCAAAAACATTTTTCAAATCTTTGATCTGACTTCAAAACCTGAGAAGCTTCTTCTGTGGGTTCATCAAAGCACTGAGGAAATATTCACAGCAGGTTAAACGTGTTTGATAGAAAGGTGCTTTTTGTCTCTAAACAACTTTATTTTTTATTATTTTTCAGATATTTTGATTTGTTGGTAGCTCTTTGATAATTATATTATTAATATTATATATATATATTTATGTTCAAATTGCAATAAATAGGAAATACACAAGTAACAGATTCGACTAATTAACGTTGGTCACACCTGATAATTAATGTAACTCTGTACATGTAAAACTGTTCCAGTTGAGACTTTTTTTTAAACTATTTACTAGAGATACAGAATAAACAATTTGTCATTTTTTCTCTTGCTGTACATGCTGTATATCGTGGTTTGCAGTCTGCTGTCAGATCTCTGTGACCATTTGACTCCAGTCATTCTCTCAAATTGCGAATTCACACTCAAGTCCACACATTCATCTCACATTTGACTGATGAACCTCCTTCTACATGTTAATCTCCAGTCTTCTCCTCAGTATGAATGTGCAGTTTTCTTTCACATCACTCATAAATCTGCATTACATAAGACAACTTTCAAACTAAGTGCACAACACTTGGTTGATATTAAAATTGATATTAAAATGTCAGTGACATCATTGAAAATGTTCCCGTCTGACCTGGATCTGCAGATCTGCTGGTGATTAATTGCTGTCTAACATATCACCTTGTATCTACCTCTCTTGAGTGACATCTCATTAAGCTTAGGTTGCTATATGACATTCTAGAAGATAAGGTTTAGTGACGTCGCTAATTATTACAGTGATCTCACTCTAAACACACACAGATTTTCAGTCCTTGTGTAATATGTTATCAGATGTTTATGAGACATGTCCACTTATGTTCGCTCTCCAGACCCTGGAATTCCTAATCACGTATATCGGACACAAACACCATTAACACCTCAAGGAGTGCTGTATTTGACACCCTAGCGGCTCCCTTGCTCTCATTAGTCATACACATACCAGAGCTCCCTGGGGCCGAGGTGTGGAATGTAAAGAACGTCTCTCAGTGGGTGAACTGTCGTCTCCTCTGCCCTGCCCGGGTTGATCAGGAGGTTGAGCTCCACAGCTTAACTCAAGTGTTACCAGGGCTTCGTGGTTCATCGCTACAGGTCAACTGTAGCTGCTACTATTCATTCATGTAGAAGTGTAGAATTTTTTAAAGGGTGATTACAAAAATAGTTGAGGGAAAGTGAAACTAATGTAAGAGGCCGTGTAGGAGTTTTTGCAGCATGTTTGAACTGGAATTAACATGTGAGATGTGCTGAGAAGAGTCAAAGTGTCTGAAGTGTTGAGGCCTCAGTGCTGATTACCCATGTAGGTGGTCTTAATCTTGATGGATTTGGACAATCAGACATGCAAGGACAGCCATAAAACATGGGTGTATGCTTATCAGAAATATTAATTATTAATGTTGAACTGTACACTCCTCATTGGTGGTGAAGCCGCAATGTTTACAGAACCGTGTGGTTTCTCAGTGGTACTAACTGAACACAGATAAATGAGTTTTAACTGTCCATTTGCAGTAAACAGTGATAAAGTGCTAACAAGCCCAGGTCACAGTCTGCCCCCTTTTTTACATGTGAACTGTAACATCTGCTGCACGTCTTCCTTACTAATGTACCAATGTACAGAACTAATGTACAGTTATGTACATTAGTTCAAAGCATAAAAGCAGATAAAGGAACAAAATCACAGTAGTTATACATTGTATAGCACTGACTGTTGTATCCTGAAGGGATTGGTGTCAGAGTGCATGAAGGGCACGGCACCTAGTAACGTTGAAACACTGCTAACTATTTTGCATGACAGAACTAGTTTGACAGAGGTGGGTATGTTTTTTTTTTTTTTTTTTTTTTTTTTTTTTTTTTTTGGTCGACATAAAAAATGTTGAACGTGACTGGACATGATTCCCTATACTGTGGATCTGTTAATCTTCTGATAATAGTATGAAGCCATTGCAGGAGAAATAATAGCATTATTAAAATAAATCCAGTGGCACATAACTTTAAATAGTCGGTCCATGTTATCTCCGTGATCAGTTTGTTTATGCTGTTCCTGTAGCTACAGCTGGTCATCAGTCTGTGCACTTCCTTCTTTACATCCTGTTTCTACTGGCTTCAGGAAATCATGTGCAGGAATATTCTTAATTAATCTTAATAAACATCTCTACGTAATAAAATTAATAATTGTCTGGTAATGCCTATCATTTATTTGTGATTTACTGACTGTAAGAGAAATGTCCCTGAATGAGAGAGGTCACTGGTCTCATATTTAATGGTAATGTTATCTGATACCTGATGGAGACTCATAGATCCGTATTGACCGTGGTGTCAAAGTCTGCTTTCTGTTCATTTTGCTTCAGGGTGTGTTCGGCAGTCAGGTTATGGTTCAGACAAGATCTTGTGATTTTCACATACTACACGCACACCCACACAGAGTTCATTCTCACATACACTGCACTTTGATCACCAAACTTGGAGCTGGAGTATGTGTCACAGAAAAACTCTGTGTCAGTCAGCTGACTGCCCGGTTACTGGTCTAATAATTTCATATAGCTCAGAGTCGCCTGCTGTGACGTGCACAGCTATCCAGCCAGTGTAGGTCCGTACCGACCCAGCATGCATCTGTTTAGTCTCATTGAATCTGAGACTTCTGAGATATGAAACACTGTGGCTGATATCACCAACATGTAATAGCAGCAGGCTTGAATTGTTCCCTGCACGGCTGCATTATCAGTTATAGCAGAGGCAGGGAAATGTCTAAAAGCAGGAACGCCTGAGCAACTTGACACGCATATCCTGGATTGGATTTGTCCCTCAAAGGCCCAGGCCCATGATCCTCTGCTTGTCTCTGGGTTTTTGTTTTTCGCTGTGTTTTGTCTGAAATTATAAATGTGAAGAGCCTGTGTTTGCTCCAAGACTGGAGATAGTTTTCTTTGTGTGTTTTCTGCTCTTTTGAATTTCTGAATATAGTCACAGTCTGGTACAGCCAGTAAATTGCAGTACGAGGTCATTATTTACTGTTTTCTGTATTTATGTCTGACAGTTCTGTCCTTTTGAAAGCTTTAAGTCACATGTAAACATTTGGCTACTAAAGCCATAATTTACAATTTGGGTTGAGTTTGGTCTGTTTGGAACTTTAAGTGTCACTTCAGTCACATCGGTAGCTTTGCCTTTTGTAGCCAGGACTTACTGATGAAACACTACGCTCACTGCAGCTCTGCAAGTAAAATGATAAGTTTGTTTGACATCCAGCTGATGGAGCATTTGTAAATTAGAAGACTTGATTCAGATTTACCCCCTTTTAAAACAAGAGACAGGAAGATAGAAATGCAAAGAATTACATAACATGTAGCTGCATGTAACAATTCTTGGAAAAATGTTTAAAATCCAGCTGATCCTGGACACACTGCACCAAGCTGATGTCAGATACTTCTTATTGATCACAACGTGACATTTGGCTTGTGTGTTTGGACCATATTGTTATTGTAAATCCTTGAAGCAGATTGTGTGGCTGTTTGGTGCACCATGAATGATACAGGAGCTTAAATCTACTGTTTGGTTTAACGTTAGAAATTGTTAAGTTATGTTCTCATGAGATTCAGTTCTAATTTCGGTGATACCTCTTATTCGTTACTGAAAATGCAGGTCTTTGTGTAAATTGTTGTTCTCAAGAAATTATTGTTGCTAGTCCCAGTATAGTGGCAGAATAGCTGCGGGCAGTGACTGATTCTTTTCTGTTTTTTTTATATTAGGGAAGACATGGTGCTTTAAATAGGGCTGTAGCGGCAGGACTCTTTCCACAGTCGGTGACATCATTTCTCCGGCCCTGCGGTAGTACTTGGAGTCATCACAGACTAGGGTGTGTCTCAGACACCACGGCCACTACAGCTTTGGTCCTCTCGGTCATCTCCCCATGTCCAGAGAGCACCTGGTTCTCCTGCCTGACGAGGTTCAGAGGTCAAATGTATCTTCAGGATGCACATTTTAACTTGAGGTCTGTCGTGTGTTTGTAGCCGTCTAGTCTGAGTCGTATAAGTAGGTTATGTAAAGGACACAGTTTAATGCTTAATTCAGTGTTACCATTTAAAGTAAGGAAACTCTAGGCATCTGTTGGTATGTGTCAACTATATAATGACGTCAATACTATAACTTTTTTTAATTACTGTAGGTGGTCCAATAGAGGCTAAAGCTAATCTCAGTTTGTGGTATCCATGCCTTTTTTGGCTGAGAGATGGTGTGACATACTTATACTGATTGATCTCTCCTAATTTCTCAATGAGAATAATTCTTTCATGAAGTTTGTGGCTTCAGTAAGGATGTTATGATACCAGAAATCTGGTAATCTGGTAAATCTGGTTTGTACCAGAAACAAAGCAGAAAACAACAGAGGCTGCTGCGCTAATACCCACACACGTGGGTACACACACACACACCTCCATGATGTCGATGTGCAAGTTGTATTTTAAATTGACACACAAGGTCATAGACCTTGTTAAAAATTCATGCTGTTCCCATGTTAGCCTAAACAGTCCAACCAAGCCTTTGTCGGTGCGAGTGGAGCTTTGCTGCAACAGAGGTCGGCTGTTGCAACTGAAAAAATGATAACGGACGACATGTTATCGGTATATAGTTAACAAATTGAACTCGCTCTGATTCCTGTGTACACATCCAGGCGTCTGTCTGTGACACACAGACATGGGTTTGAAGCGTTTCCTTGTTTCATGTCAAATGCCCTGTCGCACTATTTGCATACTGGTTTTGTTGTCTATAACTACATCTGTGTCAGCTCTTTCAACATGTTGTTTTTGTTTACTGTGCCTGCCTGTGGGTAAATATGGGTAAACATGTAGCATTAAAAATATTTATTTTCACCGTTTCTCCGCTTGATTTTGCAGGTGGGATTTAGGATTATAATGTCATTGTGCTGGTACAAAACATGCTAACTCCCCCAGAACGACAGTACTCTCTAAACAGGACCAGACTAAGACTAATCTCATTACTCTCTGTTGTTTATCTTTGTCTTTACAGACGGGACGCATTGACAAATCCTACCCCACAGTGTGTGGACACACAGGCCCGGTGTTAGACATCGACTGGTGTCCCCACAATGATCAGGTCATTGCCAGCGGCTCTGAGGACTGCACAGTGATGGTAAGGTTTTGCCCGTACACCTGAACATGGAGCTCTTAATTGAGAGTGACCAGCATCACACATTCTTGAGCTAATAAGTGACAAGAGACAGCATGCTTTTATTGCGAAAGCCAGGACTGTTGTAACTCAGGGATGGGTGCAGACCTCACCCTCTGGATTAGATTAGGCTCAAATATGTGTTGTAGGAATCAGAGCTGGGGAATGATTTAACTGTTTATTGAGCTGAGGTCACTGACTTTTTTTGAGACTGTAGTTGTACTTTCCTCCATTTGTCCTTATTTGGGCTGTGAAAAGGACGCCCAGCAGCAGGAGATTAGAGAGCTGCCCATTAACATGGCTACCTCTTCCTCACCTGAAAGTCCTGAGTTCCTGTTAACCCCTCCCCCTCTGAATCAATGACATTTATTTCACATTTGCGGAAGAAGGCAATGGAGACAGGAACTATAAATGTTTCTGCTCTGAAACGTTTTATCCTCAGAGACACAGACTGTTAGTGTTAAACACCATGATTTGTACATGGCTGTGCCATTTTTACACAAAGAACAGATCTTTATCATCACATCATATATCACTAATAACCCATTTTTTAACGTGTGTGGACTCTGCCCTTTTTATTCACTAAAACATACTAGCATGTGATGAAAAGGTAGTTAATTAAATGAAGACGGATCCTACAGAGTTGGCCCTTAAATAGTATTTATAATGTAAATATATATATATATATATATATATATATATATATATATATATATATATATATATATATAATGTGAATGTTTCGGTCATATTTTGGATGAGGTGACAACAATTGATAATCTATAATATATACAAGATGCTAATATAAGAAACCTAGTATAAAGAGAATTGTACTGCATTTATATTGTTTAAATGATGAGGGAAAGTGTAAATACTTTCATATGTAAAATTAAGTTTGAATCACTGCGTTTTATTATGACTTGATTTTCTATATGAAAATAATTACATTTGAGCCTAATTTTTTAAATAATGTAAATGCAGTAAAATACTCTATATTAGGTTACATTACAAGGACCAGTATTGTACCAGTTGTTCCAATGATAACCGTTTTTCTTTAGACTGTATATCCCATCTGTCACTGAATCCTAACCTGTTGTTAGCCACTGAATTCTTAGTTGACACTGCCCCCTTCAGGTTTATTACTGTAACTACAATTGATTAGTGTCTGGTGTGTAGAAGCAGTTGATATGTCAGTATTTACAATGAAAATTTACTAAACTAAACTGTCAAACTAAATTTGTTAAAAAAAATGGGTGAAAATCAAAGTCTCTCTTCTCCCTGTCTGTTCTTTGTTACTGACGTCTGTCACGTTCTTCACAGGTGTGGCAGATTCCTGAGAATGGCCTTGTCACTTCCATGTCTGAGCCGGTGGTGGTGCTGGAGGGCCACTCCAAGCGTGTTGGCATCATCACATGGCATCCAACAGCGCGCAATGTCCTCCTTAGTGCAGGTACCAACACTGTGAACCTGCTGCACCTGAGTTAGCCTTCAGAAAATCAGTCAAGATAAAATACTGTGAGCACTTTTGCCACCTCGCTCATCTTGACTTCACTCTGTCACCAGGTTGTGACAACCAGATCATCATCTGGAACGTGGGCACAGGTGAGGCCATGATCACCTTGGAGGAGATGCACTCTGATGTAATTTACAACGTGTGCTGGAACCGCAACGGTAGTCTGATCTGCACCTCCTGCAAGGACAAGACCATCCGTGTGATTGACCCCCGCAAGGAGACGATTGTCGCTGTAAGCAGTTTTCAAAAATGTTTCTCTGTTATGTTTACTTGTATCTGTATTACATGAGAGGTAATTATTACTTTAGCGTCTCACCTAAAGTAATAATCACCTCTCAACCTTGGTTCAGCACCTTCGTCACTGGAAATTGTCCTAAAGATTGAAACTGTATTACTGGACTTTTGGCTCTGAGCTTTAGAACAAGTGAAGACAGTTAAATTGAATGTGCTTTTCATCAGCACTTATGTAAAGTAGAAAGCAAGAATAATCGTGTTTAAAGGCATAAATACAAAAATTACAATGAAACACACATTGACTTACAGTGCAGGATTAATATGAAATCATCAGTGATAAATAAACTAAAGTAACCAGTGACCCAGTGACTTTTGTATCTTTCTGACCTATAACCTGTATTTCACAGGAGAAGGAGAAGGCACATGAGGGCGCTCGGCCCATGAGGGCCATTTTCCTGTCTGATGGCAACCTCCTCACCACAGGTTTCAGTCGCATGAGCGAGAGGCAGCTCGCCCTCTGGAACGTAGTAAGCTGCTTGATGAATGTTACCAGCATCCATACATTTGATATGTTTTTGTATTTTAGATTTGACATCACTTCATTTCGTAGATTATTCAGAGCGTAAGATCTTAATCTGATTCATTATTCACAGGCATTAAAAGTTCAACCATTACATCTACCTCAGACCTAAATCTAATCACTTGTCATTTTGTTTTTTTCTTTTATAGCAAAACATGGAGGAGCCCATGACTGTTAATGAGATGGATACCAGCAACGGAGTGTTATTGCCTTTTTACGACCCAGACACCAACGTTGTTTACCTCTGTGGAAAGGCAAGTTCCCCTTTAATCACTCAAAAATCAAATCAAGCATAATTGTCACAACACAAAGCTGGATGCTACATTTGATTCCTACATAACTGAACGCAGAAACTGTTTATTTCTTTGACAGGGTGACAGTAGCATCCGCTACTTCGAAATCACAGATGAGGCACCATATGTTCATTTCCTGAACACCTTTGTCACCAAGGAGCCCCAGAGGGGGATGGGCTACATGCCCAAGAGGGGCCTTGATGTCAATAAGTGCGAAATTGCGAGGTAAAATGAGTTAAGATGGACGACTAATCTTCATTTCTGACAGGAGAATCTGTTTTGAGTTCATAGATTTTTAGTCAACCACATACACCACATGTGACATTCCTACTTTCACCACTAGGAGGCAGAACAGAGTCATTAATCACACTGGTGGCAGTTTCTTTGCTTCTTGTCTTTACTAATGCACTGACTTATGGGTAATTGTTTTAAATTTGTGTATCTCCAGGTTCTATAAACTGCATGAAAGGAAGTGTGAGCCTATCGTGATGACTGTGCCTAGAAAGGTGAGATTTCATCCTTCATGACTCACTTTTCATACACAGCTCCTACACCGCTGTTGAATCACAGACAGCGCAGTGAAGGTTCATCCTCTAATGTGCCGGTCGGAGACTTTTCCTCACAGCTTGTCCCTCTGTCCTCCCGATTCAGTCGGACTTGTTCCAGGACGACTTGTACCCTGACACAGCCGGACCTGACCCGGCCCTGGAGGCTGAGGAATGGTTTGAGGGCAAGAACGGAGACCCCATACTCATCTCCCTCAAGAACGGCTACGTCCCAGGCAAGAACCGTGAGTTCAAAGTGGTGAAAAAGAACATTTTGGACAGCAAGGTGACCAAGAACACAGAGAACTCAAGCCCTGCCAACAAGTCTGCCACCTCGACTCCATCGATTGTGAGTATTTGATTTTCATATAAATATAAGATGATTAACATTAAACACTTAATATCATTATATTTAGACAACATCAGACATCAGTCTCCCGCCTCCATCTGAGTCATTAATGTCCTCTACTGCTGATCTCGTCTCTTTGTAGTCAGTTCTCTGACTTCATACAACATGTCTGACTTGTAGTAGTGGGTTGGACAAATTGTATGTGAAAGATTCAGGGCAAATTGCTGACTATCTTCATGAGGTGGTTTGTAGATGTTATTCATCCCACTCTCTGACCCACAAACTGAGGGGGCTGCAGCTCGGGGCGCCTGCTGCTGGGCGTCCTGCCGCACCTCACCCACAACACAGCCACCCGCCTGGGACCCAGCCCATGTGTCTCTCTGCAGTCGTGCTCTGTAATCACAGCCCACTTGACTCCACTGCTGGTGTAACACGTTAACCCTCAGAGTACCAGGTCCTGCCACTTGGCAGTCCAGGAACGTCAGGAGCAGTGTTGTTTAAAGTACCTGAGAGTCAGACTTTAGTAGAAGTACAGACACCTGACCAAAGAATGACTCTGGTAGAAGTTCAAGTTACTGACTAGATACTCAAGTAAAAGTCTTAAAGTATCTGAAGCACTGAAGTATGATAGTACTGCAGTATGATAAGTAATCTATAACTAAATGTACTAAAGTAATAAAAGTACAGGTACATGTTAATAAAACTGAATATCATGAAGTTTATCCAGCACTTTAAAAAATATGGAGCTACAACAATCTAGGCAATGTCTTGAGTTTGACCAAAAGTACAAAAGTTCTTTTTTTTCCCCCAAATTTCTGCTGAAAATTGACATTTTTTAGTTTAGTTTACTTATAATAAGTTTCTCCATCCATCCACTCTTTAAGACGGAGCCTACATCAACCCTCAGACACGGTTCTGATCGTCTAAACAGTCACAGGTAGACTTAGAGTGAACTGGACCGGTAGAGAAAACACCACATATCATTTCACTGACCATTGAAAATGTATCGGTATTTAAAAAAAAGTATGTTATCAAGTTAGGAAATGTAGTGAAGTAAACGTGAAAGTTGAATTAAAACAACTCAAGTAAAGTACAGACACTTCCAAAACATACTCGGGTACAACTGTGAAGTGTTATTACTTTGTTATTATGCACTTTAAACACAGAAGTTGTCCAGTAAACTATTGAGATTTATGTTTGATTTGAAGTGTTTCTAAGTGGGGCAGCAGCAGCAGCAGCAGTGATATTGATGTGTACAAACTTTCCCAAAAAAAAAGTCTGACTCGTCTCTTCTGTTTCCCACAGAAATCTGAAGCCAAGCTGGAGGAGATCTTGAAAGAAATTAAATCCCTCAAGGACCTGGTCAGCAGTCAGGAGATGAGAATCGTCCGCCTTGAAGAGCAAATGTCCTCAATGGCCACTTAAAGACCCTTTACCCAACCCGCTACAATTCAGGACGTTCCATTGGCTGGGGGGTGGGCGGGAATGGTCACTGCCTATCTCAGTAACAGTGTTTCGCCTGAGTCCTGCCCAGCAATGATCCCTAGCAACATTCCAGACAAACTTTTTCTTAGCCTGCCCCCGACCCTCAGTTTAACACAGGTGGAATAAGGACGTGTGGCAAATTTAGCAGAAAAATACTCTTTCTTTGCTTTTTTGGTGACAAAGGACTCTACTCCTTTTATTCTGTGGCAGTCTTTTTTTTTTTTTTTGTCTACTTGTATAAAAAAAAAAAAAAAAAAGGTCTTACATAATTCTTTTCATTTTAGAATAATGACCAAGAATTCTCAATATTCCCAAATATTTTTTTTAAGTAGATTTGAATGTTTCATGTTACCATACCCCAAAATTATATTGTTGCCAAAATTGACAATTTGTTTACACTTCTTTAACAGTATTGCTTTCTCTCTCTCTCTGTCTCTCTTGTGGGAATATTCAGAATATAAACAGGGAAGCGCGGTGCAGTAAACTGGGTTATACAAAAAAAAATAAAATTAAAAATTGAACAGTTATGAAAAGAGGATTGACATTCTTTTATTCCACATAGAAATAAATCCACATTTTGCTGCCACAGTCTACACCAAACACTCCGATCAATCATTCCTGACAAACTCTTTCTGCTTCTTCTCTCGCTCGGCATCGTTTCCGACTGTGGACAGAATCGTCCCTGTAAACACGATTCCTTTCCCTTCTATGTTGCTTCATTAACACTGCACTTTGTGCTCATTGGAGAAAATGTCGAATACGTTCCAGAAATCTGATTGATTTATTGATTAGCGCATATTCCTCTAACATTCCTTCTTTCTCTGTTAACTCTCTGCTGTAGTGACTCAGTTCCACTGGTTGGTTGTTATTGTTACTTCTTGAACACGCTGCCCACGGAAAGATCAACTTTGTGGCTCTTGAACCTTTTCCCGCAGGAGGAAAAAAAAAAAAAAACATCTGTCAGCCCTCCTTTTTGTCTCGGTGAGAGGTTCAGTCACTAACCTCTGTGTTTAGTATTCAGGGGGTTACTCAACGGTCGAGTGTAGTGTTAGATTATTTTTTGCCACTTAATCTGCCATCTCAGATCTGTATTTTCTATACACAACCAAACGAGAATCGAAATGAAACGACACCAAATAATCTCACATTGACTTGACTATTTAAAACCATCTGGTGATAAAACTGGAGATCGCTACAGAAACTGTTCGTGACCTTTAAGGCCTAGATTGTGTGCGGACGTGTGCCTCGTGTCTTTGGCCTTTTTCACGGTCCCTGTCGCTGTGGTTGTTTCCTACTCTTGTTTCTTCTTCGGGGGCAGGTGTTGGGTTTATCACAGTAGATTGTCCAAGACTTGACTCAAAACCTGGATGAACAGTTCACTGTTAATTTTAGCCTGTTTCTTGTTCCAGCTGTGCTTTTATCCCTCTTAGCACTTCCACGTTGTGTTTTTTTTTTTTTTTTTTTTTTTTTTTTTTTGGTTTGTCTGTTTGTCTTTTTTTGTTAATGGTTATTTCTCAGATGCCCCCATGTTCTGTATATTTACCACAAAAAAAGAAAAAAAGGAACCATTGAATTGTCCAATCTGAGGTGTTTCACTATGACTAAAGCTCTATTTTCTTGATGTTGTAGTTTCCCAGTGGGAAGCTGAGACGGGTAATGATTCAGTCTGTTATTTGCCTTCAATAATTGTTACCACTGTAAAGACCTGAAAGTGCCATAGAGGTGACCATGGAAGTGTTTGTTAGGGGACTGTCGTGTGCGTAGATTTGTGTAGTAAATGAAAGAGTTGATAGATGCCCGGATTTAAAAAAAAAAAAAAAAAAAAACAACCACTTTGAGGTGCTATACTTTGCGCAAACACTATGTTCAAAAGACCTCGTTGCTAACGTACTGTAGTCAGCCACCAGGACCAACTCATCCAACAATACACCAGGCAGCATCACCGGCCGGGGGTTGTTTTACCTCGGCGCAGGTGTTTAAAATACTGTTTAAAAACAAACAAAAATGATGTCAAGCTGAAATGCTGTCGGCTTTTTTTTCAGTCATCGTGGCTTCGAGATGCAATCTGAGCGACGAGTCATTGAACATTAGTGACAGGAAATCTACAGAGTGCTACAGAAATGTGAATCTGACACATTACACCGCTCTATCCTGTATATCAGACCGCCACTCTGGATTCTTCATAGCACTGTTGGCACAAAAAACTTAAGTTTGTACGGAGAAGTAGAGAGTAGAGATCCAAAGGGACACTGTAGGTTGGAGAAATGAGCAGTTGAAAGATAGATGTATGTTTGTAATTAAGGTCTAGAAAAATATGAGTGAAAGCTGTGTAAATAACATGATGACCATATTTTTTACATTTTTTTTTTTTTTTTTTTTTTTTTTTTTTTTTTTCACTTTTTGTTTTGTTGTGGTTGTGCTGAAGAGGGTATTTGTAAGGGAGGTGGGTTATAAATGTTTCCCCGTGTCTGTGTTCCCTGCACCTCGCCATAATGCATCATGAGACAACAGCACCTCTGTTATACTGGAGGTCGTATGAATATCAAGACAGAAAATCAGACAAAAAAAAGAAAAAAAATGAAAAGAAACCAGGATGAAAGCCTCGTGTGGAGGTCTGCTCAGCATTTTTGTTCATTATTCTTGCTTCAAGTATAAAACATTGATTATAAGAAAAATTAATAAAGAATTTTTAAAATGGGATTTCCCTGCGTAGCTTTGAATGTTTTTGTTTTTGGTATTTTTTTTTTTTATGACAACTTGTTAATTAACGAACCAAATCATATTGTTTATTTGGTTAGTTTGTGTCGGTCTTGAGTCTAGATTTTCCGTAGAGGACATAGATGTGTTGACATGATTTCCACATTTTAAATTGGACTCACAATACGACTAAGCACTGTAGTTTTCCTTCCATTTACTTAGGAATAATTAGAAAAACAAGGATTTGTTGGGGACTATTTTCAGCTGCAGATTAACACACATGATTCTCTGGTGAGTATTTCTGGCAGCAGGACATGTACATGAAACTGCTTCAAAATAAACTACAGTGCTTTTGACAACTTGCTTTATATAGTTGTACTGTCGTATAAATATACATATTGGTGTGGATACATTTGTTTACAACAATAAAACGAGTATAAATAGATTCCTAAATCAAAGCTGAAGTTAATACACAAAATAAATGAATAGTTTTCTGTATTTCATTAATATATAATCCATACGTTGGCAGAGATGAACCTTGTTTTGCTTTTGTCGATGATTTGTCAGCGTCTGAACCAAAATAACCCGACGCATTATTTCAATACTACGTTTTCCACAGGTTGTAATTCTTTCACAAGCTATTGTGAGTCACAAAGCTGCAAATGCAACAATGTGGGAAGTGTAGATTTAAAAAAAAAAAAATCTAGTTTTCAGTGTTGCCTCCAAAACCTGTGGAAACTCGATGACTCTTCCGAGTTTATCTTAATCACATTCCCTCAAAACCTTACGAAAACATACTTTCGTGCCCTCTAGTCTTGTAAATTGTCATCTTTTTTCACAACTGACCAGCTGTAATATCAGCATTTCACACCAAAAAAAGAGAAAGAAAAATCAAGGAGGCACGAGCAGCCTGAAATAGATCCCCTGCAAATTTAGAGACGTATCCAGAGATAAGTGCTCCTAAAACACCATGGAGTTTATATGTTCTCTCTGTACATGTGTTTTGGGATGAAAGGGGTGCTTTCTCCCTGCCCTGGTCTTGTATGCCCTGTAGAGACAGGCTGTAATCAGCATAGACGTAATTAGAGAGGACTTAGTGGGAGGCAGAGAAGTCTTGGGACTCGCCCCGCCAAGAACAGAAATACCCATTTCCCTAAAACATGGGACTGTCGTACCCGACTGCTGAGTGTTGTGTGTCTGCAGATCGAGTTTTACAGTCAAAAGTTTCAAATCCCAAAGCTCAGGTTGAACCGAACCTAAACCGACACATATTCTGTCAAAATTAGACATTTAATTGAAATAAAGATTATTTCTAGGGACATTTTTTTTCATCTACAGTTATATATGTGATAAAATGTATAAAATTGTCACCATGAAGTGTAAGCTTCTCCATGGCTGTTAGCTCTAAAATGATAATAATAATAATAAAAAGAACAAAAAATTTGGAGTAAAAAAAAAAAAGTCCACTCCTAAATTTTCTTATATGCAGGAGGATGGAGGCTGAGGATGGGAGGTTGAGAAAGAGGGAGGAGAGGCTGAAAATAGAGGGTTGGACATCAATTTGCAGTGAGGAGAATTTTTAGAGCTCTGTAAAAAAAAAAAAAAAAAACTCAGTATAACTCAGTAGGGAGGGCGAATGCTCGGAAACTCACTCTTACTTTCCTCTCGTTCCTCTGACTGTCTCCCCTCCGTCTTCTTGCGCTGCATCGTGGTGTCTAGAAGATAAACCAAGGATAACGTTTTCTGTGAGTATACATGTTTCTATGTATTTCTTTTTTTTTTTTTTTTTTAAAGTGGATTATGTTAAGAAAGACAGAAGAAGGAGTCAAAGGCTTCAGTTATTTCAGGACAGTCTGCGTGGCCAACTCGACAACATGCTGACTGACATTTTATGATCCATTTGCTTCATGCATTTTACTTATTTGCTCATTTACATACTAATTGATTTATTCTTGTTATATCATCTGTACAATTTACACATTTGAGTACTTTTCAGTATTTGAGATCAATTATTTTCCTTTTTACCACTTTACTTCTAGTCCAGCATATTTGAACCATTATTAACAATTATTAAACATCAATAGTTATTATTATTCAGATTAGGATTCTACCTAAAAAACATGTGAACTACATATAAAATAGTTAAAGATGAAACTACTTTATAGCAGTTAAATGTGCTTCATTTACACAACTGTAGTAATGATGATTAAATTGTTTGACATCTTATGTCTTTTTTATTATCTAACATTTCACATTTTTCTTTTGAGACTTGAGTATATATATTACTGATCATTTGTCCACTTTTACTTTAATGTACATGGGGGTATAACTCATATGACATTAGCAACATATGTGAATGTGTATTTTTGCTCTGCTAATATTAGAAATCTTTATTTATCTAAATTATCTATGAGTTTTAGTGTATTTGACTGTAAAGTTTCACATAAAGAAATCTTGGCCAATGGGTTCAATTGTTAAAAACTAAAACTGTCTGAATACGTTGAATTATGGGTAGATGTGCCAAGTTAAACAGTTTGTTAAAAAGCTTTTTGTGAGTTGACAGACACTGTGAAGGAATGTCACGTAATGAATTAATTGCATATGTGTATGGCCTTCAGTCGAAGGTAATGTCAACCGTCTGGTACAGTACAGGAAATGTAATTATAGCTGTAATTATGGGGATTCAAAGGGCAGTGCTGTCCTATAGCTGTACATCCAGGGATGACGACCCAGCCTACCATCTGGTCCCACAGAGCACGTAGTCACAGTGTATGTTCGACCACACAGGGAGGTGGGTTTCACACTTTATGGTGTAAAACAGCAGCAGCAGTAGGTTCACCCTCGCACGATGTTGATTAGAAGCTTGTTTTTACAGCTTAGAGATGTATAATTATACACCGAAGAATTAAACAGGTTTTAGGAACAGACTGAGCCCTGTAGTAAAGATTACAGTTTCTTTGTTCGGTTCTTTGTTAGAGCTTGACTTCACCTTGAGCTGGCGAGAGAAAAATGAACTGAGCGCAATGACAGTAATATTGGGTCGGGACGTTTATTCAGTCAGTTGTACTGTAAATAAATGCAGGTTTCCCCTGAAGGCAGAAATATCTTCATCAGGTCTGTGCTGCTGTGGGCTGGTGCACAGCAGCTGCTGCCCAGTGTAAATATAGAGGCCACAGCCACAGATCTCCCACGCCTCTGTGCGCCCTCTGGAATATAGCTTCCTCCTGGCTTTGGTGTGGTGGATGGGTGGCCTCCCTCTTCTTTACAAATTATAAGGCCTACAGCACCAAACTCACTGTCTCCACCCCAAATAAGTAATGGCTACTCTGCTGCCTGCTAAAATAGATCCAGTGCAAGATGGAGAACGGCAGAAAAACCTAGAAAAACCTGAGTCAAGATGGAGACTGGATTTACATTTCAGTTGGAAACATCACTTAAAACACTGCGCTATATCGTCAGATTGTTATTAATCAGGATTATCTTATAAAAGATAAGAAATGACTAAAAACACATATACAGCTCCAATAATACTTACTCCTTCTGAGTTATGAAGCACATGCAAAATTAAAAATGAATTAATTAAAAACTTGAAACAATCCTCCTGACAAACAAACAAGTTGTTTAACCAAACGAACTTTTAAGAAACAGTCTGACATGTTGGGAAGGGTTAGCTGCCATTTTCAGACACGTTTAGAGGCAATGAGGCAATTAGCTTAGCTTAGCTTAGCTTAGCTTAGCTTAGCATAAAACATGGAAGTAGTGGGAAACATCTGGCCTGGCTCAGCTTTGTACAGCAAAGTAGTTGTCAAGAAATAATTACAACATGTAGCGACGACTTGTCATTTTTACTTTTCTGTTTATCTGTGGATTAAATAAATACGAGAAAACGTGGTTATTACTGTTACTGCTACAGGTTTTTGTCACCTTTGGAGATGCTATGCAGGTTGGGCTTTTTAAAAAATATTATTTCTAAAGCTTTTGTTTTTGCCATTAATGATAGCAGCAGTGTAGAGAGACAGAAAACATGGAGGAGAGTTGGAGAAAGACACAGGGAAGCTTGACTTGGTTGGGATTCTCCATCATTTTTGATTCTATCTTCTTTGTCAAAGTAAAGAAAAGTAAATCATGTATTTCTAAGATTATATTTCTTTAAGAGACACTGAGCTGCTGTGTGAGTGGATCAGGTCTGAATTTATTCCATTTTCTGATGCTAAATATGTTGTTGTTGCAGGACTGAAGATAAGATGAAGTCCCACTTGGTTTTTCACATCACCTGTGTGACCCTGCTGTCACTGTGGTGCAGCGTGTGTCACTCAGCTCCCATGTACTACAACGCATCCATGGACAGCAGCGGTGACGCCGAGCTGGAGCTCCTTTTCCCTATTTCTTTTTCCACCCGAGCACCCGTTCAGGTCACCACCGTCACCGGACCCCCCAGCCTCACCAACACCATCACCACCACCATGATCCGCCTGAAGGACTTCGTCCTGAGCCGTGTGGTCGACTTCCTGCAGGAGAATTTGCTCATCATCATCGTGGTGACCTCTCTTCTCATCGTCATGGTCTTCATCATCTGCTGCGCCTCCGCCATGAGTCATAAACGCAAGCTGGAGGCCTACAAACCCCCTCCGAGCCAACCCAGGAAGTATGTGGCGGATAAAACCGGTGGGCGCAAGAATTCAAGCGAGCTCCACGATAGACCGTACGCCGTCGACCACGTCAAGAGGGTCCAGAACCAGAGCGTGGCTTCCCCCAAGAACCTGCGCCAGCCGTCCAAGGCTCTGGTCGGGGAGAGAGGGAGGGACGTCAGGTCGTCGCCTCGCCAGGAGGTCAGAAAGGTCAGGGATGTAGAGGAGGTGGAAAAGCGGAGAGAGGAGCCCAATCACAAAGTGCAGTCGAAGTACAGGGAGGAGGTGCAGCAGAGCTCCAGCCCCAGCACCAGTCAGCCCGTCTGCACCTGCCATTTGAAAAAAGGTCACCACTAGGCTGTGACCACGAGTGTTGATGGCAACTTAGGTGAAGTGTTTCAACCGTGACGTAAAAAGTTAAGAAGAAATAAGACGGGTTGTTTTTTTTTCACACACACGTACATCATCAGAAAATGTAGAAAATGAAGGAAATATACAATTAGAACGCTAAAATCTAAACACTTTAACCGCATTATGAGGAAAAATAAAGCATAAAAGAACAGAAGATATGTGGCCAGGAAGCCATCATCATGTTTATATCACGTTGAAATGGCCAACAATTTGTTGAAGTGGTCATTCCCACTCAATATTTAACTCCTGATAAAAAAGAAAGAAATAAATGAAAATAAAGGAGACAAATATGAAAAAAAAGAAAAGGTGAGAAATCGATAAGAATAGATCCAAAGTTTCCATGTCTGTCAGATAGAAATGACAAAATAGTGAGTATTTGTGTGTTTGTCATAGAGAGATGTATTTCTCCGTGTGCCTGCCGAGACAGAGGACCCTCCTCAGTCTGTCCTGCTGTACGTCCTGAATCTTTTTAGCAGCCGAGAGCCTCGTCGGAGTCGGTCCATCGTTTATAGAGAAAAATCTTTGGTGCTGTAAATAAAGCGAAGTGAGACGCCAGTAAAACTTGACTTGATAAGAAAAAACAAACAAACAAACATTCTCTTTATATTTACATTCATATTTACCTAATGTTATTATTTTATGTCATATCATATTGTATTTTACTTTAACAACCTATTTCACAAAGCTTTGTACCAAAAGCACAATTTATTACAGTTATTCCTGGTTAACTGAAGTAAAATCATATATCATATATTTACTTTATCATATTCTGTCAACATATTTATTTGGTAAATAATTCTGATCCATATTCAACTGGTTATTACATTTAAAGCTGGGAAACTTTCTTTTTTTTTTTTTTTTGGTATAAAAACTTTGTGAATAAGAATTTTGTTTTTGTTTTTTTTCAATAAGTATTACTTCTGTATAAGATAAATTATGGTTTTTATTTTTAATGTAATGATTTGTAAAGAGTCAACAATCTTGAGTTTAGGGATAGTCGTAACAGATGTAACTTTGACTAATGGTGGCTAAAAGAAAAAAGTATTTAAATGTGTGTTCGTCAAAGTTTTAACATTTTAAAAGTTTTTGTTTAGATTGCACTGGGGATGATTTGGAATAATTCTCCAACTGATGATTAAGAATATATACATTTTATATGATTAAAGGGTCAAAATTTCATCATGTTTAAATACTTAAATACTTTTTTTTTTTTTTTTCCACTGAACCTCAGATTTGATTTTTTTGTCCTCAGATGTTTCCAGACAGGAGCTTCCTCTGTAAGTGACGGTTTTATTGTTTACAAGATGATAATTTTATTTTATTTTACTTTTTTTTTTTTGCTTATGTTTTAATAAAAGCGCCAGTGAACGGTGTTTCTGTCATTATTGGAGATGAAGCAGTGGTGATGATAAAGGAATGCAAGCGCCGTGTGAAACCTAAGATTAGAAAAGGCGAGGAACGGTTCTGAAAGAGAGGATTCTCTCTACGTGCACATTATGTTCAACTTGGGAATCTGTAATTTTGAGCTTGAGAATGTCAGGATTTGTGACATGTGCTCTGTGGCGACGCAAACTGTATTCTTACTTACTGAGGTTTCAAACACGGACATCTCGGTGGCACCGACTCTGCCACAGTTTTCTGATTCTTCTCAAGAGAGAGAGGGAGATGCTGCTGGCACCATCACACCCAAACACACGGACCGCAGAAGGTATCAGAGCCTGGAGATGACGAGAGCTTCCTTTGTCCTTCACTGGCTACTGTACAAGATTGTTTAAATATTTCATCAGCGGTAAACCAGATACATACAGAAGCCTTTGCTCCAAAACAAGAGCTCGTGTATTGTCTACTACACTGATTTGTTCAAACAAAATATCAAATTATTTATTTTTCCATATTTTTAACAAGCAGTGAAAAAGTGCACACACGTGAACAGAGCTAATATAGAGTAATGTGTAATGTTTATCAATATCTTTTCCCTTTTTTGTGCTATATCTAACACTTCCCTCTTCATATGGCAATATTCAGATTATATCTAAAATGTAATAAAAATGTATTAACATTTAATCAAATGTTGCTAAAATGGCTAAAGTATAAACTGTTTATGGAAATTAAATAAAAGTCAGAGGTAGATAAACTTACCAAAGATCAAAGATGACAGCACACAGGGTAAAAAAGCAAGAGTTACACTGCAGCGGCTGAAACCTGAGCCGTGACAGAGCCTTGCGCTGGGGTCAGATTCCCCCGCTCTTTTATCAATGAGGTGCTAAATAATTCGAGAAAATACTACCCCTTCACTTTCACTCTTCCCACCAGATGATGGGAAAAGACACAAGACAAGGCCTCAAGACCACTGAGAGACGCTCACACTCACAGGGCACGTTTAAAAAACAAAAAAAAAAAAAAAAAAAAAGAAGAAACAATTCAGTCAGTTTGAGTTTTGGGAACCTCAGAGAATATTTGGGACATTTGTTTTGTTTCCTTCTTTTTTTTTTCTTACATGATCTCTCTTGTTGAACTTCTTGCCACGTGTATTTGGACCCTGTTCACTGACAGGACCTCTCAATCAATTTGAATAGTGAAGAGGATCCAGAATAGGTAATACAGCACCTTAAGGCTGTCGTTAAACTTTGATGAGCATCTGCCTGGAATTCTCGACAGCAGCAGAAGTTATCTTTAGAGAGACGGATGGATCACATAAGGACCATGAGGAGGCACGACTGCCCATTTCTTCGGAAGAGCAGATAATACAGGAATAGAAAAATGGTAAGAACTCACACTCTCTTCCTTTTTTTTCTTCAGTACCAGACATTTTATACATTGTCTAATGGAAGTTATTAATAATGTCTTTATAAAGTTTAAATAAATCATTTGGTGATTAAATATAGTGGATTTCAGGTTGTGGGAAAATCGTTCTGGATCATAAGTCACTAATAGTCAAGTCATTAATAAATGCTTAGTCGTTTCACTTTCTAGTAAGCCATCAACTATTAATGTTTACTCATTATATATTGATTAATAAAAGGTAATAAACTATCAATTCTGTTGCTACAAATTCAGTTAAATTAAGTGATTACTTTGCAGGATGCTTACATCTACTAAGCCAACAGCAAACATGATCAGTAATCTGCAAATATAAATGTTAAAAGTTAAATTATGAAATAAATCTAAGTTGTTAATAAATGGATTTTTGACCAGATGCATATTAGATAAATCATTATGTGCTTTAAAATAAAGCACCATATTAGCATCATATTATTCCCTGATATACTTTGATGTGCCTGAAGTGGTCGTCTGTCCTGTTATTCCTCGCAGTGAGTCATGCTTTGGTGCAGATGTGGCGTTCTACTGATTCTCTGCATCTGTCCTGTGATCTGCCTCACGACGTCTCCCTGTCCTCCCGGCTGCTGCTGTCCCCACCCAGGATTTCTGGTTCTGTGCGAATCCCTCGGCCTCCGCTCACTTCCTCGCTCTGTCCCTCTCAGCACCTCAGCTCTATCTGTGGCAAGAAACCAGCTCTGCAACGTCGACCACCTGCTCCGGCCCTTTTCCAGCCTCCAGGAGCTCAGTCTCAGTCACAATCTTCTGGCTCGTTTCCCTCGTGGCCTGCCTTCAAGCCTGGAGTCCCTGCTCCTGCAAGAGAACCGGATCACTTACATCACCGCAGGGGCCCTGAGGCAGCTGGGAAATCTCACTCGTCTGGATTTGGAAGACAACCAGATCCGAGCCATCCAGCCCGGGGCACTCGAGGGTCTTAATAAGCTGCAGGTCCTGACACTGAAAGGGAACGAGCTCACAAGTCTCCCTCTTAATCTGCCTCCATCGCTTACCCACCTGGACCTCTCAGCTAACTGTATCTCCATCCTGGACCTGCCCTCCTTGTCTGCCCTGGTCAACCTGCAGGTCCTGAAGATCAACAGCAACTGCCTGCGCTCGGTCCCCGAGAACGCATTTGACAGTCTGCCACGTCTCAGATCTGTAGACCTCACTAACAACTTGTGGGTGTGCGAGTGCGACATTTTATATCTTTACCGCTGGCTGCTGAGCGGTAGACTGAAGATGGCCACAGACTTGGTGTGCACTGAGCCAGTCCATCTCGCTCACCGTCTGCTTCTGAACCTCTCCGTCATGACAATCTGTCCACGTGTGCTAAAGCCAAATGAGAAAACGCACCAACTGAACCTTGACGCTTCACTGGAGACGCTGACAGTGAAGCCAACAGCACATAGCGCGTTTGAAAACAAGAAAAATTTGGGAGACTTGTCAGAGCAAAAATCAATAGAAAACACAGTTGGGCTCTTTTCCAAAGATGCTCATGTATCAACATGTAGCGACGACTTGTCATTTTTACTTTTCTGTTTATCTGTGGATTAAATAAATACGAGAAAACGTGGTTATTACTGTTACTGCTACAGGTTTTTGTCACCTTTGGAGATGCTATGCAGGTTGGGCTTTTTTAAAAAATATTATTTCTAAAGCTTTTGTTTTTGCCATTAATGATAGCAGCAGTGTAGAGAGACAGAAAACATGGAGGAGAGTTGGAGAAAGACACAGGGAAGCTTGACTTGGTTGGGATTCTCCATCATTTTTGATTCTATCTTCTTTGTCAAAGTAAAGAAAAGTAAATCATGTATTTCTAAGATTATATTTCTTTAAGAGACACTGAGCTGCTGTGTGAGTGGATCAGGTCTGAATTTATTCCATTTTCTGATGCTAAATATGTTGTTGTTGCAGGACTGAAGATAAGATGAAGTCCCACTTGGTTTTTCACATCACCTGTGTGACCCTGCTGTCACTGTGGTGCAGCGTGTGTCACTCAGCTCCCATGTACTACAACGCATCCATGGACAGCAGCGGTGACGCCGAGCTGGAGCTCCTTTTCCCTATTTCTTTTTCCACCCGAGCACCCGTTCAGGTCACCACCGTCACCGGACCCCCCCAGCCTCACCAACACCATCACCACCACCATGATCCGCCTGAAGGACTTCGTCCTGAGCCGTGTGGTCGACTTCCTGCAGGAGAATTTGCTCATCATCATCGTGGTGACCTCTCTTCTCATCGTCATGGTCTTCATCATCTGCTGCGCCTCCGCCATGAGTCACAAACGCAAGCTGGAGGCCTACAAACCCCCTCCGAGCCAACCCAGGAAGTATGTGGCGGATAAAACCGGGTGGGCGCAAGAATTCAAGCGAGCTCCACGATAGACCGTACGCCGTCGACCACGTCAAGAGGGTCCAGAACCAGAGCGTGGCTTCCCCCAAGAACCTGCGCCAGCCGTCCAAGGCTCTGGTCGGGGAGAGAGGGAGGGACGTCGTCAGGTCGCCGCCTCGCCAGGAGGTCAGAAAGGTCAGGGATGTAGAGGAGGTGGAAAAGCGGAGAGAGGAGCCCAATCACAAAGTGCAGTCGAAGTACAGGGAGGAGGTGCAGCAGAGCTCCAGCCCCAGCACCAGTCAGCCCGTCTGCACCTGCCATTTGAAAAAAGGTCACCACTAGGCTGTGACCACGAGTGTTGATGGCAACTTAGGTGAAGTGTTTCAACCGTGACGTAAAAAGTTAAGAAGAAATAAGACGGGTTGTTTTTTTTTTCACACACACGTACATCATCAGAAAATGTAAAAAAATGAAGGAAATATACAATTAGAATGCTAAAATCTAAACACTTTAACCGCATTATGAGGAAAAATAAAGCATAAAAGAACAGAAGATATGTGGCCAGGAAGCCATCATCATGTTTATATCACGTTGAAATGGCCAACAATTTGTTGAAGTGGTCATTCCCACTCAATATTTAACTCCTGATAAAAAAGAAAGAAATAAATGAAAATAAAGGAGACAAATATGAAAAAAAAAGAAAAGGTGAGAAATCGATAAGAATAGATCCAAAGTTTCCATGTCTGTCAGATAGAAATGACAAAATAGTGAGTATTTGTGTGTTTGTCATAGAGAGATGTATTTCTCCGTGTGCCTGCCGAGACAGAGGACCCTCCTCAGTCTGTCCTGCTGTACGTCCTGAATCTTTTTAGCAGCCGAGAGCCTCGTCGGAGTCGGTCCATCGTTTATAGAGAAAAATCTTTGGTGCTGTAAATAAAGCGAAGTGAGACGCCAGTAAAACTTGACTTGATAAGAAAAAAACAAACAAACAAACATTCTCTTTATATTTACATTCATATTTACCTAATGTTATTATTTTATGTCATATCATATTGTATTTTACTTTAACAACCTATTTCACAAAGCTTTGTACCAAAAGCACAATTTATTACAGTTATTCCTGGTTAACTGAAGTAAAATCATATATCATATATTTACTTTATCATATTCTGTCAACATATTTATTTGGTAAATAATTCTGATCCATATTCAACTGGTTATTACATTTAAAGCTGGGAAACTTTCTTTTTTTTTCCTTTTTTCTTTGGTATAAAAACTTTGTGAATAAGAATTTTGTTTTTGTTTTTTTCAATAAGTATTACTTCTGTATAAGATAAATTATGGTTTTTATTTTTAATGTAATGATTTGTAAAGAGTCAACAATCTTGAGTTTAGGGATAGTCGTAACAGATGTAACTTTGACTAATGGTGGCTAAAAGAAAAAAAGTATTTAAATGTGTGTTCGTCAAAGTTTTAACATTTTAAAAAGTTTTTGTTTAGATTGCACTGGGGATGATTTGGAATAATTCTCCAACTGATGATTAAGAATATATACATTTTATATGATTAAAGGGTCAAAATTTCATCATGTTTAAATACTTAAATACTTTTTTTTTTTTTCCACTGAACCTCAGATTTGATTTTTTTGTCCTCAGATGTTTCCAGACAGGAGCTTCCTCTGTAAGTGACGGTTTTATTGTTTACAAGATGATAATTTTATTTTATTTTACTTTTTTTTTTTTGCTTATGTTTTAATAAAAGCGCCAGTGAACGGTGTTTCTGTCATTATTGGAGATGAAGCAGTGGTGATGATAAAGGAATGCAAGCGCCGTGACGAAACCTAAGATTAGAAAAGGCGAGGAACGGTTCTGAAAGAGAGGATTCTCTCTACGTGCACATTATGTTCAACTTGGGAATCTGTAATTTTGAGCTTGAGAATGTCAGGATTTGTGACATGTGCTCTGTGGCGACGCAAACTGTATTCTTACTTACTGAGGTTTCAAACACGGACATCTCGGTGGCACCGACTCTGCCACAGTTTTCTGATTCTTCTCAAGAGAGAGAGAGATGCTGCTGGCACCATCACACCCAAACACACGGACCGCAGAAGGTATCAGAGCCTGGAGATGACGAGAGCTTCCTTTGTCCTTCACTGGCTACTGTACAAGATTGTTTAAATATTTCATCAGCGGTAAACCAGATACATACAGAAGCCTTTGCTCCAAAACAAGAGCTCGTGTATTGTCTACTACACTGATTTGTTCAAACAAAATATCAAATTATTTATTTTTCCATATTTTTAACAAGCAGTGAAAAAGTGCACACACGTGAACAGAGCTAATATAGAGTAATGTGTAATGTTTATCAATATCTTTTCCCTTTTTTGTGCTATATCTAACACTTCCCTCTTCATATGGCAATATTCAGATTATATCTAAAATGTAATAAAAATGTATTAACATTTAATCAAATGTTGCTAAAATGGCTAAAGTATAAACTGTTTATGGAAATTAAATAAAAGTCAGAGGTAGATAAACTTACCAAAGATCAAAGATGACAGCACACAGGGTAAAAAAGCAAGAGTTACACTGCAGCGGCTGAAACCTGAGCTGTGACAGAGCCTTGCGCTGGGGTCAGATTCCCCCGCTCTTTTATCAATGAGGTGCTAAATAATTCGAGAAAATACTACCCCTTCACTTTCACTCTTCCCACCAGATGATGGGAAAAGACACAAGACAAGGCCTCAGGACCACTGAGAGACGCTCACACTCACAGCGCACGTTTAAAAAACAAAACAAAACAAAAAAAAAAGAAGAAGAAACAATTCAGTCAGTTTAAGTTTTGGGAACCTCAGAGAATATTTGGGACATTTGTTTTGTTTCCTTCTTTTTTTTTTTCTTACATGATCTCTCTTGTTGAACTTCTTGCCACGTGTATTTGGACCCTGTTCACTGACAGGACCTCTCAATCAATTTGAATAGTGAAGAGGATCCAGAATAGGTAATACAGCACCTTAAGGCTGTCGTTAAACTTTGATGAGCATCTGCCTGGAATTCTCGACAGCAGCAGAAGTTATCTTTAGAGAGACGGATGGATCACATAAGGACCATGAGGAGGCACGACTGCCCATTTCTTCGGAAGAGCAGATAATACAGGAATAGAAAAATGGTAAGAACTCACACTCTCTTCCTTTTTTTTCTTTAGTACCAGACATTTTATACATCGTCTAATGGAAGTTATTAATAATGTCTTTATAAAGTTTAAATAAATCATTTCGTGATTAAATATAGTGGATTTCAGGTTGTGGGAAAATCGTTCTGGATCATAAGTCACTAATAGTCAAGTCATTAATAAATGCTCAGTCGTTTCACTTTCTAGTAAGCCATCAACTATTAATGTTTACTCATTATATATTGATTAATAAAAGGTAATAAACTATCAATTCTGTTGCTACAAATTCAGTTAAATTAAGTGATTACTTTGCAGGATTCTTACATCTACTAAGCCAACAGCAAACATGATCAGTAATCTGCAAATATAAATGTTAAAAGTTAAATTATGAAATAAATCTAAGTTGTTAATAAATGGATTTTTGACCAGATGCATATTAGATAAATCATTATGTGCTTTAAAATAAAGCACCATATTAGCATCATATTATTCCCTGATATACTTTGATGTGCCTGAAGTGGTTGTCTGTCCTGTTATTCCTCGCAGTGAGTCATGCTTTGGTGCAGATGTGGCGTTCTACTGATTCTCTGCATCTGTCCTGTGATCTGCCTCACGACGTCTCCCTGTCCTCCCGGCTGCTGCTGTCCCCACCCAGGATTTCTGGTTCTGTGCGAATCCCTCGGCCTCCGCTCACTTCCTCGCTCCGTCCCTCTCAGCACCTCAGCTCTATCTGTGGCAAGAAACCAGCTCTGCAACGTCGACCACCTGCTCCAGCCCTTTTCCAGCCTCCAGGAGCTCAGTCTCAGTCACAATCTTCTGGCTCGTTTCCCTCGTGGCCTGCCTTCAAGCCTGGAGTCCCTGCTCCTGCAAGAGAACCGGATCACTTACATCACCGCAGGGGCCCTGAGGCAGCTGGGAAATCTCACTCGTCTGGATTTGGAAGACAACCAGATCCGAGCCATCCAGCCCGGGGCACTCGAGGGTCTTAATAAGCTGCAGGTCCTGACACTGAAAGGGAACGAGCTCACAAGTCTCCCTCTTAATCTGCCTCCATCGCTTACCCACCTGGACCTCTCAGCTAACTGCATCTCCATCCTGGACCTGCCCTCCTTGTCTGCCCTGGTCAACCTGCAGGTCCTGAAGATCAACAGCAACTGCCTGCGCTCGGTCCCCGAGAACGCATTTGACAGTCTGCCACGTCTCAGATCTGTAGACCTCACTAACAACTTGTGGGTGTGCGAGTGCGACATTTTATATCTTTACCGCTGGCTGCTGAGCGGCAGACTGAAGATGGCCACAGACTTGGTGTGCACTGAGCCAGTCCATCTCGCTCACCGTCTGCTTCTGAACCTCTCCGTCATGACAATCTGTCCACGTGTGCTAAAGCCAAATGAGAAAACGCACCAACTGAACCTTGACGCTTCACTGGAGACGCTGACAGTGAAGCCAACAGCACATAGCGCGTTTGAAAACAAGAAAAATTTGGGAGACTTGTCAGAGCAAAAATCAATAGAAAACACAGTTGGGCTCTTTTCCAAAGATGCTCCTAAAACACGTGTTTTACTTGAACCGTACTCTTTAGAGAGTCTCACCTATGAGGAGTGTTTAATCTCTAATAAAACACAATCAATGAGCCCGTCTCATTTAAAAACTACTACTTCTCTTCCTGATGAGGAGCAGAAATGCAACATCACAGCTCTCTACCCTCAGAGTAATGTAACATCTGCAGAAGGGACGAGGTCTTTGCTTTCTACAAACAGAGACGCACCCTGGCCCACTCCCAACCCACAACCATTCATACACAACCACTCCGCAGTGATGATCGCTCTGCTCGCCGTGTTGTGTGTATTAGTAGTTCTGCTAATGCTGGCAGTGTTGTTAGTGTTGAAACAGATACTTCTGCGCCAGCGGAGGGTCGCTCCGCTCGATGCAGGATCTGGTGAATAACATCAGCAAAGACACATTGAAAATGTTTTAAATTGTTTAATTGACAATAAGCACAGTCCCATACAATATTGTGTATTATGGCTTTGTATATATACCTTAGCTGTTGACCTAAGTACAGAAACCTTCTCGGGAGAACATTGGTTTTATACAGTTAAGCCAAAAATAAAAGCTTAAATGCCAAAACGTGTAGAAAACAGAAGCAGGTCTTGGCCTGAAGTTTCTGATTTATGATGCATCTCTGTTGTGTTCTGTGTAGAAAAGCAAGTTTCCTCGATTAAATTAAGGATCAGTCTATTCACAATGAACTCCAAAACACCAAAATCAGAATCAAATAATAATTATTTGCGATCATCTGATGAATTAATCTATCAATAAACCATTTCACTGGCTTGAATTCGAAAGACTGAACCTCTCAGTCATGGAGATTTATGAAGTTTAGAAAATTCCCACAACTCCCAGAAGGAGCAAAAAAACCTGATGTAATATTGTGGCAACTCGTGTGGCGCTGGGATATGAAGGTCATACCTTGCATTGAACAGTTAATAACATCTAATTAATTGCTGGCTTTGACACGTTCCTCCTTCTTGTCCTGTTGTTTTAGTCTGTAGTCTGACAACGCAGCTTTTATGGCGTCTTCTGCGAGCACTGAAAGAAAGAGCGAAAGGTTGTGTTTTTTTTTTTTTGTTTTAAACACTATGAGCATGAATGTAACTGCAGGAAAAGCATTTTTATTTTCTATTTTATATCAGTGAACAAAAACATATTTATTCTGACATGATACATTTCCTGAAAAATCAGATATGGAATATCGTTGTTTGACTAATCCAGGGAATTAAGTACTAGGAAGACGAATCGAAGCATTTAATTTCAAGTCTGCACAAATTTAACAAATTACTGTTTTGCTCAGTGATTTGCAATATAATCTAATGGTGATTTAAGTGATAGTCCAGAGAATTCCAGATTAGCAGATTCATCATTTTCCTCGCTATTCATGGACACGTCGACTGACTGATCAGGAAAATGATGAATCTGCTGATCTGGACCTCCTGGAAGACATTGGATAAGTCTTGTAAAACAGTCTTTTTAATAAATTCCCAGTACATTTACTAAGTTAACAGTACTTCAGTTTATGTGTAGACCCTATTCAAGCTACTGCTGAAGTGAAGTGATATATTGAGCTTTATAAATAGTTTAAAAAATTACAATTTAAATACATTTTGCTGACTGCCCCGTTTACTTCCATTGTTAACTATTTGGTTGTGAAAACCAAAGATGCTC
Organism: Polydactylus sextarius; assembly: GCA_016801845.1. NCBI lineage: Eukaryota > Metazoa > Chordata > Actinopteri > Polynemidae > Polydactylus > Polydactylus sextarius. Next base: position 10,921,562 of record CM028915.1, on the reverse strand, counting down.
AAACTTGATATTACTTCCAACATAAAATAGCTCTTGACTGAGTGTTAACTCTAATATGCGTAGTGAAATAGATGCTGGGTTCAAATTACTCCAGATCATCACTTTAAAACCCAGAAATGTTACAGAAATGGCTGCAAGGTGGAGCGCCTGGATGTCGGAGTGGCTAAGTCGCACCACGTTGGCGGTCGCCGGTTCAAGTCCCGACCGAGTCGACCTTTTCCCCCACTCTCCTCCCTGTTTCCTGTCTCTCTAAACTATCTCGGATTAAAAAATGCCCCAAAAGAAATGTCTGCGAGGTAAAATGATGACGTCATACTGGGAAATGTCTCTAGATTAGTGGTGGTGACAGGTGCCTAATGGTCTTCTTCACCATCATCAGAACCATTTAATTTGCCTCATATGTCTGCGTTGATAAAGTCTCTGGGTGTATGATGGTACCAAGTGTGACAACTTTGCTTTCAATGATTTAAACTTACTTGAGCAATGAAGTTTGACCGGAGGAAGGCAGAGTTCTTTGGCAATATCTGTGTTTTTAATCTTCAGAGCTTCATCAACCTGCAGGATGAACGCAGAGGAAAAGACACATCACAATCAAGCTAAGACAAAAACAAATTATCACCTTATTAAGTCTCTTCTCGTTTTGCTTTGTGTCATTAACATACCGACTTCCCCTTCACCCACTCTGTTGCTAAAGAACTGGAGGCAATAGCTGATCCGCAGCCAAACGTCTTGAATTTTGCATCAACAATCTTTCCGTTTTCATCCACCTCAATCTGCAAACAACACAGAGTCAAATATCAATTAATGTCGATATGAAGCTGAAGGTCAAATGAGTTGTGATCGTTTTAACTCACCTGAAGTTTCATAACATCACCGCAGGCTGGTGCACCTACCAACCCTGTCCCGACGTTTTTAGAGTTTTTATCCAAAGATCCCACATTTCTTGGGTTTTCGTAGTGGTCCACCACCTTCAGGAAAAGTCACAGATACATAAAATTAGTCGTATCGCTTTGTTGATGGTTAAAAAAATGAATATAGTATAATTAGCTGCTGGTGAAGTTAGCTCCACACACGGACAGACACGACTTAACACATATTATCTAACTAACTGTGAATAGTTTAGCTACAAAAACACACCGAAACAAACGTTTTTAGTGAGTTTACCTTTTTGTGATATGAACAGAGAACATTTAACCTCGGTGTCAATAATCTCCTGCTAAATAACAACAGCGAGGTCGCGGAGTTTCGTAACGAGACGGTCGCCATGTTCAAACGCCGACGACGAACGGAAACGAACGACTGAGCACGAGTCGCGACGACGGGGTTTTGTTGACAAACAAGCGAAGAAGGAAGGAAGGTTTCACCGCCGAAGAAGGAGCCCCTACTAGCGGCTAGCGGTAGCCGTTACACGTTAGGGGATCCTCGGGCGAGTGTAGCGCCGAGCTCCGCCTCTCACGATTTCTGCTCCGCGCCTGTTAGATTGTTACCAGGCAGACGGTCTTTCCAACATGGCAGCGTCGAGCAACGCAGAGCAAACGCAGTTGCAAGATATGGAGGAGGAAGACGCGGGGATGGAGGAGAGAGAGATGGAGTCGGACGGAGAGGAGGAAGAAGGCATGGGAGTAGAAAATTCAGACGACGACGAGGACGACGACGATTCGTCTGAGGACGAGAAAGAAAATGAAGCGGAAATCCAGCGTTTGGAGGAGCAGGTAATTAGCCAACAACCGAGCCAAGCTTAGTTAACTAACGTTAGCCGACATGCTAATGAGAATGAATGAGCGGTAAACACACACACATATAGCTACAACAAGTTAGCAGCTTTAAAACTGAGAGCTGCTCTATTCTGGCCTCGTTTAGTAGAAACTAAACGCATATTAAAGTGAGGTGCTGTTACACCAAAACAAGTAAATGTGCACGTTTAATATGACGCCATTCACATTGCTGTCTTGATTAGCTGTCCTGCTAATGTGTGATGCTAATAGCTGGTCTGGTGACACACGCGTCCTCTCTGTCTCAGTCCTGCGACTTTAAAACCTAAACACTAAACATACACGTCACAAGAAAAGTACACACTGTCTTAACTTTGACCACTGTCACGTTTAAAGTGTGAAATCTGACGGATTGATCACGTCTCGTTATAACCAGTACAGGTTACTGCAGCACTACTTTACATTACACTCAGTGGCCGGTTTATTAGGAACATTTAGCTCAAACTAATGTAGTTTTATAGTAAAAGTCCTTGCTTGTTAGCTGTTACAAAGAAGTGGTGATTCTACATTTTGATTGTTTTGTATGTAGTTTGTAGTGTGTGCTCTTGTTCTCAGATGATCATTACACCTAAAACACCTAAACTACAGTCTCCAAAATAACCTTAATTGAAGTAGTTACAACAAAGAGATACAGTTGTTGTTATTATGAAGTTATGATTTATTGATAAATCTAGTTCTCTCTGCTGTTAATGGTTTAAAATGTCAGAGCATTATCAAGAATCCCTTGTTAGAATATATTAATGCCCCTGGTGATGCCTTATTTTGTCACAAAAATTAATAAAATCTGATTTATTTACAAAAATTAAATACTATCAATATAGTTGTTGTACTGATAATTGATATAGTTGCTTAACTGATCAGTAGAATTAATATCAGACCTGTTGTGCTGAAAATGTTGTAATCATATCACTGCTATTTTAATCTTTAGGTATGAAGTTACCTTAGTTATTAAAGTAGCACTGACACCACACTGATCTTAATGTTAATGATCTTAAGTTAATGTTTTTTTTCTGTATAAATACAGAGGAAGCATGATTTAATGAGGCTGTATCTAATTCTAGTCTTTGTGTGATTTCACAGCTGTCAATCAATGCATTTGATTACAACTGCCACGTGGATCTCATCAAACTACTGAAGCAGGAAGGAGAACTTTTCCGGTTGCGGAAGGCAAGGCAGAAGATGAGTGAACTTTTCCCTCTCACTGAAGGTTGGTGTGTGTTTGTTAACCTTTTTTTTAGGGACATAAAAACATCAGTTGACACCAACCCTGCATCCTTAATGCACCTGAAATTAAATTTTGTTTCATCCTGCAGAGATCTGGCTGGATTGGCTCAAGGATGAGATCCGTCTGACTGAGGAGGAGCCAAACCGGGAGAAAGTGTATGAACTTTTTGAGAGAGCTGTAAAAGACTACATCTGTGAGTGTACTCCACCTTTGTTACTGCTATTGATTTGACATTCAGTTATTACATGATTTTAACACTTAACTCCTCGTCTTAATACCCAGGTCCAGATATCTGGCTTGAGTATGCTCAGTATTCAATCGGTGGCATGGGCTCACCAGGTGGGATCGACAAGGTGAGATCCATCTTTGAAAGAGCAGTGACAGCTGTGGGGCTGCACATGACCAAAGGACAGACGGTGTGGGAGGCATATAGGGAGTTTGAGAACGCCATTCTGTCCACTCTACAGGTTTGTGTTTCCATCACCAAAAGAGATCTTATTAGTGATCGGACATACAATCTGTTTTTGTTGCAAACTCTTTCCATCATGCTTTTGAATGACTAACCACATGTGTAACTTAGAATAAACAAAAAAATACCTTAAATGTTAAAATTCCTCTGATCCTCTGATAGACCAAACAAGCCTTTGTTAATTTTGACACAGTTTCCTCTGCTGCCTTTCCTCTCAGCCTCCCCCTGGCAGGATTCCCAGCCATGAGGAGCAGGAGCTGCTGAACACGCAGCTTGAGCGAATCCATACACTGTTTCACCGCCAGCTGGCTGTCCCCTTAATGGGTAAGCATGATGCCTTTTCAGTCCAGACGGGTTCCTGTAAAATGGGCAGGATTCGTGTTGTGAGGTCTGTGTGTCACGTCCCACCTGAAAAACTCTCAATTATCACTTTTATGAAGATAACACCACTTTGTTAGGTGTTGAGAATGACAACTGGGGTTAGCCAAAATGTCTAGAATTGCTGTATGGAGACTAGACACATTGTTACATTGCATGAAACTCTTTTTTAATCTGTGCACTTAAGTATGGAACAGTAATTGTGCAATATACCGTAAAATGTTTTATAAATACTGTATGTGGTGTGGATCTCTACCGATAATCTTGAAAGATAATTGTGTTCTGTCTCTTTATAGACATGGAGGCCACCTGTGCAGAGTATGAGGAGTGGTCTGACCGTGGGGTGCCTGAGACAGTCATGCATCAGTACAAAAAGGCTTTGCAGCAGATAGAGAAGTACAAATCATATGAAGAGTCACTGGTAAGTAACTTTGATTTATAATTCTAGTTGAAACAGTAGTTTTTGTTGTCCTCCTTAAGACAGGTGTATAACAACTGTGTGACGTTTTGCTGCAGATGGTAGCAGAGCCTCCTAAGCTGGCAGAGTATCAGGCCTACATCGATTTTGAGATGAAAGAGGGCGACCCAGCTCGGATCCACATCCTCTTCGAGCGGACTCTGGCAGAAAACTGCCTGGTACCAGACATGTGGGCAAAATTCACCACCTATCTTGTGAGTGCAGCCAGTTGTTTGGCACAGTTTTGTTATTGAACAGGCACATTGAGATGTTTGGACTCGTTTCATGTCTCATTACCTCCAACTCTGACTGATCTTATTTTTGGCGCCTAAAATGTTCTAATTTCATTGTCTAGTAGAAAAGATCAGCAACTACAATCAAAGTGTTGCAGCTTATGTTGAGCTTATCTTGTTAAATTGTAGACAGAGTTTTTTGCCAACAGCTTCTTATGTTAATAGTAATGAATCTTTCAGCCTTTTCTTGTATTTTTTTTAGATTGTTTTAACCACTTTGTTATTTGCCTTTTCTGGGATCTTTAGGATCGTCAGCTGAAAATTAAAGACCTGGTTCTTTCCACTCATGATCGCGCCGTCAGGAACTGCCCCTGGACCATGGGTCTGTGGAAGAGCTACCTGCTCGCTCTGGAGAGACATGGTGCTGATCATCACACTGTCTCAGGTAACAGCGATAGTGAAGCATGCAGCTTTTTAGATGTTTGACCTGCGTTGCTGTTTTCACAAATTTTGTATTTAATTTTAGTGCTGTGTTATTACTGGAATGGATCCATTAGTTTTGTTCCAATTGGGCTGCGAAAGATGTTAATTATATTTTAATACGAGTAATCCTAGTGGGACATATCATTATAAAGCGATGTGTTACTTTTCCTTCACATCCACACAGATGTGTTTGAGAAGGCGCTGAATGCAGGTTTCATTCAAGCTACGGATTATGTGGAAATTTGGCAGGCTTACCTGGACTACCTGAGGAGACGTGTGGATTTCAGCAAAGGTGAGATCGGCTGTGTAATAAAAACACACTGATTTAAAAAAAAAAAAAAAAAAATCTCATTCAGATTTTTTTTTTTTTTTCGCTAATGTTCCCTGTTTTTCATTTTGCACAGAGTCAAGTAAAGAGTTAGAGGAGTTGCGAGCAGCCTTCTCTCGATCTCTAGACTACATGAAACAAGACGTGGAAGAAAGTAGGTGGATTTGACTGAGGTTCGGGTTTGTGACACGTTTGGTTTGACTCTCATATAATTTATTGCTTTGCTGCTCTGTAGGATTTGGTGAAAGTGGAGATCCTTCTTGTACCATAATGCAGATCTGGGCCAGGATAGAGGTAAGTGTTGTTTCTATGACAACCATTTTCATGCCATTCGATTGTTGTTTTGTTTTAATGTTGGTTTTGTGTGTGTTTATGTTTTACTTAGCACTAATACAATATATTGTATGATTAATTTGCTTTTCTCAAAATGCAACATGTACATTTTTATACTATTAAAGAAAACCATGTGTGTGTATTAAAAGCTCTATAAGCTCAAAAAATAAAAACATCACTGTCGTGTCTCCTACCAGGCCCTCCACTGCAAGAACATGCAAAAAGCCAGAGAACTGTGGGACAGTATCATGACAAAAGGGAACGCCAAATACGCTAATATGTGGCTGGAGTATTATAACCTCGAAAGGTTTGTCCAGTCCATGTCTGAAGAAAAGCAAAATGTTAATTCAAATGAAGTGCAGATGGCTTTGTGACTCATCATTTAGCCTAAATGTTTGTATATATGTTTTTCCCTTATCCATAGGTCATACGGAGACCCTGTTCACTGTCGGAAAGCTCTTCACAGAGCAGTTCAGTGCACCTCAGACTACCCAGAACACGTGTGTGAAGTCCTGCTCACCTTTGAAAGAGTAGAAGGTGAGTCTCAATGTAAAAAAAACAAACAAAAAAACTGAGCTGACATAAAAATAAATGGGATTTTTCAAATAACAGCGTGTCCTTCCCCGCAGGTTCTCTGGAGGACTGGGACGTGGCGGTGCAGAAGACGGAGACCCGGCTGAACAGAATCAATGAGCAACGAGCAAAGGTAAGAGCACATATTATCAGCTCTGTGCTTGTGCCGGAGTGTCACTGAGTTGCTTTTGGCTAAAGTTACCACGTTGCGCCCATCTGTCAGGTCGCTGAAAAAGAAGCCAACCTGGCTCGACAAGAGGAGGACAGAGCCGAGCAGCGGCGGAAAGCCAAGGTCGACAAGAAGGCTCAGAAAAAAGTCCAGAAGGGAACTAGATTTGGGGAGAAGAGGAAAGCAGAACAGGATGATTTTCATGACGAATGGAATGAAGAGCCTGGTAAGATGGACTGTTTGGTTTAAATGATAAAACCAAAAAAAGCATATTATTCTCTTATGTTTTTCCTAATTTTTCTATGATTCTGTGACAGAACAAGCCCCGAAAAGGCACAGAGGAAACGGCGACCAAACCACAGAGGAGTACATGGAGACTGAGACAGGACTCTTTGGGAAAAACGCTCCTCCCGGCTACAAACCTCCTCCACCTGGTGCTAAAAAAGCCCAGCAGGAAGCGGCGCCCGCTGCCCAGAAGCAGAATGATGACAAGCCAGAGCTTCGAAATGATAACACCAGTGTGTTCATCAGCAACCTGGCGTACACCCTGGAGGAACCAGAGGCAAAGCTCAGGACGCTGTTTGAAACCTGTGGTCCAATCAAACAGATTCGGCCCATCTTCAATAACAAAGGGAACTTCAAAGGTTACTGCTACGTACAGTTTGAATCCACAGTGTCGGTCCCTGAAGCTCTGAAGCTGGACAGACGGGAGGTGGAGGGGAGGCCCATGTTTGTGTCCCCTTGTGTAGACAAAAACAAGAACCCTGACTTTAAGGTACATGTTTATTTTTTTTACAGTACAGTTCTTTAAGCGTTAATATCTGGTAGAAAGAGCATAAACTCTGACACTAACATCTTTCCATTGATGTCATTGTAGGTTTTTAAATATAACGTATCAATGGAGAAACACAAAATCTTCATCTCTGGGCTGCCGTTCTCGTGCACTAAAGAGCAACTGGGGGAAATCTGCAAAAGTCATGGTACCATCAAAGAAGTTCGTCTGGTCACATATCGCTCAGGAAAACCCAAGGTGAGACACGAAAGTCCAGATGTTTGGGTGATAACTGATGATAGTTATTAGAGCGAAGACATCGTTAACTGTCTGGTGCCGTGTGCCTCTGCAGGGTCTGGCATATGTCGAGTTTGCAGATGAGACCCAGGCGTCTCAGGCAGTTCTGAAAATGGACGGAATGGAAGTAGAAGGCAACAAGATCTCTGTCGCCATAAGCAACCCTCCACGCAGAAGCATGATGGATAAACCTGGTTCCAGTAGACCCACGTCAGAGATGATGCCTCGCCAGGTCTATGGATCGTAAGTTTCCTGAGCCAGTTCTCTAAGTTTAACTGAAAGTTTCTCAGGCCATGTTTATACATGGACGGGTATCTGGAAAAATGATGATATACCCATGTGTTTTTACCTTTCATTTACACGAAAATGGAGGTTTAAATCACTAAAAAATGTTGAGTAAGGGTTTGGTGAAACAGTTTTTACGTCTGCATGTAGACAGAGGAAAACAGTTTTCAATCGTCACAGTATGTGACGGAAAATTTTGGGAAAAAGTCTGGTGTGAACGAGGATATGATTGAAAATGGAGAGAGGGGAAATATCTGTTTCTATAAATATAAATAAATACTCTAATTTCTCTGAGGGAACCTCCCAAAGGGATCAATAAAGTCGTCTTATCTGTCCATCTATCTACCTGGCTACATGTAATGTAATGATGTTTTCTTTTCTTTTTCCAGGAGAGGAAGAGGTCGCACCCAGCTGTCACTAATCCCTCGATCCCTGCAACGACAAACCGGACCCGTCGGTAAAGTGGAGAACGGGACCGCGGCTGATCGAGCGTTGGCGAACGCGGCCGCAGAAACGAAACCTTTGTCAAATTCAGACTTTGCCAGGATGCTTCTCAATAAGTGAGAAGACGTGCGGCGAATTAAAGAATTATGACCGCCTTCACACTGAAAGCCATCTTGTGTCCTTACAGATTACTGTAGTGTTGGTGATCTTTTCTGTCATCTGGTTACCTGACCTCCCTTTAATCTCAGTCTTGTTCTCATCATCCGTTCTTTGCGAGATTGCCTTAATCACCGAGCTCCTGCCCTCCATCACAAACCCTTTTCAACTTCGACGAGACTTTTCACCAGTGTGATGGATTGTTTTTGTTGGGTGTGTTTGAAAGTGTCTGGCAGGCTGTTTTATAAAAAAAAAAAACAAACAAAAGAAAAGGAGTGTATTATATTTGTGTGTAAATATATTGTATCTAAAATTGTAAGCCTTATGTTGCGAGGTGTCTTCTTTTGTTGTGTAATGTGACGGGGGATCTGACAGAAGCATATGGGAGAGTATTTTTTTAAAGATTCAAAACAGCCAAACTTGTGAATGTTGTTTTAAGAAAAAAAAAAAGGGGGGGGGGGTTATGTGCAAACATTTGACAGTTCAGATGTGTAATATAGTTGATGTGTGTACATAAGTTGGATGTGCTACAGTGATGAAAAGTTATTCTCCAGATGTTTTTAGGGAACTTAAGATTTTCGTTGTGTAACTTATTTTGACTATTTAGATAATTGACAGCTAACGAGGCTAGCAACGTTTTTTTTTTCCTGACTATATGCTACATATTACCACCCCTGAGTTACCATCTGCCAGTTATCATCAGTATAATGATGCAGCCCCTAGAGGGTTCAGCAAATTAGTGTTAGTGAATTGGCTTCATCTTGGCCTGAGGGCAGAGCGCTGCTGATGCTTCATATTGAGTTTAGAGTATCTACAGAATATACCGCCTGATGATTTATCCGTTTTTCATGTATCAGTTTCATCGCTGAAATGTGACCCGTCTGTTCAGGGTGAAAACATCCATCATCCGATTAGTTAAGTCGTCTTTTTTTTTGCAAGATTTTATACGCTGTGAACGATTCGGAGAGAAATTAACAATATTTTTTTTTAATTGTTTTAAAATTCAATGAGTGCACATGTACGCAGGGTGTTAATTATGCCGAAGAAAAGTGTTTAACTTGCTGCTTTGGTGTCGGGACACATCCCCGACTAATGTGTCTACTATTTTTTACAAAGCGTTTCCAGTGGGTTTGGATTTTTAACTCGACGCATAAAAGTTTGGCCGACGCTCTAGAGCTGCAGCAGTTAGTCTGATGATTAATGATTTAAATCGGACAATTTCAAAGATAATACCTCGCTAGGGTCTTTTCTTTTTATTGCAGTGGAGCGAGTTGAATGTAATGAATGCGACAAAACAAGACGCTGAATCTCGGGAGACAGTTTTCAAGTTAATTGAGGAAAATCAGCAGATACATTAAAAAAAAAAAACACAATAATTTTTCATTTATAAAAGACATACGTTAGTTTTAGGTTTTAAAAAAAGTTAGGTCACAACCATAAATGTTAAAATACATGTGGACAGTAGTAGTACAGTTTTATAAATGTGGTTTAGTCACGTGTTCAGTAGAGTTGATTCCACCCTCGATGAACTTGGTGTCAGATCAGCTACACAAGCTGCTGCCGCCATCTACACGTATTATTTAGGTCTGCAGCTCCTTTCAACACAAGAGAAGAGAATCTATGCAGTTTTTTCCTCTCCATTTGTTTTTTTTTTTTTCCCTGTGTAAGGAGTTAAACCATTTGTCCAGTGGTCCATTCACCTTGTTTGGGTAGTAATGACTGTATATGTAATCTTCTGTAAGCTTATTTCAAAAAGGTCACCATAGTTTGTAATAAATAGAAATCTAAGTTTTCAACAGATGGAATACAAGCTATATGTATTGCTCTCACCAAAGTGGCCTAATCTTTAAAGGAAAAAAAAAAAACAAAAAAACAAACACTATGTTGGTCTTTAGGAGTCACCTTGCACCTTCCCGAAGGTAGTTTGTGTACGTTGCTGTTGTTTTGTATCATTTCTATAGTCAGTGTTTTGAATTTGGTATAGAGGTGATTAATAAATGGTTAAAAGTTTCTTTTTTTTTTTTTTTTTTCATTCATTGTATTTATTTTCCAGCTTGTTTCATTATCAAGTGTTTTCTACCCTTGTGTTTTAGGGTCCTGTAAAAAAAAAAAAAAAAGAAAAAACAGTCTATTATGTTTATTTCCCAGTCTCAAACTTGTTTTAATAAAGTCATGTAAATCATTTGATCCCAGTATGACACTCACAGCATTTGTTTGTTCTAAAAAGTTTATGACCTAAGATCATAAGGAAAGTTAATACCACTTTTATTTTTAAAATAAAAATAAATAATCAAATACATGAAAGTGCTTTACAGTATTATGAGACATCATCTCTATGCCGGAGATGGCGAACTGAACGTTCACGCACATCTGCAGCGGCAAAAAAAAAAAAAAAAAAAAAAAAAAAAAATCACTGGAGCATCTCAAGTCAAATGACATAATAAGAAAGTTTCACCCTCCACACACGTCACTAGTAGTCAACTAAAATAAACTCATATAGGAATATGGTTAAAAACTAAAAAAAAGAAGGTGAAAGACATTTCATTTTATGGTGCTGCAAAATATTTTTTTATGACAGCAAACCTAACTTCAGAAAATTCTACTTTCAATGTAACATCCTGCTTTCAATGGTCAAACAGTTTCAATGGTTTCAGTAGGTTGACAACGCAAACCGAGGCACAGGTAGAAGGTAATTCAATTCATTTTCTATTAGGATTGTTATTAAAGAGCTTTTAGATGATTTTAAACTTTAAATCCCTGCATGCTCACATCTCAGGCTTCTTTTCTCCACTGTCTCCAGTTCAATTATGGATTGGGATTGTCTGTTTGCAGTCGAGACAGGCCTGGTCCTGGCTGGCACCGGGCAGCCCCACAGTGTGGTCTGTTGTAGAAATCAATAATGTGTCCAATGTTATCTCTGTGCATTTGGCTATAAAGCGAATGAAAGGTCGTACGTCGCCTTCATTAGCTGTGTCTAAAGCCGCGTAATATTCAGCCCTTTGTTCTTTGCGTATGGTGATCGGTGGGTATCGCGCTTGCATGAGAACGAGGTTCATGAGCAGTCGTGACGTGCGTCCGTTGCCGTCAACAAACGGGTGCACATAGACCAGTTTGTAGTGGGCGAGAGCGGCGTGTTCCACAGGGTGCAGCTGCAGGGCTTCATCTGAGTTGAGCCACTGAACCAGCTCTTGCATGTGTCTCTGTAAGTCCTGGGGGTGAGGCGGGATGTGGTGACCTACAAACACCTGGCTGGTGCGCAGCCTCCCTCCCTCCACGGGGTCCACGTAGCCGAGAACCCGCCGGTGAATTTCTAGGATGTCGTTGACAGTGATTGCTCCTGATCTGGACAGCAGCGTGGTGTTGATATACTTCATGGCTACATCTACTCCAATGGCCTCGTTCTGCTCCTGCAGACTCTTTCCGGGGACGGCGTAACGCGTCTCAATGATGTGACGGATTTCAGACAGAGTGAGCGTGCTGCCTTCAATGGCCACGGTGTGGTAGATGTGGTGGTAGTAGGTTTCCTCCATCACTCGACGGAGCGCAGAGTTGCCTTTAGGAATGGACATAAGCCTGCGCACCTTACTGTCAATGATACTGAAGTAACGCTGGTCAATCTCTTCCACCAGGGGAAGAGTCCGATCTCGGCTGACCAGAGCACGTTCGTTACACGGAGAGATGGCCAAGGCCTTGGTGTAGAGGTGATCAGCCTGGACCACGTCTTTCTCCTCCTCCAGAATGGTCCCCAGCTCCGTCAGGGCGTCCACATAGTCTGGGTTCATGCTCAGTGCGTGCACCAGCAGCTTGTGAGCTTTCTCCCTCTTCCCCATTTTTTTCATCTCTATAGCTTGTTGCAGCGCTGCTTTGGCCTCCAGCTGCATCTCTGCAAACAAAGAATGAAATTCACCATCAACTCAGACACATGGGAAACAGCACAGATGTTGTTATGGCTGAGTGTGATATGTAAATTATTACACATGAGCTCCTGACTGGGATTGGTGCCCGAATTAGATTAGTCTCAGTTAGACCTATGAGTCATGATTCCAGTGGCATCTGTGGCCTATTATTGTTGATGTTTTTTACCAAAACATGCTCTAATACAATCTGTAACTCGGCTTTAACCACACCACCTGGTCATTTATATCGCTTTCCACTCCTCTAGCTGAGCTGAGTCATAACACAGCAGATGCCTTCAAAAATGATAAACTTTGCCCTATAAAATGTTAGAAAACTGTGAAATGTGAGCAGCAAAAATCCTCATATAAAAAAAACAGGAAAAGTCTGAAAGTTTTTCTTGATAAATGACTAAGATTACTACTTATGTCCCTCCAGAGACGCCATCATTTATGTCCTGGGTTGAAGTGAAGTGTGTGAATCTGTTCAGTCCACCTGGTCTTACCTTTGCTGGGTTTGGACCTCTGAGGCAGCACATCAAGAGCGGTGAAGGGGACTGTGAGGCTGGTAGACTGAACTGCTGGAGACTGCGGTGAGTATCCCCACAGCTGGCAGCGAAGCTGAGCGATGCCCTTCATGGAGGCGCAGCACTGGTCCTCCACCCCGACCAGGGGCATGAGTAGAGCCACCAGAGAACCGAGGACGACACACAGCAGCGGGCCCCATCCTCCGAGGACGCGGCCGCTGGTGTAGCGCCACACCGTCACAGCAGCCATGATGAGCCGGGGTTAAAGCCTCCATTCTCCGTAGATACGGTCCCCCATGTACATCCAACCCCAGCTAAGGGAGGTGGCGGCCGGCTGTCGGGACGGAGAGCGCGGCAAACATTACACCTGGAAGTCACCGAGGAAACAAAAGAGGAATAATAGACCAGGTACGTGGCGTTTACAGCTCAGAAACTCAACCTCCAGTTGCACTGAAGCTATAGACTAAAGTGACGTTTAGTTAATTCAGATATCTTCTTGTTTTCGGCGTCAGTTCCGTTGTGTACAAATATACACATCAGCGACTTCCTCGGCTCAACGTGTGAACATTCTCGAATGTCATTGGTCGGAATGTTATTAAAGGTCGAAGCTGATTGGTTGAAAACGCAGCAAAACAACTGACGGTTCGTAGCCGTCTCTGATTGGCCAAAGATAAGAGATTTCACCCTTAGTTTAGTCTTTCAGGCAGCACTTAATAAACTCAGGCAGGTGTGAGTTTATTAAGACACACAGACACACACACACACACACACACACACACACACACACACACACACACACACACACACACACACACACACACACACACACACACACACACAGACACAGACACAGACACACAGAGTCTAGTTTCCATAACTTCAGGAGACATTTCATTGACTTGCATTCATTTCCTGGAGACTTTCCTGGAAACCCTAGAAATCTCGACTACTCGTCTAACCTTTATCTAAACCTGACCCCAACCTTAACCAAACCTTAAATCATGTCCACAGCTTGATTTTTTTTACCTGCTTTTTGTCTCCATAAGGGATACAGGTCCCCATAATGGAGCGTGTAGGCAGGTTTAAGTCCCCACAAAAGACCCTATTAATTAGTAATAAAAATGTCTGTCACAAGTGACTGTTTGTCCCAATTTTTAAGGGGTCTGTCTGAAGTGTTCTTGAGATATCATTGACATTGGCAAAAACATGACTCGTTAGGTCATAGTGACTTTGACTTTAATCTGTAGAGTAAATATTTGTGTTAGATGTTTAGATATCCCCCAGGCATCACTGTGTTCATGATGGATGGACACACAACGCAGCCTGTTTTATTAAGTTTTCTGTGAGATGACAAGATGACAGATGACTGTTTGCTTTGACTTATCACAGTTGTCTTGTCATTCAATATTAAATTAAATGAGAAAGTATTGTGTATTAGAATACTTTCTGTGCTTTGATGACATAGTCCTCTATCTCTATTCACTTTCTCTGAATGTGGTAATGTTTGATCTGTTTATACATAATTTATATGAGGGAACTGAAGAAGGAAGTTTGTTTTGCCATGACGTCATTAATTGCCTAGTGGTTTTGTTTTATTATGCAGGTATCAACCCCATGAATACGTCTCTTGTGATTATATAGCAAAGGAAACAGAAGAGGGCAGCATTGCTCTGTTACGCAAATGTCACAGTCATAGTGCAGCATATCCCCTCAAGACAGCAATAGCACTCTTGGCCTCAGAATCAATATAATTGAGATATATTCAAATGCTACCCAGTCTCTGAATGTAATAAGAATGAATCTTTATTTCTTTATTTGTCTGAGGCAAGATAAACAAGAGTAATACCTGCCTCTTCTTCTGTCTCCTTCTTACAGCATTTAGTAATCTTTCTGTTTATAGCTGTCCATCAGCCCATTCAAATTTATCAGGTTTTGCATGTTTTTCAAAGGGTTTTATACTTTAGTATCTATCATCTGTGTGTCAACTGAAACTGCCTTTACAGAAATGAACACCAGCTGTGAACTGCCTATGGTGATGAGGACTGATTACTGGCTGTGTGCCAAAGCCAACGCTTTCTGACATTATCAGCTCTAAATAGCCCATATTCATACACAGGCTGAGATCCAGCAGCAGCAGCACAGTATAACCACAGACAGTGCACGGAAAGTTATGAATGGACAGCCAGGGAGGTGATGATGTTTTTGTGTGTGTTGCAGATACAGTGGGTCTGTCTGAAATCTTAGGCTTTTGAATTTGTCTAGTCATGTTGCACACTGTACTCACAGTACGAGCTGGAGCTG
This sequence comes from Polydactylus sextarius, assembly GCA_016801845.1. NCBI lineage: Eukaryota > Metazoa > Chordata > Actinopteri > Polynemidae > Polydactylus > Polydactylus sextarius. The sequence continues at coordinate 10,906,467 of CM028915.1, read as the reverse complement.
CACACTAACACCATTTACCAGCAACAGAGTCCTTCTGTGCTGCTTCAGGTTAGTGCATTTTCACCTTGGAGGATGATGGAGTAGCTGTTTGAGTATGCTTCAGCTGCATTAGTCCTGTTATTCATGCATTCTATTACACAAAGGGGGGAAGTTATATTGTCCTTGAGCATGTTTACATTGATTAGTAATTCTCAGAAAGAAAAAACAAAAGAAAAAAAAGAGAAAGAAACAGTAGGGGAATATTTAATCAACGTGCTGCCAATGATTAACTGTAAAAGGATAGAAAGACGACTCCTGCCAGCTCTGCATTTTGTGTACCCACGGCTCAAATCAGACTTGGTGCTGTATAATTTGCCACTGAACCAACAAACTTGTATTATTACTCTTCAGTTTGAAAACACTTTACACTCCATAATGCATGAAGAAAGATGATTTTCACAGGTTTTTATATCATTACAGTGTCGCTTTTCTCTTCACAACAAAAATGGACATGAGATATTCAGTCACGCTGCCAAAGTGCTGTTTATTTTTACAGATAGAAAACCAGTATATTTACTGGTCTACAGCGTAAGAGAAAAAAACAACAACAACAAATAAACGAAATAAAAAAGCAGCTCATAGTTGCAGCAGAATACAATAAAACCAAAGGACCATTTAATGATTTTTCCAAATCCAGATAGAGAAGAAAAGAGTAAAATGATCTCAGTGAGTTGAGACAAACAACACACTTGTAAATTGTGGTATAAGAAAAACAAAGCGAACAGTGTGTGGGCAAGTCTGGAAACATAATGATCTAAAATCGTAGAAAGACAATGTAATAAGTGAAACTGAATGAAATCTTCACCTGGTGAAGAAGCAGCAGGAAGAAGGATACATACAGTAGACACCACAAAATAATGGCATCACCTACTGAGAGATGAGAACACATTTGATGTCAAAAAACCCATATCAACCCTTCTTCAGCCACTGAAATGTCTCCAGTGAGATCATTACTCATGAAGAAAATACTCCACTTCTCTGGGGGATGGAGTTATCATCATCAGGTCTCCAGAGCCTCACAGAGCGTCTGGCGAATCCACTAATATCTTCATAATCATTCAGAACATTAGTATCTCGAGCTACATCAGATGCATTATGTGGGAAATGTGTTGACAACACGCACTCATTCTGAAATAATTGGTAAATATTCCCGGGGTGTAGATAAACCATGCAGAGGCAATAATCTAATGTGTTGACTCAGGTGAAAGATGAGTTGCAGCCTGGATTTCTAAGGTAAGTCAGATACAACTGAGTTACAGCCATCACTGGAGTCAGACACCATCTGTTGTATTATGGGAAATACAGCTTCACTAGCACTAGATATCAAAAGTCAACATGGTATGTTCTCTGATATGATTTCAGCTAATTATTTTAATTTTATCTCATTGCTAATCATTGCACATTGACGTTTTTTTTTTTTTTTTTTTTTTTTTTTTTATTTTGAGCTCAATAATTTTTCCTGTGAGGTTAACATTGTGATTGTGAAGTGTCTTCACAGAAAAATCTCTCTCTTTTTTTGATTTTCTTTTTTTTACTGTACGTTGTTCACAAAGCAGTATGAAGGACGATGTTAATTAGGATGTGTTGGAAGCTGAACTACAGTATGAGACATCAGTTTTGCTCTTACTCTAGGATTCTGTTATCTTGTTACATCTCCAGCTGTGCGCGCCACAAACAGTGATGCTTTTGTCACACAAGCTAAAACTTTCTGAGCTGTGCAAAAACAGATAAAACTGGCGAGTCTTCAGTTAAATGCTAATTCCATTTTTTCGATGCATTACATTGTCTCCTGTGTCAGTGTTGCTGACTGATATAATGACTGTGACGCATCCAACATGAATTACAGGCTTTTTATTTAACCTGTGTGTTGTTGTTTTCACTAAACACTGTGTGTATTTTGTAAAGTAATTGGTTGCTATTACATGATCCTCAGATCAGCTGACATGTGAACTTGAAGGACACTCTAGAGATGACCTGTCGCAGACTATTAAAATAACACGCTGTCTTTTCCACTACTTGCAAGAACTGTGCTTCAAGTGGTAGAAAATCCATCTACCCACCTGGAAAAAAAAAGCGACCTGTCAGGGCAGGAAATAAATCCCTCTGGCATAGGCGCCTTTCCTCCTCCCCTACTGGCTCTCCTCTCCCCAGCCTCTGTGGAGCCGTCAGTCTGCCTTTCTGTCTGAGAAGAGGCTTTGTTCTGGGTGACAGAGCTGGGAGTCAGCGATAGAGGATCTCGTTAGACAGTCAGAGAGAGAGAGTGATGTTGGCTCTCTTTCCATTCTCTGAGTGTGGACGGCTCAGAGAGCAGAGATGAGGGCGGGTGGTAAAATGGATGACAGAGTGAAGAAGAGCTGCACTGGGAGCAACAACTGTCCTTAACTGTCAGTGTCCAGAATACCTGTCTAAATGGAGGGTTTGCTCCAAAATGCAAGTGCCACAAAGTCATTGGAGGGCTGACAAACGCTGTTACAAGACGTTTTGGATAGGTCAACATGTCTTGTTTTCTCTAGTGGCAGGGAGCAGAAGACAAAAGTCGTCTCCAGAAAATTGAAAAACCTGCAACAGCACAACCAGTTTACACGCTCGAAACTTCAACAAACTAATCAGATGTTTTCCCCCTTTTCCCCCTCCGATCTGGCAGCTCGGTGAGCCTCGCTGTGCAGGCTGAGACTCCCCTCTGCTGTCTCTGCCTACAGGAGCTCAGAGTAGGTCAAAGGAAAGTGAAGAGACGTGGCCCGCCTGTAGCGTTTTCCCCAGGTGTCAAACAGGTAATTACTAGAGCTTCTCCTGCAATGGAAGGGCGGACACTGTCCACAATACTGTCACACTGGGATGATGAAGTATCTTCTGTTGGCTCTTGAGAAAGGCATGAAACACAGTAGTGTTTATTTGGATCCAGCCCATCCAGTTATAATATCAAGGGCTGAGAACCAAAAAGGGACATATGTGGCATTTTGGGTGAAATGGAGATATAGTTATTTATATTTTTTCAAAAAGAAACAAAAGAAACAATGAAATTATTGATTTGAAACAAAAGGACACTAAAATCACTGAAATAGGTGGTGCCAAAAGAAAATAAGTACATTCACTTTAAATAAATGATAAAATATTCTTCTTTATGTATACTGCCTGACTGAAGACTGAAGTCAATGCATAAAGTTAGATCAAAATATAGTTATTTTTTTGTTTTGGTCCTCCTGTAAAGTTGGTGAAATGTCACTTACACTCTTTTGTTTCTATAATCAAAGCATGATGGAGAAATACCAGTTGAAATGTTACACTCACACATGAGTCCTATTGTTGGTAGAACATACTGAACCAATCAACCACACCCTTCACTCTGCTGCAAACACCACAGCTGCCAGTGATGTTGCTTATGTATGAAGACTTTGCACACGAAACCAACTGACTTTGACTAACTATGCAAGAACTTCAAGTTGATATATCAGCTTCGTTGTTGCCGTAGTGGTTAAATGACTCCTCATAGGGCGAATGAAGGGTGGTGAGAAACCACACACACAAAATAAGGATCTATGACCTGCCGACCTGTTGGGTGTTGGCATAACACAGTCCAACGTCTTCCAACAGACTTTCAAGGTAGTTTTCTCCCAGTTAGCGGCAATGTGTATATAAACCCAGCTGATTTAAAGAGCCGTCATAGGTAGCTGTAAGGCTACATCATGCAACAGGACATCGTTCAGCACCTCTGCTTCTGGTTAATCAAATGTTTTGCTACATATTCTGCATCTTGAACTCAGCATTACTCCAAGACCAAGAGGGAATTCCATAGAGAAAAAGCAACCAGGCTTGCAAAAGAAATGAGGGAGATATTATTTGTTGGTTTGATAGGTGTTTTGTCAGGTCCTGAAAACTGGTCACCTTCTTGAGGGCCTCAGCAGAACCAACAGGTGAATAAATGATCTTGTAGAAAGACAGGAGATGGAAATAATTAACTCTCCTCTGAGGGGCTGCCGTTACCAGAGACCTCCCCCAGGCGCTTCTTGCTGTTTGACTTATTACCTCACTTCCACGCTGGCCTGTGCTGTTCAGAGGAGTGGGTTTGCAAGCCTTGAGCTCTGTCAAATGTACCAATTCCACCACTAACAGGCACATCTGACGACACACAGCGATGACTCAGGAGCCGTGGGTGGCTCATTATTTTCTTCACCCACCATGAGATGACTGGCTGGCTGTTGACTTTGTTTGGTTTCTTTGGTAACAGAAGGATTCAAAATAAAAATATAACTTATACATTATAACACAATTAAACACAAAATAAATACTAGTTGCTGACAATGTTTGCTCTCCTATAACTGTTTATTTTGTTCTGACTTGTTTAGAAGACACAAAAAACACAGGCCGGTTTTGTGGCAATGGAAACTAATCACAGTGTGTGTTTACTCACAATCACTGTTTGGGTCTGTCATACAGTCAACCATGATGACACACACACACATACACACACGTAATCATGTGTTTGTGTGGAAAGAGAGAGAGATATGTTAATCCACACACACACACACACACACACACACACACACACACAGACACAGACACAGTACTTATATATATCATATACACATGGAGCGTATATGGAGAGGCACAACCAGGTAGCTGGAATAGTGTACAGGAACATCTGTACCCAGTATGGAATAGAAGTAATAGAATAGAAGAACCCAAATCGCAATGGGCCCTGCTACAGAAGGTGGCTGAGAACAGCAGTGCCAAGGTTCTGTGGGACTTCAGCTTCCAGACTGACAAACAGCTCCTGGCAAACCAACCTGACATAGTGGTGGTGAACAAAGTGCAGAAGAAGGCAGTGGTGATAGATGTGGCGATACCAGCTGACGCCAACATCAGAAAGAAGGAACACGAAAAGGTTGAAAAGTACCAAGGGCTGAAAGAACAGCTGGAACAGATGTGGAAGGTCAAGGCGAGCGTGGTCCCCGTGGTAGTAGGAGCACTCGGGGCAGTGACCCCCAAACTGGGAGAGTGGCTCCAACAGATCCCAGGAACAACATCTGAAGCCTCAGTCCAGAAGAGTGCAGCCCTAGGAACAGCTAAGATACTGCGCAGAACCCTTAAACTCCCAGGGAGGACCTGAGCTTGAGAATAACACACAAAGACACCACCCAGGTGGGTGAGAAGGAGATTTATATATATATGTATGTATATGTATGTGTGTATATATATATATATATATATATATATATATATATATATATATATATATATATATGTGTGTGTGTGTGTGTGTGTGTGTGTGTGTGTGTGTGTGTGTGAGAGAGAGAGAGAGAGAGATATATACATGTACTCAGACATATACGCTATATACTTACACACACACACACACACACACACACACACAGAGTGTCGGAGAGTAAGTGATGCTATGCATGATGCCGCCAGCCCTCAGTTTCTTTCTCAGTGCTAATTGGCAAATTAACAAGTTAAATTATGAACATAATAAATGTGGTTCCTGCTAAATATCACCATGTTAGCATTGTCGTGAGCGTGCTGACGTTAGCGCTGAGCTCACAGTACTGAGGTCTAACTGCCTCTCCACTGCTGCTGTAGACCTTTGTTGTTCATCAACCGCTTCACTCAGAACAGGGATTTTCTCATCTGGAATAAAGGTAACGTAAAAAAGAAAACAAACAAACAAACAAAAAGAACTCATGAGAAAATGAACATGTTTCCTTATATGACAGAATGATCCATCTTGCTGGCAGGTGGTATTTGTGCTCCAGAGGCATCTAACTCCAGTGATGTCTACCCTAATTAATCATCTGGGGCCCATATGGTAATCACACAAGGATCCCATCTGGAGGCTGATTTTTACATATTAAAGTAAAACAAATAGCCAGTGGCACCTTCCTTCCCCATCATTTACCCTACAGCTTTGTATTTGCAAGTATCAGATTGTGGACTACTACTGAAACTTCACTATCTGTTCTCACAATCCTGCACACTTCAGAGAGAAGAGAGACTTCCATTCAGCTGTGGACTCAAGAAAGTTTCTCATGAAAAATTCTCCCAGATGTTTATTTTAACATGCTTACATTAAAGAGTCTTGTTATTTCTCTTATTTATGTGATGGTTCAGACATCACAACTAGAATCGAACTAATACACAGTTTGAGAACCACAACCTAATGTTTTGACACTGTGATTACAAGCAAAAATCCCATGATCATGAGCCGAGGTCACTTGGAGGATTACAGTTGTTAATTGACTTTTTCAGAGCCATACGATCCGTCTGATCAATCTAACAGGATTTAGACCATTAAAAGCAACACAGATAATCAACCACAGATCCAGGGCCATATTGGATTATCATAGCTGCATAATTTATGACATATCTGCCCTATCCTATTAGTTTGATTTTCAAAACTCTCAAAGCTTCTTTTTCTAGCAAATGGCTCAATATAGGATATTTATTTTGCGATGTGTGATAATCTGCAATAATACTGATAAAGCTCATATCATATGAATTTACTGTGAGTGTAACTGCAGATGGAGAAAATCTTCCACTTGTCGTAGGCCTCTGTAGGATTAAATGTACTGGCTTTATTATAGTGTAGACACATTCAGTTAGTGAGATTCCATGTGTGCAAAATAACCATTCACGCTCATTTTCAAAGCTACAAGACGGATGACAACGCAGCTTTAATTTTTTTTCATCTTGTTCTGTTTTTTTTATTGCTGCCAGTTTATTCATAGAAAAGACAAAATATCCGTAACTGATAAGAACTGGGCTCGGTAACATGAGACGGGAACTAACACTTTTACGAGAAACAAGAAAGATATAATGAAATACAGGAAGAATGAAAGGGGTGAGAAAAGAGCTACATTATAAACATATGAATTATGTATAACTGCATTGTAAAAGACTTGTATTAGCAATGTAGATGAACTTGGCTTAGCAAGCACATATAAATAAATGCGAAACAAAATGATTGAGTGTTTTAATATATTGTTCCAGCTTTGTTCCCTTGGTTCAGCCTGTCTGTGTTTTGCACTCCACTTTCCCCGAAGCCTTAGGTTAGTATAGTAAAGAGTAGTCATCAATACAGGCTGACTTCTCATGTTGCATCAAAGTCATATTCTCCTTTAAAAGCAAAGGAGGTGAACGGCACCAGTCAGCGAAAGCAACAGAAGCAGCCACTTCTCTAAGCCTTTTAAGCTTTCAAGTGTTTTCTCACTCACTCCTGGGTCACGTGACCTCCACCCTCATCTTTGTCAGCTTCCTCAAGAAGCAAAATTTCCAGTTTTTTTTTCACAATGACAGCACAGCAAGTGTGGAAAGAACACGGAGTGCTTGTAATTTTAACAGAATTATTAACGTGAAGTTTTGTACATTAGCGAGAGTGAGTTTGGAGAAACCTCAATAATGTGATGTAGGTCCTGTTCTCTCTTGTCTGAAAGATGCTCTGATCTCTTCTGCCTGTAAATGTAAAGATTTAACACATTGCCATGTTGATCCATCTGATCCATCTGTGCATGTTGCGTTTGGCAAGCAGCCACCTCTAATCCTCCTGAGTGCAGCGTGTACATGTGTATGCATTCATGTATGTACGCCGACTATGCAGCATTGCAATTTTCAGGTTTCTCCTGGTGAGGTACAGAGATGTGATACAGTTGACAGAGAAGAAGAATTTCAGGGGCTGAGACGTGTGAGAACTGTTGCATCATACTCTCCATCGATGAGTTTAATTCTGCTATAAGGCTGATGTTAGGTTATGCACAAGAGCGTAATCTGTTGGAATGGTGGCCGTGTCAAAGTGTCCCTACGTCTATAAATTCTGCTATGTTTGCACCTGTCCCATTTTTTTTCAAAAGCAGACTATCATGTAGGTCCTTGGAACAGCTTAGCTGCACGGATGGAGTAAGGTGCTGATGATTGTTATTCTCCTGCTTATCCTGATGACACTTAAACATTTTCTGGGTGTATGGCTTTAGTCAAGTACGTGGTCAAAGATATTAATGCTCTTTAATATTGCAGATTAATTCAGTTCACTTACCAATGTCCCTGACTCTAGCCCAGACATTCCACAGCTGTTCACTTTGTCCTTGCTGGTGGATGTGGTGGTGGAAGCGTTATCATGATCCAAAACACATGCAAATGTAAATGTTACTTTACATAACTATCCGACACCTTTCTCAACGCAGCCTTGCCACATTACATTCCCCCTGTTCCAGTACGTGAAATGACATTCACATGGCAAAATGTAGTTTAGTAATCTAACAAATAAAAACAGTCTCCTATTGCCTTTTAGTTCAAGTTTGCAGGGGCACATCTTTTAATTAGTCAGAGAGATACAATGGAGCCAGGCAAATTAAAAACAAATAAAAGAATCATTGAATTAATTGTGTTTCTGGCAGGTAATTAGTGCAAAGGTTTTAAGGAAAGTGGGCTAATTATTAACATCTGTGCTATCAGCAAGTGAGCAAAATGCTAATATCATCATCAGCAGCAGGCTAATACCTCACAATGACAGTGGTAGCATGTTTAGCAGGTGTAATGTTTATAACATTCACCATCTTTGAATTGAGTGTTAGCATGCTAATGTTTGCTAATTAATGCTAACTAAGAGAGAAATCTGGAGCTGATGGAAATGTCCTTTGTTTTGCAGGTATTTAGTCAAAAACTAGACAAAGCATTGAAGAAATTTACATTTTAACCTGATGATGCATTAACTTAAAGGTCAGGGGATCAAAGTTAACTGAGGTTTGTCTTGTAGAATGAATGATTTCATTACAATCAATCCAATATCCTACATGTAGACCAGCAAGAACGGCAAAGAAGCTTTAGATACTAGAGCAAATCTCTGTTTTTTTGTGTGTTTTTTTTTTTTCAAAGACATTAGGATCCATCCTGTGGGAGACATTAATGTCTGTATACATTTTCTTGGCAAGTTCATGAGGTAGATGTTGGGATATTTCTGTCTGAAGGAACATGGTGCACCAATCAACCAGCGGGGGCAACATTATCTCTAGAGTCATGTTACTAACGTGGTTAAAAATAAGCCTATTGCCGTGGGCTTTTTTCCCTATAGATAGCAAAAACTAATAAGAGTTTGTCGAAGCTTCAGAGGCCGAGATTTTCCACCTGACATCAAACTACCGACCCATTTCAAAAAATGGACCACTGCTACTGTCGATGGCAGAGTGTCACATTCAGAGGAAATCAATAAATCTGTAATCGTTACTGAACTGATTCTCCTGTGTTAATTACACGGAGGAAGTTAGTCAGTTAGTGTTGTTGTGTATGAAAGCAAACAAAGGTTGACAGTTGTTTTCACCGATTCACTGTAGTAAAGAGTTTACCACACTGGGGGAAATTAAAATATTTGTTAATGACGAACAAATGACTTTCAGGAACTTTTTCTTATGTGAGTCTCTAAAGTCCCATTTAAAACAACAGCAATTATTTAAAAAGGTTCAAATGATAATAATAATGGGAAGATTTTCATATATACATGTGAAGAGGAATGTATCAGTCAAACAACAAAAACATGGGGAAATAGCACATTTTCACACGATACATAAAATTTCCAAGCGAAAAAAAAGGACAAAAGTAGAATAAAAGTATTCATAATGTGAAATAAAACATAAGCACTATTCTTTTCGATACACAATAATGCCACACGGTGTATCTAACATCATGTTATTTTGTCCTTCACCTCGACTGCACAACATCACAGATTGCTCTAAAACCTCTGCAGCTCTTATAATAACATAGAGAGCAGAGATGCACGACGTCACAGCGTCACTTTCCGAGGTTAATACTGCCGATCATTTCAACCCGTGATTACTGTCTATTTCTGATACTGCAATTTGAAAATTCAGTCCATTTTAATCTGCATCGTGGAGGTGTATTTGAAGGTAAACAGATTTATGCCATTTACTGCCACATCTCAGCTTCACTCTAATCTGTCTAATGGGTTTCAAGGAGAAGACAATAATGTTGCGATAATGCTCAAGTTACTTTAAAATATAATTCAAGCGGCTCGCTGGCAGGAAAGAGTGGAACCTGATCCACTACAGCAGAGGACCCTTCATCAAACTACAGCGTGTGGGGGGGTGGGACTGGTCCTAGCTGCAACAGTGAAAAGGAGTGTTCAGTGGCTTGTTGCAGGATCTGAACAATCAAAAGAACAGAGTGGCTGATTGGTATCCAGAGGTATTTCATTCAGGGAAGTTTCACAGAGCAGGACTCACGCTGTTATTCTTCCACATGCTGCGACTGTCGTGACTAAGCATACAATCAGCCTATAGATGAACGATACAACCTGCAAACCTTATACACTCATGGGAGGAGCAGAGTAATTGGATTAGAATTCGTGTTAATGTAAATTATGACCATGGAGTCGCCATGGAAACAGCAGATTTTAAGTCATGATGCAGGTTATTAAAGGAGCAATAGTCAGTTTTTTTTTAGTATTATTACTTTTTAAAGAAACAGCAGTTGAAAATTAACCGTCTGTGAAAGATTGATTGGATTATTCATGTGTTATAGTTCACAAGCTGAGTTAACCCTTTGAGTGTTGCTGTAACTACATCAACTATGCAAATGTGAATAAACTTTTGCGCCGAATACAAAGCCTGAGTCAGCAACACAAGTTTTTTTTTTTGCTATTTTAGTACCATGATGAAGCGGGGGGGTCGCAGATATGATAGATGGTTTTCTGAAAATAGATGAGTTCATTTCTTCACAGGAAATTGTGTGACTGATTGCTGAGAAGAGCCTTCACCAGTTGCTCATGCGAGCAGTTCCTCACGATTCCTGTCAAAACCTCACTGTCGTGCGGCGGTCGCTCAAATGTATTGAAACAAACATGCACATATTTCACAACAAATGTGTGTATCATAAATAGCATGAGGCAACATAAAAATTATTAGTAACAAGTAGAGAGATCTTAAACTGAATCTTTGATAAGAAAAAAAATGACTAAAAATTGTTTATTTGAAAGCTGAAAAATTGGGGTAAAAAAAAGCACTGCACCACTATAAATAATTTTTGCGCAGCACAGTTGCTGAACTAAAATGCATGAAAAACTACCATCACCATTCTCCAAATGTGCTGTGAAATACATCAAAGATTTCTTATTCAAGGGTTTGCAGTTGGAAAATTTGACCTATGCTGTTAATATATCATGAAACCGAGCTTTGATTTTTACAATATATATGGTTAAACATATGGATTCGCTAAAACTGCACATTTGCAAACACGAACACAGACCCTGCAGATGTGCTCAAGGGAAAGCGAATGAAAAATATATGTAGGTTCTGTATACTCAATCTTCATTCAATAAATAATAACAAGGTCGTGCAGTACAGAGCTTCCCTCCACTTTACTCAAAAACTCTGCACGAGCTGTGCAGATAATAAAATTAAAAATAATGCAGTGCTTTATTTATCCTCTACCCACTTATCTATCTGGAGAGGTCAGAGTGCTCTGCAGCTTATGCTCTCAAGGATGCTACGTTCCAATACAGAGGATTCTTGAACTGATGTCTTGTGTTGAGAGAGTCTCTTTATTTTCACTGAGCCACCATGCTGAGCTGAGAACAAGTCGCTGCGATGCATTCAGGTTTCAGCGTTTTATTGCAGAATAGATTAATGATAAATGTGAATTTAATGACGTTACGGTTTGCTCCAAAAGTCCACCGAACCAAACTGGTATTAGATTTATTAAACCAACAGCACATGTAATAAATTCAGTTTTTCATAAGACTCCTTAAATCACTTGAATGCTTAAGTCAGCTGTATTTGAATTACCCCCTAACTCTCTTGATTAAAGAGACACATCTTCTAATATAAAGTGTTCTCAGAGTTTTGTCGGAGTTGAGTTCGCCGCTCATTTCCCAGAGAAAGCCAAACTTGGTTATTGTGCACATGTTGGATTATTTATAACTACAGTCTTCATTAGGAAATCCAATCTGCAGGGCACTGAGAAGTCAGTGTGTCCTCTGCAGTGAAAATGATTTAGCTCAAATGCATTAAAGTAGGTCGTGTGGGTGTGGTATGTGTGATTTAAAAAAAAAAAAATAATAAAAAATCATCATTGACCACAATTCTGCGGTGTGCTGACACTTTTCTTGCATAAACTCACATCTCACCTTTCAAACGTGTGGGAAATGTTGACACTTGAATGCTGCAGGGTGTTTCCAAAAGTGCAAATATATCTTTGAATTTATGTTTATATTCTGAGTACTAATCTTAGAACGAGGTTTGGTTTCATCACCGTCGCTGAGTTTTGGAGACGGAATATGTAACTAGTGTCTTTATGGGCGCTATTTCATTCGTTTCTCAGACAGCACAGTAACAGTTTCTGACACCTAACAGGGAATGTAAAATCATCTGTCAGGACTATTGGATCACAACCAAACTCATGACCATTACTTCTAGAAATTGGTCCTGTCCTGTCTTATGCAATTCAGAAATATCATCGAAACCGGTTCAGTGTTGCAAAAAGGACACTGTAAGAACAAATGATCTGTGTATTTATCTCCTCCAGTCCAGACCACTGTAACTCCTTATTTTCTTGCTGAAACGAGTCTTCAATTTCACGGATTCAGTTTTTTTCAAATGCAGCAGCGAGGTTGTTGACAAACCCTAAAAAGCAGAGCATATCACGTCTATTCTGGCTCAAGTACGCTGGCCTCTTCTCCTCTTTGGTTTAAGATCCCACTGATCACGCTCAAAGCCCTCCAGGAGGACACGGTTGCTTATTTCTGATTGTATAACATCACACTCACCACTCACTGCACCAAGATCACTCAGCTCATCATTTGGCCGTTTGCTTTTAAATATCCCTCAGTCCAAAATAAAACCAACAAGCAGGGAGATGCGCTTTTACCTTTTTTTAGCTCCAACATTATGGAGAGGCCACAGTTCAGCTAAATCTGTACCAGGTGTTCTCATAAGACCTTTTAGGAGGTTAAACTGCTGAAACTTTGTGAGAACAACAACAACAACAACAATAGTGATGACAATAATAATGATAATAATAATATATCCATCCTTCCATCCATCCATTGCTTCTCTAAGTTGAGGTATGTTTGAATCTAACCTCATTTCCACATCAAAATCAAATGAGGTCAACAGAAAAATGGAGAAACATAAAACAGTTCTGTTTTCAGTTTTGCCACAAGAGCAACAGTGGGTTTTTTTTTAACCTCAGGGTATTTCTGAAAGATTCAACCCACTTTACCTAATCAGCTTTTATCTTCTGCAAAGTGGGAGTTTCAGGTCCAATCATAAATCCGGTGTTCTGTGTAGGGTCGACGCTGTCCTCCTCATTCATGATAAACTCTTCAAAACAAAATAACACAACTATGCAACATCTGTGTTTCTTCCTCCTGCAGCTGTTCCCGACTGCTGCTTCCTAGCAGTCATGGGAAACACAGAGCACTGTGGACGGATGGGTGATTGTGACTTCATTGAACAGGACGACTGAAGAACGCTTCGGTTGAGTCAGTGTTGTTCTCTGGCTTGTGTTTACAACAGCTGTTGCTTCTCTTACGCATGTTATTAAAAACATCTGCATCGTAAGCTGGGGTTGAAATGTCAAATCAGAGTGTTTATCATCTGATGTGCTCGATGCTTGTCATTTTGCCCAGCGCCTCATGGTTTTATGAACTTGGAGGCGTTTTGAACAGATACATCTGGGGAAATAAATTCTGAATCTGGCTGAGAAAAAGGAAACATCACAGCCATAACACAAAAACCAAAAAAAGACACTGGACATTACATTTATGTGGAATAATCAAGACACTTCTCTTTTTCCCAGGACAAATGAACTGTGTAATAGTCCAAAACTAGATTGCAAATATGATTTAAAATTTCACTTGGCTGACTGATTTTCACACATTATGATTTGTGAATTCTGGTCAAATAGATCTTGATTTTGCCATTGACAAAAGTTTCCTAAACATAAGAATTACAGTTGTCATTGCAACTGAAATAATCAGTCTGTTATCATCAACAAATTTAAATAAAACATCTCAAAGTCAAAGGAGTGGAAACATATATCTAAAAATGCAGTACTGAAAGTGCTATGGAGGAAGTGTTAGGAAACCACTGGGTCAGCTTTGTTTGGGTGGTGTAACAGTGTAAAGTATGTAAAACAGACGAGTGCTGTGCGCAGTCAGTTCAGGACACCATCAAGTCAACAGCTCCAGAAGGTGACACTGCAGGTATTGTTTGAATGATCTGGATATTATACAAGAGCCAATTTGATTTGATTCCATTTTTAAAAAAAAAAAACTTCACAAACTTAATCAGAAAATTGTGTAGATTTATATTTTTATTGTTTTTCTTTGTTTTTTTTCCCCCACAGATATCTCAAAGACAGCTCTGGTCCTCAAGAAAAAAATGGATTTGCTTGACTATTATGACAATTACGAATACAACTACAGTTTGGAAACTAACCAGAGTTATGAAAACTTTCCAGATGAGAAACCAGTTTTTCAGCACACGTCGACATGTTTAAAAGACGCATTCTGTGTGTCTATGCTGGTGAGCAATGTGATCATTTTTCTGCTGGGCTTTTTTGGAAATGCTTTGGTCATCTGGATTTCTGGTTTCAAGATGAAGAAGACGGTCAACACCACTTGGTACTTGAGTCTTGCGATCTCGGACTTCACCTTCTGCAGCTTTCTCCCGTTCAGCATCACCAGCATGGCGATGGAAGAGTGGCACTTTGGCCTCTTCATGTGCAAGTTCACCTCCTCTGTTATGTTTCTCAACATGTTCAGCAGCATCATCCTCCTGGTCATCATCAGTGTAGACCGTTGTATCTCTGTCATGTTCCCAGTTTGGGCCCAGAACCAACGTACTGTTAAAAAGGCGTCCATTGTTGTTGTCTTGGCCTGGCTTCTCGCTATCGCTCTGAGCATTCCTTCTGCAATCTTTAGGCAAATTCACACTCACCTCGGTAAGACTACTTGCTACAACAATTATACTTTGCACCAACACAGTCACAAGATAGTGGCAACGACCCGATTCATTGTGGGGTTTGTCATCCCTTTCACCATCATCATTATCTGCTACTCCATAATCATCCTCAAACTTCGCACCAACAGGATGACCAAATCCACCAAACCCTTTAAAGTGATGACTGCGTTAGTTGCTGCTTTCTTCATCTGCTGGCTGCCGTATCACGTGTTCGTTTTACTTGAACTGAACTATCACATAGAGCACCGTATTCTAACCACTGGACTTCAGATAGGAACTTGTATGGCAGCGGCGAACAGCTTCCTCAACCCAGTGTTGTATGTTTTCATGGGTAACGACTTCAGGCAGAAGTTCAAGAACTCTCTGCTTTCAAAGATGGAGAATGCCATGGCAGAGGATGCTCGCACCTCCACCACCCGATACCTGTCCAGGACCAGCTCTATGGACGGCAGAGCATCTACACACATCTGAAGCAAGTATCAGATTTTACAGTTTTACTCTGTCCACTGATTCGACAAAACAAAATGCTGTTTTCACATATGCAATTGATTAACAGAATATATAGAATATGTCTTTGCTTGAAAGAACACGCCAGTGAAACTCATTTCTACTTATTCACTGCGTGAGTGAGCATTTTTGTTGCACTTTTCTATGTCGGACAGGAAAGAAAGATAAGATCCTGCAGAAGAATTTTGTAGATTTGAGCCAATATGTAAACATGTACGTAGCTCATGTTGCACTGAAAGGTTGTTGGAATCAGTCTCATCCACCAGATGTGTTTCCTGAGATAGCAGCGCACAGGAATTTACCTTGTAAAATAAAAAGTTTGTAAAATACAAAATATATAATCTAATATTGTGCAATTACAAATGTATCATTTTCTTATTTGCCAATGAGTTTATTGTTGTAAAATGTATAAGGGAATATAAATTGCTTACTGGAAGAAGTGTTAAGAAATGATGACTGCTATTCGTTTTATTTAAAGCTGAAACCACAAGTGATTTTCCACCCAAAAGGGATGTTCTTTAGTTGTGCATTGACACCATAGTTTGCAACTTCTCCATTACATATGAATTTACACAAAAATAGCACGAATACAACTTGCAAAGGTGATATATGTTAAGTGTGAAGTATGGTCAGCCACTGTTATTCATACTATTACTAACTCTTTTGGACTGAGGTCTATATTTACAAAATTGTGATTATGATACAATACAGCTGTTGACAAAATAATTTGTTGAATTTGATGATTTTTGTCTTTTGTTTTTACATTTAATGTATGTGAACTGTACAGTGGAAAAAAAAAAGATTTGTGCAATAAAAGTTGTAGTAGCAGAATGTTTACACATTATACAAGTATCCACCAGGTTGACATTGACAAATGATATGATGTTTTGGACCTTGTTTATTTAAATAACAGAGTAACACCCACAAACACACACACACACACACACACACACAAACACACATATGCATGAGTAGTCAACATGCAAGTGCACAGTTTGATGTGTTAGTATCACCATAAAGATTGTTCAAACCATCTGTCTGTTGACTTTGTAACCTCAAATAAAGTTTTTGCATCTTAAGGTTGAAAAATCTTCACATTTGTTTTCTGTTTTCAGTAATTAAAATGTTAATATTATTATTATATTATTATCAACTCTTACCTCTACTATTCTTATTTTGAAACTAATTTCCCCAAATACATGAAGTATTTATTTGTATTTTATCCATAGCCATAAATGAAAAAAATAAAATAATAATCAATAAGCACCAAAGTCATCATCGATGGCTTCAGTTACAGTTACGGTTATATACGGTTATGTATTGTTTATCATCCCTGTCACTGCCAGTAGAGTAATGTGACGTCTTTAAACAACCAGCAGGGTCACAGTTTTTCTTCCTCTGATGGTTTAACCACATGTAGGTAAAACTGAACTGTTAATCTCAGTAAAGTGACATATTTCTGTCTCAGGTTCTCAGATGATTCTTAAGAGGAACAAAAGAGCCTGGGGAGATTTTTTTTTATGTTGACACAGTGGGTGACCCGGTGAGGAAACACCAAGTCTCAATAGTTAAAACAAAACTTTTTACAGAGTTTACTTTTGGCTCACTCTAAATGAGAAACACTTTGTGGTTCCCCTCATGTTTTAGAGTCTTCCAGCTGAGTTATTTTGGTTTTACAACACAAAACTTTAATTGTTAACGTCCAGATCGTGAACACTTTAAGTCATCAGATGCTCAGAAAAACAAACAAACATTTTTATGTTGCATCTAGTGCCATCATAAGGCTAAAATTATATTATTATATTATATATTATTTGTTGTCCAACACTTCACTTTGGTGTAGAGAATTTAATGACTCACTCATTAGGAAGTGTAACTGTGTTTCATGTCACGTGCTTTTAAATGTCAACATGCTAATGTGCAGACTGTGATGGTGAACGTAGTGGTAATTTACCTTTGATTGATTATACAGACACACACACACACATAGATATACATACATATACATATACATATATACATACATACACACACACACACACACACACACACACACTACTGTGAAAAAGTTGCAGGCACCCCCATGTTTTGTTTTAGCAGCCCTGTAAAGATCATATTTATTGCCCCAGCAGTGTTTCAGTGACCCAACAATCACAAGGAATAAGCTGATAACAAAGTTATTGTTCCACACCCAGATCACCAGTAGACATCCCTTGCCTGCCAGAAACTGCTGGCAGATCCAGATATGACAGGGGTCTCAGGATCAGCTGCTGACTTCACTTTGGCTCACCGAAAAGATATGCGGCAGGAACAAGCATATTGACACGGTATTATGAGTTGGGGCCAGACAAAACATGCTTTAGGTCTCTCGTGACCCTATTTATTTTATGCCGAGGGGGGAATTCTGCCTTAGTTTGCCTCATCAGGACTCTTTGGATATCATCCTTTGGCCGGTGGCTTTTCCCATTTTGACCAAGGTGAGATCAGCAGCTGATGTCGAGACCCCTGTCACATCTGGATTTGTCAACAGCTTATGGCAGGCTGGACATGTCTCAGCTTCACAACTCATTTCAACATTTCGACATTTCCACTGAGAGCGTACGAAAAAGAGGATGCGACACAGTAACATTTTTAATGTAGTCGTTTATTGGGCCTTATCACGTTACATTCATTCCATAGAAAATACATTCAAGTGTGACACCTGCATTTGGAAAGTGCCTGCTTGTCAATGAAAGTGAGAGCCAATAAAGTTTAAAGCACGTGTTAAAAATAGAAGCAACTTCTCCCATTTGCTTGTTGTAATACAAATCTTTTTATTGTGTCAGCACACACTATAAAAATATAGTTATATCATACTGAAAATGGAAGTCAGTCAATGTCTCTCAGTCGCCAGTGATTTTATATATGTATGTGTATAATGTATAAGTGTATACTCACATATTTATTTGTTGATTTGTTTACTTTTAAGCATATGGCATAGCACACTGAGTACCATTATAAGACGTGCTGCTTATAAAATCCGAGCTGATTTTCACATTTTTTTTCTTAATTTTTAATCATGTGGAATAAAATTATTACCAGGTTTAACAGTTTCATAGCTCTTCTTACAACGAAGCTGTGAAAAAAAAATAAATAAATAAAAAAAAGAGAACATTTTCTCATTCACAATGATGAACTAAACCTATGATGATCGCTACCACTAATTTTAACTTCCAGTCTATAACATGAGTATAATGCCTAATTCCTCAGTGATCTTTGGGGCAAGTGTTGCACAACAAAAGTGCTTTTTGGATTTTTCTGCATCAAGTCCAGTGTTACGAAAACATATTCACAACCAAATTAGTCGACATGTGCACTGCACACCAGAGATAAATAAATGCTGTCGAGATAAAATCCTCTCCTCTCCTTGAGTCAGTGCCTTCAAGAGGGATTATTTGTCTTCTTGAATATCAGGAGTTGAGAACTTTGAGTTTCTTTACCTCTTCATCATCAAAAAAAAAAAAAAAAAAAAAAAAAAAAAAAAACATGATTTCTCTTACACACAGTAAGTTGAAAAACTTACAAAAAACTTGGAAACACACAGTATCGTCATCAGGTAGTTAAAGCCTACGTATTGCATTTTCCCCCTCAAAGAAAGGGGCTGAAAGTTTTTGAGTTTTTAGATAAATTTCTATATAAAATAGTATTGTTCTGTAACTGTGATAGCAGCAGAAAATCTAATGCTTCGATTTCTTCCTAATAGTTATTTCTTATTTGCGCAAAATAAGCTCATACGTTGTACATACATATGTTTTTGGGTCAAATGTTTTTGTTTTTTTTTTTGTTGTTGTTGTTTTTTTCACTGGCAACAAATCACCCAGCACAGTCATATCTCTGTAGTCACAGCTATTGTATCTTCTCCATGTTAAGGCATGTGCACATGCCTACACAGCACATGTGCATAGAGCAAGATAAGAAGTGCTTTTAGTTTTTTCATTCAGCCAAAGAGAAAAAAAAAACCCCAAAAACAAATAAAAATAAACCTTCGATAAATCAGTTTTTTCTATTAATGGATGAATTTGCTGAATTTCATGACAAAAAAATGAATGAAAAAGATGAATTAAAAAAAAAAAAGTGCAGGTATTGTCACTACAGCTTCTTCAACTTATGATGTCTTCACAGGAAAATAAAATATTTGCAAAAAAAAAACAAAAAAAAACAACAGAAGAATTTGACTCCTGTATCCTGTAAAACACGGTGCCGAAGGTGTTGACAATTCAATTAAGTGAATAGAAAAAAAAGAGGGAAAAATGAGGAGATAACATGTATCATCTTGGCATATATTCCTCTGGAACTCCAGACATGTTTCTTTTCTTCAAGGCAGCATCGACTGTTCTGATCAGTTCATCGATGTTTGCTCTCATTTCGCTCGTGTAAGGGTCATATTCAAGTTTTCGAAGCCCCGATCGCTTGAAGTTTCCATCTTTCTGGCCTTCGACGCAGAGCAGGCGGTCCTCAGAAACCTTCAAACCCAGAAACTGGACCATCCCCTTGAGCTTGGAGAACAGGTCCCTCTTCAGGTTTTCAAAATGGACAACGTGGACATTTTTCCCATAATTCAACCAGTCCAACGTGTGGGACGCCCACCAAGGGGCATAGTTTTTGACAAACTCAGGCCACTCTGCAGGGAAAAAAAATGACAATAAACAAAATTAATTAACAAGTGCCAATCATCTCCATACAGGAAATATACAAATTCAATATTTAGGAGACAGAAGAACCTCTTTGTATTTCTTACTGAAGAAACATACAAAAGGAGAAAGGTAAAGGATATCAAGGACCATGTAAACTGCCACCTCACTATTAGATGTCCTACACACATGTCATTTAAGAATTACACTTAAAGTCAGTTTCCCAAACTAAAAATAAGACACATTTATCAAAGTACTTACTCATAATTACAGTGAGAGCAGCATTTAACGGTAGCTGTTAAGTGATGAAATGATGAATAGCTTTTATCGCTAAGTAGGAACTGACATAAGAATCGACTCTACATGTATCTGAGTCTTCATTCTTCTTTTATTTATCCTTATATTTGTGTGAAAAACTTTTATATATATTGTTATTATTCACCCGTTTGAAACGAACAACAACCCAACAGCTCAACAGCTACAGGCACAGGAGATGAATTCTTCAGCCCACAAATAAAATTAATGCAAAGTGCTTGGAGCAAAAGAAAGCAGAAGATATAGAGGTGAATCTTTTTCAAGATGCAACCTTATATTTAACTTAAGTCTGAAATTTCACTTCGAGCAGAGCAGATAAATTAAGACTCCCCTTGTGAAATAAGTTGCAAAAAACAAAGAAATTTTTAAAGTGAATGAAGAGGAAGTGAAAGTTATGACAGCTAAACACTGACGTTATTGATCCAGAGCTCTTGTGAAAGCTGTGGCATGATGTTGATGTTGAGTCATTTCTAAATATGTTGGAACAGATGAATCTTTTTTTGTGTGTGTGAGTATGTGAGTGTGGTTGTCAATCAAACTGCAGAGATTCTGCAGAGAAAAACCCTTTTCTTGCAACTTTTTATTCATTGATAATCTACTGGCCCATAAAAGCTACAGCTGGCAGGAGCTGTGCTGCATTAGCGCGCATAGTTACTGTTGGGAGAGGTTGTCGTTAAAGTTTAAAGCCTGCTGAGTCTGCAGTGCTGCCTCAGAAACCAATGAGAGAGGCAACTTTAGTACCGGAGTGGACAGAATATTATATACTGCGTCATAAACAGCTGTATAGGACTGAAACTGTGAATACGAAGTGCCTGCGGTCTGTCTCACACTTTAGGAAGAAACTTGAGCCTAAAAATGAAGTGTAACATGAACTTCCTCTTGTGTGATCTTTAACTGAAAATCTTCAAAAACCCAAATGAATTGGTTTATGTAACAACAAGTAGACAACACGAGGCTGTGCTTTGTCATATGACGTGCCCGCCAAAATAAGTTACACCGGTGGCTGAGATGACTTTATGGGGCCACACTGAAAGGCATTATTGTTTGTAACATCATCTGAGGCCCGCGGTGCCCCGCACACAATGTCACACCGACTCTCAGACTGCAGCTTCGCCGTGTATTCGAAGTGGCAGCTGTCAAAAAGCCTTTCTCTTTACTGATGTCATGGCGCAATTTCCAAACCGATACAAGAAATAAACAGTCATTGGAAATGGCACGCTAAATGTGCTGATGTTTCAACAAAAGAGGGAAACAACTGCTGGTTCGGCAACTCTCCAGCTCCTGGAGATTCGATTAAACCTCACATAACGTCAGAGAAAGAAAGAGACGATACGCAGACAGGCGAAAAAAAAAAAAAAAAAGAAAGAACAGTTGCCATGGTTACCAAGACACAATTAGGTGATCGCCTGTAGCGAGACAAGAAATATAAAGCAATACAAAGTAAAAAGTATAAAAAAAAGTGTACTTTAATTTCAAAGATAAATGGTTAGTGGACCCGAGAGTGTAATTTCTTTAATTATGTCATGAACAGTGACATTTTTAATAACTGCCTTTAATCATCAAGCAGACGCCAAAGGAATTTAACTTAACTGTGATGACGAATCATTAAATAGAGGAGATGAATTCAATCACTGGAACTGGAACATCGGTTTGTAACATTGTTGAAATATAATAATTTAACTGCAATATAAAAACGAAATGGCAGGTACAAAGTATGTATGTACAAAGAAAAAGAAAAGATCTGTTTCCGCCTAAACTGTTTTCTTAAAAGTGAAGTTTGATCGATGTCATTTTCATGTCTCTGTGGTAAATATGAAGCCTTTCTTCCAACTCACAGCAATTAAACCTGAGAGACCGACAGTAGCTAAGTCTGCTACATTGTTCAGAGACTCATAATTGACCAATTTTGTTACTTGGGAACAAAAAGCACTGGCGCTAGGTGAATGAACTGTCGGCGTCAGCGTCATAGAACTCACAGTAAATAAACATATTTCACACCAAACTACTAGTTAGAGTGTTTTCAATCATCACAAACAGGAAGTATTTCTATGAGAAACATATATCTCTTGTGTAATTACAGACATTTCCTTAATTAAAAGTATAACACAAGTATGAGCAACATGTTTTAGCTGTTGTCACAACTCATGATTCAGTTGGAGACTGTGGTTGGTTAATTCTTTCATTTCTCATTTTTCAAAACAGATACTGAAGATTTTTCATGATTTTTTTTACGAGAACTTAGCATTTAACCACATTGGCTCATATGGTAAAAAGCCACTTTATTTCCTTCCTTTCTATACCATCTGCTATTTTTATTTGACCTCTTTATTGAACATTTGTTATTTTCATCTTCTGATTTTTTTTCCGAGTAAAGACTTAACATGATGGTGGCTGGTGGTTAATGATTGAAACAAAAACTCTTGCGATTTTCACGGAGACTCAATCGTCCTTCAGCCGAACAGACTTCGTTCACTGTAAATAAAATATTTCCTCTTTTCTTGTGCTCACCTTTACCTCTCCAGTGAGCCTGGGAGGCAAATCCAATATGGCCGCCATATTTTCTGTTAAATTCTGCCATGAGGGCTTTGTAGGGGTTTCGGATCATGAGGATGCTGGAGTCGAAGGCTTCGATTTCCTTCCTGCCGCTCTCATGTGTCTTAATGCAGATCGTCCTTCCACTCCGCCAGTGGTCCCGCTCCCCTTTAAATCCTGTGAAATAATAATACTCTACAGTAAATATATTTAATCCACAGAGACGTGCGCTTCAGTTCTTATGTTTGAGTGTGATCTTAGATAAATATCGACGCCTGCCTTTATTGTA
Source organism: Polydactylus sextarius (assembly GCA_016801845.1). Classification (NCBI taxonomy): domain Eukaryota; kingdom Metazoa; phylum Chordata; class Actinopteri; family Polynemidae; genus Polydactylus; species Polydactylus sextarius. The sequence continues at coordinate 10,883,149 of CM028915.1, read as the reverse complement.
AAGGGAGCCATCAAAGTAGTAGCTGCCGGTGTAGAAGCCGGTGGCGAGCTCTATGAGATGACGAGCCCAGGTGTTACCGGCTCCTGGGAAACTGGCGAGAGCCACCAGTTGCTTAGCACGACTGGGGAGGAAGTGTCGGTCCATGCAGCGATTATCTGACAAAAAAAAAAAAAAAAAAAAAAAGAGCGAGAAGCAAGTTTTAAAGACTTTTGTATGGATTGAATTACTGAAAATTCTACAGTGATAAAAACGGGGTGAAGAGCAGTGACTCTTCAAAATATTATTCAAACCTCAAATAGACACTGAAAATGAGTCATTTCCTGCTTTTTAATATGATTTTGTAATGAAGAAAAAGAGAACTTTTGTGTTGAAACACTGGAAGTTGGGGGTCAATGGCATTTAACATCATTAGTGTAAAGGCCAAATACTGGATTTAAATACCTCATGGAATTCTTTAGTAATGTGTGTGGGTTAGTATGACCTGTTCCTCTTAGTCTGAATTACTCAATAAATCCCACATACCAACATTAGTTAAGATATTTGGTTTTAGTTGCAGATTATTATGAATTTCAGAGTAAGTGTATTTGGGACATTTTTTTTTTCTGTGCAGGTTCTTGTTGTGTTTTTTTGTTTTTTGTTTTGATTTTCTGTTTTGCTCCACGGTTTTTTAATACTTCCTTCTTGTTTGTTTGTGGCTCTGAGGTTTTGCTGATCTGGCCCCAAATGTCTGGTGCACGGAGGAAAACACTGCTCACAAAAACTCACAAGGCAGAGACCGGGAAATACTGGAAACCTGAAGTGTAAAACTTCACCTCTTGACTGAATAAACCCATAAAAAAAAAAAAAAAACATTTAAATTTCTCAATTTAAATACTGCAAAAGCATACGATGATAGAGCTTTCATGAAAATATCATATGGGAAAGAAAATAAAAAAGATTCAAAAAACATGTTTAACTTCTGTATTTGACAGTCACAGTGAGGCCAAGGTGTGAAAACAAACAGGAGCAACAACACAGAGCAAAATCAAGCTAAGAGCCAAGTGACTGAGCTGTTATTTTGCAGGCAGTGTATTTCTGTGGCACAAAGTTGTGTTTCCTGATATGTCTGTCACTAAGATGGACCCACGTCGGTGCTGCTAAATTTTTACCTTGAACCTGCGTCTGGTACACAACAAAGTACTCGTCATTCCCGCAGCTCTCAAATTCTTCCCCGTGGCAGCGATGGAGACACATGTCCTCGTTCTCCAGCTCATGAAGGGAGAAAAGAGGCGTCGGAAAGCCGCAGTGACATCGATCTCCAGCCAGGACGGCCAACGATTTCTCCTGAAATATGACTGCGATTATACTCTGCAGGGACACTGACGTGTACAAAATGCACAAACGTATGAGCACATATCCAAAATTTTTATTTTATTTCCCTCACCCTCTCTGTGCATAAGTCCACACACTTGTCCACAGACATGTTTTGGATGACTTGGCTGAAAGGAAGCGCCAGTGTGACATTGTCCGGTCGGTGGAAACAACCTTTGAAAATTGCGCTGCCGTCTGAAACAGACAGAAGGGAACGAAATGTTAGAAGAAAAAAACAGACAGAATGTACTTTGGTGCTATAGCTACTGAGCACAGCTTTCATCAGTGTGGCCTCTATCCACTGACCCCCTGATGAACAGATCCCTGGGACTCTCCTCCGGACCACTGAGGTCCTGACCTGCCAACAGACTGAACCAATGGCAGCGCTCACATCTCTGCAGTGTGATGATGCCCTTTGACCTCGAGTCCTGTTGTGGTCTGATGGATAGAGAAAAAAAAACTGTCGAGGAGAGCCTCTCCTCTCTATCACTGTTTTGTATTTTAATTGTTCCTTAACTTTTCACTTATCATCACTGCAGCTACATTAAAGCATATTTCAGGAAAAAGGAGAAAAATCTGGATTTATTTAAGATTTTAACGCTTTTTCTTTTCATCCTTAGACGTGTGTCTCACAGAACAACTCGTCTTTAAAGGCTGAGAACTTGTAATTTAAAACTCTAAAGACAATCTAAACATTATTTCACGCTGACAACATGACAGCTGTGGAAATATACATAGATATGGCATCTTGCTGTCAACAGTGCCATTATTATTATTATTATTATTATTATTATTATTATTATTATTATTGTTAACAGAAGAAGGAAAGCAGTGCTTTTACTGTGACACTGTGATAACGGCAGATTTACCATATTCAAATGTTAAGTAGAATATGTAAATGTGCTTTAGGTTCTATTTAAGTTCAATCTGCCAGTCTACCACCAGCTTCTCAACGAGGTTGTTGACAGAAAGTATGTGCCATCAGCGCTACCAGGTTACACTCTTTGCAAATTACCTTCAGTGATGAGCGTGTGTCTCAGTGTGTTTTATTTATTTAATTTCTTTTACCTTTTACCATTTCCTGTCACATCCTTGTTTTCTTTTATTTTTCTGCAGTGTTTCTTAAGCGCACCCTCATTCTGTTGCCCTCACATATGGCACCGTTTTTTGTTTTTTTGTTTCCTTTTTCAAATCAAGCTGAGACGCGTTTTTGTGCTTCACTGACTCGCACATATATGCGGCGTCCAAACACATATATCACGAACGCAGTAAAGTATATAATGAATCGTCAACGAAAACACAGCTGAGTGCAACAGCCTTTCGATGGGCAATAACGAGGCGTACGAAATAAATGAAGAGTAATATCATTGTGGTGTTTTTAAAGCGCTTAATCTGTACACAATGTGGAAATGTGGTCTCTGAGCAGCGAAACCAGAACGGCTACATCAACATTTCCAGCATTTCCTCTTTGATGTTCTCACATGATGGCCATCAGTGTCAGGGGTGAAGGCATGATCATGAAGAGCATACTCAGCAGTCTGATTTATAGCAAGCAAAGACAAAAAAAAAGCAGAAATGAAAATAATAACAAATAAACAGAATTAAACTGAACTGAAACCTTGATCAAAGATGTCACCTCTTTCTTCTACGTTCTTTTGAGTTTTGAGATTATTTCTAAGAAGAGGTCGGATAAATGAGAAAAGGGAATAAAGAAACGAAAAAAAGGGGGACTTTAACCTGGCAGCAAAAAAGTACCAAAGAAAACCACAATATCTTTCAACAGGTTTTTAACAAACTACCTCGAAACACAAATCAACGCTTCACCTCACTGCAATTCACTTTTCCTATTGGCAGGTGGCGAGTGTTTAGCGTGTAGACCATGGTTGGTGCCAGCCACAGTTGGAAACAAGTTGCCTCCAACTGCGACATCAACCTGAAATAAAACAAATATTTTCTCTCCAAACGTTCAGCTCTTGTATCTTTATAACTCAGCTCTCAGGATTTTTGTCACCACCTGGAGATACATTTGGATTCCATCGAGTAAATATTTAAGGAAATTTAACTGCATCGTTCAAATATAATGTGCACCAACTGAGTGTCTCTCGCGTTTGCTTAATAACCCTGAGACTCGTTTGTGTGTGTGTGTTTGTGTGCAACAGCACGTGCTTCTTATGAGGCCGGGGAGAGCTAAATTTTTGTTTTTTTTTCAGACTCACAGCGGCGTGCTGACTCCTGGCTCAGCTCCAGCCTATAGATGGACAGTCTGTTGGCTCCTCCGCACAGATTGCTCTTCTCTCCCTTACACTCCATGTTGCATTCGCTCTCTGAAGCGTTGGGAGCCTGGATCTTGTGACCGCAATAACACTCTGCTCCAAACTCCAGGCCTGCGTACATGTAGCCTCTGCAGGAATGAGAAAAAGGAAGAAACAAAGAAAGGGGATTAGCATTGCTACTAAAAGAAGACAGATAGTTCATACCTGCGGCAGGTGGATAAGCTGCAATCAATAAAATAAAATAAAAAAGGAGTATAGCAGTAGTGTGATATAACACCTCTCTTTGGTGACTGAAGATCAGAAAAGTTACACATACTGCAAGGCTATCAGGCAAAGCCAATTATAAACAAGGGTAGTGTACTTGAAACTGAATCCATCACACAGGGTCTCTACTCTCCCCTCTATTGCTTCCTAGAAGATTTAACTCCCAAGATGCCTTTTGTATGCAATTAGACATCTAACATACCCCTCATACAGGATAAATCCCTCGGGCTGTCAATCAAACCCAAAAACCTCTGTGTGCTGCTATATGCTGTTGCCCCTCATTTGTTTGTCTGTTTTTATTAACCCGCCAGTCTGGCAAAAGGAGACTGTCAAGGCTGCAAGAGGCGAGGGGAGGAAAAGAGATGAAAACAAGCAGCTCTCTCTGCTCCTGTTCCTCACTCTGAGAATCAGCGATGGGTGTAATTCAATGCATTCGAAAGAGCCGTCCCTGGTACTCCTTTGGGAGGAAGAAAAAAAAATAGGTGATAGGAGGATGGTGATGTCGCACAACCAGGGAGGCATGATGTGAAGGGACAAAACTGGAGAACTGCAGCAGATGTGAGTGTTTTTCATGTGTTAACCTCATACAAACAGAAAGAAAGATGATCAGGATGTACTATAACAGCAAATACATGCAGACATCTGAGATTAAACCCTTATGTCACTGTTGAAAAGTCATCCTAAAACTGTGGTTACACATATGCTGATATAACATTTGCAGCAGACTGTGGGAAAATCGTTCCACAATATTTTTTGGAACCTGGTTGCAGGTATTCGGTCCCATTCTGCCACAGGAGCATTTGTGATGTTGGGTGATAAGACTTGGCTCACTGTTGGTGTTTCAAAAAACAAACCAAAAATATCCCAAAGGTGTTAGATGCCAGGCTGGATCCAGACCAGGCTCCAGGCTTTCTGTGCATCAACCGTTTTATGCTAATGGAATTGAATATTTTGTTGGTGAATGTGGAGAACTACCGCACAGTATCAACACGACATGACGAGAGCATTAAAGTGCTTTCCTGTTTTGTTAAACAATCTCAAGGTCCTCTGTCAAGCTAGAGTTAGAGTTTTGTCTTGTGTGTGTCTGAATTAATATTTAATCAAATCCTGACACAAAGAATTTGCGATCAGATAGTGTTCCAGCAGGGAAAAAAACATTCAGTGCTCAGAGAACAGGAGGAACGAGAGGTTAATAGGGGTCCGGCATCTTGTCTTTGCCCTGGGGCTGTGAAACAGCTTAATCTGACCATGGTCAGAACGGGTTCAGACGGGAGCTCCACAGGCCAGTCAAGGTCCTCTCCAATAAGCTTGAAAACCAAAAAGGGCTTCCCCCTGAACTGCTGACATAAAATTAGAAGAGCTATAAGGTCTTAAATATATTTTGCATTAAGAATTTCCCCCTCACTGGACCTTATCCAGGAGCCTTGTCCAGCATATTTAAATAGCCCTGAAACAAAACCACACTATGTATGTAGACATGGTGCCTACAAACTCTGAGTCATGCTGTGTATTTTAGTTGGACAGACATTTTATTCTTCAGAGCAGTGTTGGAAACTGTGGAGTTGAACGTCTATGTTATCACATCTTTACTGCACTTTTATTTGGGCCTGTTGTCATGGTAATATCTGTAGATTATTGAGATTTATTCTTTTCTAGGGCAGTTGAAGTTTAAATGTTTTAACAAATGCTGTTTAAGAATGAACTTTGAGATGAATTGCTCAAAGTGCAAATGTTTCTCTATTTATTTATTTATTTATTCATCTGGCATTTTAAGATATGATCTGATAATCTTTTAATATCTCTGACAAAACTGCGTTAGTTTTGTACCCAGTGATCAGATCGAACAAACGAGGGAAGTTTTTTATTTATTTATTTATATATTCTTAATTTCCATATCAGCTCTTATCAGTCCTACTTTGCAGGTCTACTTTCTTTTTCCTCAGCCTGTCAGTGAGCATAAAGAGATGGGGAAAAAAATGAAGATATCTAATATATCATGGAGGAGTGTGTCTGTTGTTTGCCGTTATCGTACCTTTCTGCACAGTTGTCCTGGCAACGGAAGACAGTCATTTTTTTGTAGTCAAAAAAGGAAACTCCTCTCAGAGCTCTTTTCTGTGTGTCATCAATGTAGCAGCCGATGTACTTTGCTAAAAAAGAAAAATATAATACATGAGTCACAAACACAAGAAGAAACTTTTAAAGGTGAAACACACAGATATAAACACAATGCAATACACACAAAATAAAATTATATATATAAAAACAATTTCATATCTACATATCATCATCTACAACATAACAATATACATGTATGTACCAAAGCAACATTTTCTGCTGTGTATATATATGTGTGTGTGTGTGTGTGTGTGTGTGTGTGTGTGTGTGTGTGTGTGTATCGTCTGTAACAGTATCGTCTTCACAGAGCTTCACAGAGTAGTAACAGAGCACACGAGGAGTCCAAACTGGGGCAGAATCTTAATTTATTTATAAAGACACACATCCCCTTCTAGTGGCCTGTAACTGTAGTAGCAGTCATCGCTCTGCATTTTTCACAAGTGTGTGGGGGTTGGGCTTCAAGTGAACCTCTGCAGAGGGATACAACAACCCCTTCAACAGCTTCTTACCTCTCATTTGAAACACTGTGTGCCTGTTTAACCAAGCTGACCGGGCTCTACTGTACCTTTAACAAACAAACCTCTCGCCATCTGCGCTGTGCCATTACCCCTCTGAGCCTCTGTTAATAGCTAAATGGGGGGGTGTGGTGGGGGGGGGCATAGTGGCCTAGTCCACTGCATTACTTTAATTGTTATGGTCTAAAGGCCTTGCGTTTCAGCTGCACGCGGAGCAGGGCAGGACTCAGCTATAATCTTCCTCCTAACTATTGTTGAGCTGGAAAATAATCGGCTTCATGAAGAAGCAAAATGCTGTTTTAAACAAAGCTGTGACTCTATTTTTTCCTATTTTTTTTAATGAGCATTTCTGTTTCTACCATGAAACATGCAACTAATGTGTTCATATTTCATTTTAGCAGATCTTGTCTTAACATCTTAACCTACCACCTGGGCCAGCTCTGGAGGGGTAGCAACGGGAGCAATTGCACCCAGGCCTGGTTTGGGGCGGGGACCCCAAAAAAATAAAGATAAAATAAAAATAAAGATTTCTCTACGATCCTGTATTAAGTGCACTAAGCATTTCTGTGTGTGTCTCACTTAACAGCACAAGGACACCCACCCTCTATGTTTGCTTCTGGCAGTTGGCTGATAAAGATTTATTTTTTAAAAATGGATCAAAAGTCCCCTCTCAATGTTGCTCTGGGACCAGAATAGCTCAGGACCAGCCCTGCCTACCACCACCCAGAAAAAACAAATGTCAACAGTATTTCAGGTGCATTCTTGCTCAGTCTGCTTCTGTCTTATCCGTCAGTACGGTACAGTACAGTATGCTTCTATGCTGTTGCACCACACAAAGCAAATCTGTTTAAGTGCTGCGGTCTGCATCTTGTGCTGCAATGTTCCCTCTAAATGAAATTCGGAGCCGAGAGCAGAGAGAACGAGGGAGAAACTGAGTCTCTTACCCATTTCTGAGGATGATTAAGTTAAAACTGCAGAGTAATAAGTGGCACTGGATGCATGAGTCCTAACGAATGCTTTGAAGCTGTTAATTACTCTATCATCACGTTTAGCTGCAATCCTGGGAGGTTAACGTTTCAGAAAAAGGGAAAGCGACTGATCAAAACTGAGATATTTCAAACATGTAAAATGTTAGTTTTTTCTACGTCTTGATTTGACAAAAACAAAACAAAAAAACACCCGAGAAGTTATTAAAAACATTGTTCTTTAGAAGTCTACACTCTAATGCGCGGCAGGTTTCTGTGTTTTCCTGTGGCTCTGCACTTTTTGTAATAGAACCACTTATTTATTTTCTTTGTAGGTTTGATCTTCTTCGAGCTGACGGAGGTCGGAGCCTGTTTAAGGGTAAAGTGAGTTGAAATCAGGCCACCATATTTCTTTATAACACCAACACGGACAGCAGCAGAGCAGCCGTCACTCAACATTTATTTGCATGTGTTTTACATTCTCAGCCTGCCTGTTCAACATTCTGAAGGGAAAACCAACAACCCACGTAATCACAGTGGAGCAGTAGTAAAATAATGGAGTTATTTATGGATATTCTGTGTTTTAGAATAAATAAACAGACACTCCCAGACCATTTGAGTACAATGCGGACCAGCTGCTTATCACTGCCTGAGGAATAAAAATTAAGACCATTTTTCAAAAACTGCACTTCCATAGTGAGGAAAAATTTTTCACTTTTCAGAATCATTACTTGTTATTTATACACAACATATTCTCGCCTTTTAAAATATGATCATACTTAATGCTTTAAATCTCCTCCTTGAGCGAAAATGCATTAGACTTTAACTTTCTCGTGTTACTAATTTCACAGAAGCAATGATCCGTACTCGTGTGCCAAGATCAGACTCAGACCGAGCGGCTCCCTGATGCCCAAATGTGCAAACTTGAGATGAGGCGTGGACCCAGAGCATGAATGTGCAACACATGCTGCTGACGGCAAAGAAAAGCTTTTACATTTGCTTCAGCTGCTTCTCAGCAAAACACATGAGGTTTCATTTATTTCTGGTGTTGGATTAATTATGTTATATGCAGCATCGTCCTGAGATGTTTTAAGTATCCACAGTACACTCTGTAAGTCAGAGGTATTTCCAATTTATGCTCTGTTTCACATTTTCTCCTCAACATTTCATGAGAAAAACACAGACAATTACATGTAATTTAGTGGAAATTATATCCACAATGAACATAGTAATATGCAGCATGTTTAAAACTGCAGGGAGACTGGAAAAGAAAAGTGGAGCCGTTGTGGCAAGAACCAGTGTGGTTCTTGCCACAGCAGCTCTTCTGTGAAGGATCTTCTTGAATGCATGTTGGAAACGTGCACTGTTGACTTTGTTTTAATAATTCATACTTTATTCAACAGTGCAGAAAGTGTTTGACAGGGAAAGAGAAGCTGAAATGACAGAGAGACGCAGAAATAAGCCAAGAGTAAACTACATCTTCTAATCTTCTCTGATTTGATCGAGTTTCATTTGTCAGGGGAAAAAAGTAAACATGATATTTCTGCCGGTCAAGGTCAGAGACGTTGGCGCTGGTGTTTTCAAAACACCTGATGATTTGGTAGGATGTCACATGCTCATGAGGAGTTTATATGTAAACCTTTTCTCACTGAGTTTTGTAGTTAAAGAGTTCATGAAATAGATCACACTGTAAACCCTGCTTTCATTCAGTCATTTATTTGTTGTGGCCGTGTGACTTCAGCTCCAACATTGTTGAACATGTGCAGGGCAGCACAAAGCAAAAAAAAAAAAAAAAAAAAAAACTGGAGTAGGAGCAGAAAGACTTAGATCCTTGAAGAGACAGAGAAGTTAATCATAACCCTGATCTCAATCTATTCTCAAGAGACTCTCTACGTGACCAATTACAACCGGAAATTTTCTCCTCACTTATTAAAACGGTGCAGTTTCCTATCAGAAATAACTTTAGATTACTTTCATATTGATACGCCACAGTGGATGTACATGATAAATCAGAAAATCAGTAAATCAGAAATGTTTATATGCTTCAATTTGTTGGATATTCTGGTTAGAAACTATGACAAACAATGGGGTGTTATTAACCTATAATAATTATTACAATAATCATTTACAAAGGAGCTCAGAATTATGCACTGGATAGACATTAATGTTTCAACACTGCAATTATGTATGCAATTATTCCCACTGTTAAAGCTCATTTTTTCTGCCAGTTAATTCTGTTTATGCCTTTGTTGATCTGTACTAATGTGCACTATTTATTATACCTTCTTTGAATAGATTTTGCCTTTGGGAAAGGCACAGATCTTTAGTAGTTTAAAAGCTTCTTTTGAATTTTGTGATTTGATGAGGTTCAGATAGTGAAAGGAAGAGGTTGCAGAGGTACCTACCTCTCCCATCGTCCATGTCTTTGGCATTACGTCCTTTAAGTGCACGGTTCCAATTGCTGGTGTAGTCTCCCCCCCTGCCCTCGGTGTCATGGTTCACATGTACAGTTTTTTTCATCCACCGAGGCCCGTACCTCCGACCAGACTTGCGCGTCTCCTTAAAAACTCTGCTCATGATGCCGAGCCCCCGAGCGTCCGATCTGCCCATCTCTGCAGCAGCCACAGAGTCCCGGCTCCCTCGGCCGCCGGGGCCACTGTCCCCAACGAAGCCAGAGTGCAGGAAGACGAGGCTCCCGGCGGTCAGGTAGAGGAGGATGAGGGAAAAGAAACGGACAGGTTTCCTACGGAAATACCGCTGTATCTTCAGCAGAGCCTTGGCCATGCTGTCTCCCCCTGCCACTCAGACTCTCAGAGTGATGAAAACTCATAAAGCAGAAGAATCAACACGAGCTGTCTCTGCTCCCCACCAAACAGCCCCGCTGGGCACCAACTAAAATGAAGAAAAAGTCAATTAAAGTCTTAAATCCTGCATGAAGGTCATCCAGACCATAGCATGACTTCTTTCTGCTGTGTGCCTCTCCGGTCTTGGGAAAGATGCTCTATACCTGTGCACCGCGCAGCTCTGCCGAGAAAGTCTCTCTGCGTTCCCGCTGACAGTACAGCCCAGAGAGCCAGCTCTGGGGCCACAGCATGAAAGGTGAGTGGCTCAGAGTGAAAGATGATCACTCAACACTGCTTTCACTCCAGTTATCAGCCTACAGAGATGCCACACCACACTTTCTCCCACGCTGTGTAGAAGGAAAAGGGTTTTATTTACCAGCTGAGCTGAGATCCTTTCACCTTTGTGTGGCCGGCTATTCAGTGAGACGATCCAGGAGAGAGAGTGTGACTCACCATCTGCAGCAAAGACACATAGAGGAAAAAAAAAAAAAAAAAAGAGGAATCAATCAATGCACACCTGGGTATGTTTTATCACACATGGAGAAGGAGAAATAACATGAGCAGGTAACAGGAGGATAAAGCTGCAACATCTGCTGTAAGAAAATAGATCTCAAAACTCTGGCTAAGCTTTAACTAATCCAAAACATGTCCTTCGAGACACAGAATCTCACCATCTAAATCATAAGACTGGTTTCTATTATAGTATTCTTGTTACAAGGGACTTCCTTGTGAACCACAACTGAACCTGTCCTCATTATTTGTCCTCTGTGTAATTCACTTTAATAGATAGAGCGAGAGAGAGATAAGCAAAGGAAAAATAAATGATGGAATTAAAGGCGAATAGATCTGAAAAACTTGTTTATGTTGCCGTGCACCAGGAGTTGTACATTATCTGTAATTAATTAGGTTAAGTCAGGAGGGGAAAACAGAACCTGAGCTCAGCCCTGCAGTATTTTCACTGATGTCTTTGGGAACTAATGCTTGTGGAAATTGAAGGAAATTAAAAACATTATTCAATACGACCGAAAATGATGATAATTCCTGCGAATGTCTGGCACAGAAAGTGCAAACAGGCTCAAGTGAAATCATTTACTTGTCGTCTATTAAATCTAGAGCTCGTGTTGTAATGGATGGTCTTTTTGTCTTCATAATTCTGTTTATGATTTTACACCAATTATTGCATTTTGTAAAGATGGCTGAATCCCGACCTCCCAAATTGTCAGCAGCCTTCCTCAAAAGACCCTCTGTTCTGAGACAAGCCTCGGAGGCTACAATTGGAAGGTAATGCAACACTCCTCAGGGTCAGGGAACCTTCGAGAACATTCAAGGGGACACTCGCCCTTGTGGTTTTATATCTACCCCGGGACAACAAATCTGCAGAATATTTGTCACCTGAAACCTCAATGGTACCGCAGACCCCCCCAGTTGGCTTTCCACCCCTCTACTTTTCCCTCCGGTAGTCTGGGAAGACTCTGAGACCCTCAAGGAGAAATGGATCACATTCTGCTGATGTGTTTCAACCCTCAGCGTCAAGGCACAAAGACAATCCTCAACCTGTCTGAGTGTTCAACATTTAGCCTCTGTATCCTGTTCATTGACTTCTAAATCCCTGAAAGAATGGTTTTCATTACTGAGGTCCTTGTCTGCATTTTAATTATTCAGTGTTCTGTTCATTTTACACCCAAATCTTCTTTTCTCTGATCAAATGAACTTCCACAATGACAAACACTGAATGTTCAGAGGTATAAATGAAGGATGTTGCTGCTGACAAATCAAAGCAAATCAGATTAAAGTGGTTTATACAAAGACAAGAGTCTGAGGCTTCACAGTTTCAATGTACGGAGGAAAAATAATGCCCTTAATATAAATCTGTCACTGTTTCTAAACGGAATAATGTTAAACCTTGAATTATCCACTAGAATCAACAACTGGTTAACTTGACTTAGCAAGAAAAAGTGCAAACAGAGAAACTGTTAGCCTGGTTGTGTCAAAAGTTCCAAAAAACACCTTGGTAGTATTCCTTTTTAAATAGAAATATAAACTGAACGATTTGTTGTTCTTACAGGTTGCTAGAGACCTGATTATTTCTTGTCTTGCCTTTCTGCTAAAGCAAAGTTAACAAGCTGCTTTTTAGCGACAGGAAAGAAGAGTGGAATCGATCTTCTCGTCTAAATCTCAGCAAGAACTCCACAGGGTTTTAAACATAGTTACACAGTACAATAATTCTTTATATTTGTTTCTAAAGCATGACAGCTGTATAAATAACATTAACAAATGACCCCTGTACTTTCCCTGTACCCATGACAATTTTTCTGCCCAGCATCAGTATTTATCTCTCTATCGATATGGAAATGATTCGTATTTCAGGTCAAATGAAACACAGTAAGTCTCAAAAAAGCAAGTCTTTGTTTCAGAATGAATAATTTGTTTGCCTTAGAGAAAATGAATCATATCTAGGTTACATTCCCTACAGGTTTCACAAGGTCTAACTTGGAAAAATAAAACTGCATTTCAACGCGCCTCCTACTCCAGACGCTCAATAGAGAAACAGCATCTTGTGAATGCACAGTGGTCCCCACAATGATTTAGATTCTTGAAGGTCATGAGCAAAGATACACAAGAGAGCACTGTTTAAGGGGTCATATGATGATAGCTATAGCTAAAAGGGACTGAGGTACTTGTGTTCAGTAAACACGGTAAATAGATGAACAGATGGAGACATATGGATACAGTGCATGTGACACCAACTCAACCCACTCTGTCTCTCAGAAACGCAACAGGGGCCACACACAGTTAATTGCTGCTGTCAATAATTCATATCCCCCAGTTACAAAAACCAAAACTGAAACTCGACTCGTGATTAATTTGCAGGCTTACATGACAATAACAAGGTAGAGAATGGATGCTTGATGCAAATGTACGGATCCCTCATGCTGCACAAATTAAAAAAGAAATAAAAGAAACAAGTTTACAGTCTGTGGTCACTGTCATGGCTCTGTGACACCGTACGTATCCGCACAGCGACGCTTTGTCAGCAGCAGTGACAGCTGACATGCTGATGTTTCTAAGGTACGATGTTTCCTGTGTTCACTACGACAAGTTAAATGTGTTTTAAACACAATTTATAGCAGAAGCTGTCACGAGATTTATCCACTTGATGAAGCGCCTAGATGAAAAGTTAAGAGATCACCAAAGATACTTTGGATGCAAATATCTGAGACAAATTTCATACAAGAACTGTGAAGCTATTTCCCTAAAAAATGCAAATGTCAACCTCATGATGGTACTAGAGGAACAACTAGGACATTATCAGTCATTTGGATTCATGATCCGGAGACTATAAATGTCTTTACAAAATGTTAAGGTGATTCACTGAATAGCCATTGAAATATTTCAGTCTGGATACAAGTGCTGGTCTAACAAACCAGCTTTGCCTCCCCTGTAGTTACACAGTAAACATGTTGCATTGCATTTACAGAGCTGTTGATTGTAGGGTCTGATACTGGAATAAGCTTGTTCTCTGAGGGTGAACTTCAGATATATCAGATATTACTCTGGTAAACAGACAGACAGGAAGAGGAGGAAATGCAAGAGACAATAGAGCTTTGCTGTTACTCAGGTAGGGTGGACAAGAACAGGATGAATGACTGTTAATTCACATTCATATTAAATGAACCAGCAAATATTTCATCAGAGTGGATTTTGGGGCGGGAGGAAACGTCAAAGTTAATCTTTGGCGAGGGAGCGAGCTCTCAGCCAACTCTGCTTGTGCTGCAGGCAAACGTCTCCACAATTCAATCCATAAATATTTTTCATATCTGTCATGGGACTAGTTGACCAAAGACAAGGTTGAGCAAGAGAGAGCTGTGGTCCACTCTGACAACTCTCCTTGCGTGGGTTTACAGAGAGAGAGAGGCAACAGTTAACCGTGAACTGTTTGCTTGTGTATATTTTTTTTTTCGAAGGTGAAAAAACTCGCCAGTAAAAAGATTAACTGATAATGAGATAAGACATAGAAAGGGAAACTTAATGCAAAATATACATTTCCTACAGTATGTCAACAAGATCTCGATTTTGGTGGTTAGATATTTAGGGGCTGGTTATTTTGTCAAGACAGGAGCAGATAAACTATTCACTTCTGTAACTTGGTTTTTCCAGATGTGATCAATTTCCATTCCCCTGCCTTTCGAATGCCAAAAAGAATTCTTTTCTCTAGAACGTGGGTGAAGTATTTAAACTGCTAGACCTCTGAATTCCCAGTGGATATCATACCATCTGAATTAAATTAGTTGAGATATCCTCCCATTGTTTGCTTGCTGTGTTTTTCACTGCGGTAGAAGTTAGAAAATACAGAATAAAACAACTGTATCGTGAAATGTCAGCGAGGCTATGTTTGGTCCACAGTAAAAACAACACTTTTAGCCATTAACAGTGAGCTTCTAGAGGATAGAAACACATATGATTGTGAGAGAAACAGTGGCAGGAAGTAGAGATTGTAGGAAAGGAAACCACTTGAGTCATCTCTATTTGTCCTTTTTCTACTTGTGTTATACTGTTATGTGCACACACACAAATGCTCACAAAAATACTGTAACATGTACGAAGTCTACAGTTGTCCAGCAGCAGAAGGGTTAAGAGCGTTAGCCGCAACAGCCCTGACCCCCCCTCACCCTAAGGCCTGTCTTTCCGCTCTCCTAGTGTGTACACCCTGCCAGTACGCATTAACCATGTTTGTCAAATCAAATCTAACTAAAGATCACATTCCTCCCCTGGTGATAACTCTGGCCATGCTTGCTTTCAAGTTTACACAGATTGTTACACACCATCCTACTTGCAAAGTTCCCCGATGCCTCATTACACGTCCAGCAGAAAACGCCGATCAGGATGAAAGCATCTCTGAATGAGGATTTTATACTGAAAATGACTTTAAAGCATAAAAACAAAACAATAAAATGTACCGTGAGGCCAAATTAATGTAAACAGTGCAGCCAATGTAACGATAAGAAAAAAAAGCTTTCTGGAGTCCAGAAAAAGATGCGGCTCACAAGTAAAACTGAGAAGGCAGATTCAAGTGGCGCGTTCGGTACAAAGGCCAAATCCTAGGAGCACGTGACCCCTGAAAACTGCAGTGACTGAACATGACTGCTTCCAATAACAACATGATCACAGTGCCAAAGTACTTTTCTTTGCCAAATGTTTGGCAAAAGTTATCACGGTATGTGCCACAGTTGTTGCTTCCCATTTTCATGTCATAGCCATTTTAATTAGATCTGTGTTTGATCTCAGTGTGGGCCCGCATTAGTGATTGGCTTATTGCCCGATACACTTAATTACTGGTGGCCACTCAGAAGGAAGCTCATCAGCAAAGATGTTTGCGAGAATCTCTGAGCAGTGATAGATTATTTGAAGCAAGTGAAGCAGTTTTAAAGCTTGTGATGAGCTCTTTGCTGCAAATTGTCTCTTATTATACTTTCTCCCAATGCAGTGAGGGAACTATTTATTACAGACAATATCCGTCCTTGCTTCAGTGTTGACACTTAAAAGTGGCACTTCACATACCCTGTGATTGAGTTTCTAAAAACAGTTCTCCATTACACACATTATCATTTTCTCGGTACCATGCTATGCATCAGTAGGGGTAACCTATCTATTCAAACCTGTCATCTGGCACTTGAAAGTATTGAAGATATGATAGTAGTCAAGGAGTGAAGTGTTTAGATGGCCTTTTAGATTCTTTTTTTTTATATATATATTAGTATTGTAAAAGGTCACTGACAGCATTCTTTACTCTGTTTTCTACAGATGTTCACAGAGCAGCAAAGTCAGGTCATGTCACTGTAATATTTCCCTGTGTCAACACTTATTAGCTCTTCAAGACGGCAGCAAAAACCAGGCTGCTAGCAGCACATTGGTATGGTTTGCTTATTAGCCATTTTTACAGACATATCAGTGTCTGCATATATGGTGCGACTGCAAATTTCAAACTGTCAAAATATCTTATTGTAAAGCTGTTTCACACTAGATATAGAGCATCCATCTTATGAAATGTTTTTGCTGTTGCCATTTAGTCGAGTAGAGATGTAGTTCCTAGGAAACAAGGCTGGTGTGGTCATTGAATGACTGCAGCATTTAGCTGTGTTGGTTACTCACATCCCAAGCCTGCAGGTAATTAGAAATACCAGTGCATTTGTCACTGGAGTGGCTGAATAGACCAATCGCGCAGAGACTTTTAAGCACAACCTATGAAGCTTAAAAATTAAGCCCAGGATGGCAGAGAAAAAGCTCATTGTAATCCTGATAATACTCCATGGTCCATTAAGCTCAATGGCAACCTTTTACTCTGAAAGAGAAGAGGTAAATTAAAGGGTCTAAAAATAATGTAATCCTCAGCTTTGACCAGTGCACAGTAGCGTTAAGCTGCAGTATTGTAATGGAGTGACTGATATCGTGAACATTTCCACAAGTACGCGGCGATAAGCAACTGACACAGTCAAAAGGAAAATGGGAATGAAAGAATAATAGCTCTTTTATGACTGTGGACACAAAGCAATAGAGTTCAATTAGGCATGAGCAAAAAGACAAAGACGGGACAAATCATTTGCCCAAAATCTGGATTAGCACCAATTCCACTAGTTGTATAATAGAGCATGGGGTTTCTTTGTGAGTCTGAAGGATTGTGGAAGAGAATGAAATGGAAAAGAAAGATGTTTGACTATTTTTAGGGAGAGACATGCTGAGAAAATCACAGTCTTGGCGCTATGAATGCCTCACAAATCTAAAAACAGGGAGAAATATTCCTGTTGTGCAAGTTTCAGGCCCACCCTCAGTAGCTGCTTCTCCCAGACCTAGTTGGCCACATGGATGGACATTTGAGAAACAATCACTTGAATCAGTCCTCTCTAATGGCTTCATAAAAGAAGCAATTATTCTGCAGAGGGGAGGCGCTGTCAATGGGAGATCAAATGATGTCTTCCACTATCCGACTTTAACAAAGCTGTTCATTCAAGGCCTTACAGAATATCTGTGGTTCAGGTTTTTTCTTTTTTTCTTTTTCAAAGAGGAAAAGGAGCTTTTTCTCTGTCTCCTCTCCCACCTTCACTAAGCAACAGAGAATATCTCTACTTTAATTAAAAGAGAATTCTCCCGGCTCAGTTCTGCTGTGAATCTCAGTCCTCTCTGCTTGAATGGACTTAAGAAGGGATTGCAAAGGGTTTCAGCCAACGTTTAATTGATGAGGAGGAGGAAGGATGAGGGGGAGAGAGGAAAACGCAATTTTTACCAGCACATCATTAAGTTAACCTGCACAACACGAGCAAACACCTTAACAACATGCAGCAAAGAAATACAGTTATTTATTAACTGAACGAGGCACTTTCTTTTTCCATGTTGGACAATGAAAAAAAGACTGTGTTTCACTAAAGCAGTACTCAAGCAGTACTAAAGAGTGGGTGTTTGGCTCGGTTTAAAACCATTTGCTATTAAAGATATTTATTATTTACTATTTTAAACTGGAGCCACATTCATTCATGTGAGACCTGACAATGTCATTAAAACTGTGAATGTAATTAGCTGTTGCATCTGAAAATTTGATCTCGTAAACAAGAACCATGAAGAATACAGGAAATAGTGCTACATACTCGAGAAACACTTCAACATTTTGGCAAGTATACCAATATAACTATAACTATAATGATAAACAAAACACCTGCAGCTATCTGTTTAGCCTGTGTTATGACACCTGATCCACACAAATAGAAATGTGTACACGTGGTTCTGAATTGAGTCATGTTATTTGCAATTTCCTGAGCTTGTCGCCAGACACAGTCATTTAACACAAGTTTTGGTTCGGAGTAAAGGTTGTAACAAATCTGGCAACCTCAGTGAAACAACTTGCTGAGAAAAACCATTTAACGTCTAAATGAGTAGCTCACTACCATGACGACCAAACTATAATACCTCAAATTGCCCTCTAGACATTTCTGTTTGTGTATATGTAAAAAAAAATGACATATGAAATGCTGGTTAATGAGCTCTTCATGAGACGGTAGATGTACTTTTGAACTTCGGCTGCCAAACATACCTTGACACCACCTCCACACTGAAAGCGTATCTCATAAGTATTTATGTATTAATGAAGGAATAAATGACAACCTGCAGAGTATTTTCAGCAGATGCAGTCCATATCAGCTTCTTTAACATATAACATCTTTTAGCACATTTATCTATTTGGCAGGTCACAAATATACTTTGTAGTTTAGAGTAATTTCCAGCGGCAGCAGCAACAGAAGCTGTTTTCACAGGAAAAAAGGTGTTAATCCATCACTAATACAGACCAACCAGTTAAGAGTAATTGACTAACAGAAGCATCTTTATGGAGTAGTATCCTCTCTCAATTATCTAGACTCACTCATTCTCAGATAAGATGTTTGACGCAGCTGCTTCTTCTGATCTGTTGCAGAAAAACAGCCAAGTGCTCTACTATGTATTTAGAGGGGACACAGACCCACTACTGTAGTACATTCATTCAAACTCCTGTGTCATCGCGTACCCACTCAGCTCAAGAGTCCTCAAGCAAGAGGCTGAATCCTTCAGAATTATTGTACCACAGCTAACTCTCCTCTCTGACTTCTAATAGAAGGACAGGGATAAAGAAAATATATTCTAAAACAATATAATAATTTATAGAGAAGTCTGGAATTGTGCCATGATAATAAATGTGTGTTACAGAAACACTGAAGTCAAGTTTCAAGTGATCAGCAATTGCAAATTCTCACTTTCTTTCTTTCTCTTTTGAGAAAGTACAAAGTCCAGTTCAAGAGAAACAGAAAACCAATGTACTAGCCCTTTGTCTCGTTAGTTCATTGTACTTCAACATTCAACATTTTGACCGGTGTGTATCCTTGAGAGCTCAGTGAGTCTGCAACAAAGCTGGGGGAAGAGAGGATTAGTTGTCTGGAGAGAAGAAATTATCTGGCTCTCAGCACCACATGCAGGAATCACTTCAGACATATGTTGAAATTGCAAGCTGCCATCTAAAGTTCAAGTTCGAGTTCAAGTTCAAGTTTATTTGTCATTCCAGACATATCTGTAAAAACAAATACAGTGAAACTAAACTGGATCTCTCTGGGCCATTGTGCAAAGGAAAAAAATGCAGCATATAAACTGTCCAAAATAATACCAAAAATGCTTAAGTGAAGATTAATAGTTCAATAAAGTCAAAAAGGGAATAAAAAAAGAAATACTCTAAAATGATAAAAAAGCATAACAATAGGAATGGTAAATACTATAAGTAGCTTATCTTTGACTTGCTGGTCTCAGAGAGTTGAGTAGTGTTATGGCCTGTGGGAAAAAGCTGTTGCACATTCTGGCAGGTTTCGCTTTTATGAAACCATCACTCCTGCCAGATGGCAAGAGATCGAATGGTCCATGAGGGTGGAGGGAAAAGTCTTTCACAATGCAGAGGGCTTTCTTTCTGCATCTGTCCTTGTAAATGTCCTCAGCGGAGGCGAGTGAGAAGAGCCTCTCAGCTATCAACACGACACAGCACAAGGTTTTCCTGTCAGACACACCACACCAGGATGTGATGTAGCTCAACTACACCATAATAGACACTGCAGCTGGTTAACATTGAGCTAATTTTCACTGAATTACATTGCAATGTACAGTTAAATCAATATCATTATTAAAGTACAATATCATTATGCTCTTAAACTAAGTAACAGGGCTTTGTTATTTCCCCCAACTGACTGAGGATTAAACTGTATCAGTGGAATTCATATGAAAACAATTTCTCAGTATAGTATTTATAGCACGATGCTAATTTTGGTTTGAATACAGTTTGTTTTCAATGCAGATCAATTTTCCCTCAGACATTTCTACAGTTTTATAAACACCTACTAGAAAGGTGAAGTGCATCTTTTGTTGACACCGAGAGGCAGAGAGATGCCCAGACATCACCACATCGACCACATTTAAAGACAAAGCTTTTCAGCTTATTTCCTCACTCATAGTTGACATTTATATGAAGAGAAATCAAATGCAAAAACAGCAAGAATGTGAACAGAAATAATTTGGAATTTTTTTTCTCAGAGTGTGGCCTCAATAGACCGGCATAATGGAGCTATAACATGTGTTTTGAGTCATCACACAAATCTTATTTTTTCTTCTCTGCTGGAAAAATATCCCCCTTTTGCTATTAGTATGCAGTGTATGTTGCTGTCACCACCTACACATCGTCTAACCCACAGCAGAATCTGAGGCATTTGAAGCTCGTGCTTGTGGAGTTGTTCGAAGTTGTGTGGGAAATTAACACCAGCAGAAGGTAGAACTAAAATATATATATATATTTTTCAATCAAATGCAACGTTATTTTGCTGAATAGAATCATAGACCAAACTAACTGTTCTTATTGTCCTGTAATAAAAAGACGATGAAAGGCTCGACACAAGGAGCAGTCAGGGTGTTTGTCTGCTGTACACAAGCTATTTAGCTGTATTTTTTTTTTTTTTTTTTTGATGATTTGTTCAATGTGCACAATTGCGCACAGAGGCGCGCTGGGTGCACTGTTCTGGATGCATTCATGTAAGGAACATGAAGTGTGTATGTAACAGGGTGCTCTGTAAGCATGCTTTGCAAAATGTGTAGTGAACCATGGGCCACATCAGCATCACACGCAAATCAGCCTGTAAAGGTCGGGCACCACCGGAGGCCTGCTGTCAGCAGATCCTATCCAATTAAACATGATCATCATTACAGCCTGTGTTGCTCATACATTCTAATTTTAGCCAAACCATGTTGCTGTTGTTGCTGATAAGTTGTCAGTTGTGACTTTTGGTCACATCACTTCCTTATCATGATCAAATGTGCATAGCTCTCATTACATCTTCTGTAATCACTTGATGATCATTATTCATTTAAATAAGTTTCATATATGTACAAGCCAAATCTTTAAGTAGTAAGTCTAATGTAATGTTACTACTTCTGAATTTTTTCAACAATTCTTAATATAAATGTATGTATTTTAGTACATGTGCAGAGTTGTGGTGCATATAAATACATGTATGTTTATTATAGGTACAGATGTTGGTGTCTGTATCAGCAGGTGTAAGGTTATGCATTTCTTGTTTGTTGCAAGTCAATAACTTCCTATAATTCATTTTATATTCACATTTGAATCTCTTCTCACCTATTTTTCTTGTGTAAAAGTCAAATAAGAGAGAAGAGTTTAGACAAGACAAGAACTATATTTTTAAACCATCTGTGTGTGAACTCTACATGTGTTCAAATACTTTGTTTTCAAGGCAGCCAGTTACATTTTAACACTCTGACAATATGGCTGTTATTTTTTACCATATGGACATAAAAACAAATTGAGGAAATTGAGAAAGAGTCACTTCTGTTATTTTGAGAAGCTTGTATACACATGTGTACACAAAGACTTTTTATTGCAATATGTGCAATATTCACAAGTATAGCTGTCGTCAATTTTCAGATGAATGTTAAAAAGCAAAAAAAGGAAATTGAGAAAGAGTCACTTCTGTAACAGTGGAAATTGTTTCGTTGCATGTACATGTTACATCTACATGTTAATACGTGTGTGTGTGTGCGTGTGTGTAGAAGAAGAAACGGGCAAAGTATCTGGGGATTCAGGCTTTTCTGACAGCTGCATGCTCTAGGCTCACAGGAAGGAGTGAGCCTCGGCACCGTAGCCTCTCCTAAGATAAATAATATATGACGAGCAGATACAGTGGTGTTTCACTGTTGCTCTGATGCAACATAGAATAATGTCTCTGTAGCAAAGAGAGGAAGAGGAGGGCCGTGAGCGCGTGTTTACACGGCTGTTCGTGAGCAAGATTTAGACACAAAAAAATCTTTGAGGTAACAAAGCAAGACGACAACGACGTTTTCAATTATTTCCCTGAAAGAATCCATGCACTTCAATTTAGTATGGATGTGGTTTGTGCATTTATTTCAGCGGTCGGTTCATCCGATTCCTTAGAAAACATATTTTCTGACTTTCCTCTGGTGGCGTCTCGCCATACAGATAGTTTTGATTTTACATGCCCGAGTTTTGAGTTTCTGCCTCTGAGACTTAAAGGGACTTTCTTCGCTGGAAAGAGGCTCCAAAGAAAACTGCTCTCAGTGAGGTTTGTGGATTTTCCTACATCAGCTAACTAAGACATTGTTTATGGAAAGACATATTACTCCTGAATATTTTCAATTCAGTCATTTCTCGCTGCTGTGGGCTTCACAAACAGAATTCCCTACCCCATCGCTAACGACGAAGTGGAAAACTTATTAAAAACTTAACTCACAAAAACAAAGAAGACTGGTTTTAAACATCAGAGCAGTGGCTTTGAACGAGGCCGTATGTGGAAAGATTAATGAGAAGATTTTTTTTGCCTTCTTTTAAAAAAGGGAATTAAATTGTACTTAAATAAAAAATAAAGGTTAAAATAGATTAATTAATACAATTACAGATTAATTTGATGGATTCAACAGAAGCACAGCAGCCTCTATTATTGAACGGTTGCAAAAAGCTGTCTCTCTTACGTCAAAACTTTACCTGATAGAGATAAGAAAGACAAAAATAAAGCAGCATGTATTTTGTCCTCAGTCTACTCGTGCACCCCGACCGTGTTAAAATTACTGAGGTGGACTGAGGAGAGGAATAAACCAGGAATCAGTGAGGCGCTGAGTGAGAGCTCGAGCTGAGTCATCCTGCCCCTAAGCAACCTGGGAAAGACATCTGCACAATCGCCGAACGAGCTGAGGTGACGAGGGTTGAAACGGAGCGGTGACGGGCTCGCGGCCGACCAGGTGTCCTTTGTTTATTACACGTAATAGTCGCTAACACCGCAGCCAACCTGTGCGGCTTTACTGACAGATGGAGAACATTAGCTCTGCGGAAGAGTTTGTGGATGCTTTTTTTCCCGCTTGCCAGCTGATTTGGAAAAGTAGCTGATAAGGGGGATAGACTTAGGCACTCATCCTGCTTTGCTTCTGGAAATTAATGGAACAACATGTAAAGCTGAGCGTAAGAATAATAAGCCCTTACTTTAAGCGTGTAAAAATAGACGAGGCTTGATTACTGTTGCACATCTCTCAGATGAAATCCCAGAAGAAGCAATTACTGAGCACAAAACTATCACGAGAACGTTCGACTATTTACCCTGTAATGACATATTCCCAGAAGGAAATAAGCAATGTAGTTTATCCATTTAAATGCTCGGGGCTGCCGTTATTCCATGATAATCACAGCGGTGGAAGGGCGGTTTGGGGAGGAACAGAGGAACGTACATCTTGATTTGACCAAGTGGCTCATTTCACAGAAACCTGACAAATTTCTCTTGCAAGTGTGACAGCCCAATTAGGGCCTAGCAGGCTGAAAGGAGATCTGAAGCCACTGCTGACACTGACTGCACAGGCTGACAGACCCAGAGGGGGCTCCACTCTTTCTGACTCTTTATCACACCAGGCTACTGCTGCTGTATTGCAGTGTTGTTGGAGCAGGATTTTATAAAAAAAATAACATCTCCTGTTGTTTGTTTTTAAGAAGAAGAAGACAGAGCAGTCTGGATGCAGATGAATATGATTTCACAGATTGATTAACACTGTTCGAAGTGATGTTCAACACACCACAGGGCTGCTCGCTAATTTACTTATAACATCGTCTTAATTTAATGAAGCTTTAAAAAGAATCATTCATATGTTTGCTCTCATTAAACAACTCCCCAGCTAATATATTTAAAATCAGTGGAAACAAATGATGTCTTGTTATTTTTATTCTAACATTATTCAGTCTTCTTTGACCCAATAGAGTATAAATAACTTTAATGTAGAAGCTCATTTAGGGGTATAAATGGAGCTTAAGTTTAAGGTCAAGAGTATTACCCAAAAGATAAATGCTTCTCAGACTAACACACAGGCAGCACTTAGACCACTTTATCCTCCAGTTTCCTAAAAGTAGAGTAGGTAAACTGCATGTCTCTATTTAAAAAGACTTGGCTGTTGCCAGGCTGGAGCTCTGTTGATGCAGCAGGTAGAGAAAACAGAGCCCAGCAGTTTAATGCCAACAAAGGCCTTTTTTGTGAAGCGGGGACCTAGCTGAAGAAAAGGTCAAAGGCGTCTGCTACTTGAGGTGAGCAATTACAGTGGTGATGTGCTAATCTTGGCGACTGGCATCGTCTCAAGGTCAGACGTGGACCAAAGAGAAAGTGGGTTTTACATTCAGTGTGTGTTTGTGTTTTGTTTTTTTTTTCTTATCTTCCGTTCCTTGACTTTTTTCAGCAATCTCATCGCTTTCACACTTTATTCCCATACACACACACACACACACACTGTCAAGCCCTCTGACTCCCCTGAGTGGATAGTGTCGGACACTGGCACTGTTGTGAGTCAGTCTGACAGTACTGAGGCTTTTGGGTCAGACTGAGGGGAGCCAAGAGTTGATACAACAACTAGGACCCTGACCCGACCTCCGGCAGAATGGTAAATGTTGTGATTATCTGTGTTTAGAGACAAAGTCTTAGAAGGAGAGAGAGATATTTATCTAAATCTGATACATACTATAAACTAAACAACTACAAAAATAACACTACAGTTTGATTAATAGGAAGGAGCTTATTGTCCTCCAAGGTTTACTTTCACTGTAACAGGAGAGCCCTGTGTCTTCTGTGTATAAAAATTTAAGCTTCATTTGTTATTTTTAGGATAACAAAAGAAAGGTGTATAAAAAAAAAAAAACCCAAAAGCTTTCAGTTTATATCCTACATCATTTTAACTATTTGTTTCATTTCACAGGATAGAAGGAAATTAACTGATTTCTGATTCATGACTTTATATGGCAACAGATAGTTTGTTTAGCTATTAAATAAATGGAACCGATGTAGAAAAATTATCCAACAATGATCTTATGTAATGACTCTGTGTGGAAACATTTGTATCACAGCATGTCTGGAGATTCACACACACACACACACACACACACACACACACACACACACACACACACACACAGACCATCTCATGCCTCATATTGGAATTTATTGGATTAAACAACATCCATGTCCTCAGCAGGGTGTCTGTCTCTGATTGAGAGAAAAGTATGAACAGCCGGTCTGAGTTCAAAAATATAATTGGTTATTTATCTCTCCTCCAGTCACTACCAACCGCATAAAAGCAGTCTGACAATTTCCTTTACATGCTGCGCATTAGGATGAAAAACAACAGACAATAGGAAAACTTAGTGCCTTCCATTGGACTTTAAAGTCATTATACTTTGTTGGCTGTGCTCTTTAGAGTTAACAAAAGCTTGAGTTTAAGTTTTTTGGGTTTTTCCCAGCTTTGTCTGATGTCCGCCTCCCTGTATTATCTTACCACCTGTCTAAGCAGTGATTATCTGGGTGCGTCTTACACAAGAGGTCCGGTGTTGAGAATAATCCTCACTATAAGCTGAGAGTCTGGCTGAGAAGTACATGCTGCGAGACTGACCCACTGCTTGGCGCCGCAACACCGTAAAAAAAACTATTTTCAAGATTATCGTCTTTCTAAAATCATCTCGTCTTTCCAAGAAAAGGGAAGATTAGCATTTACAAAATATAACACATTATCAGACATGCTGAATTGACGTCAATGAAAATTAAATTTGATGCCCCTGAGTTCGAAACATTCTGCTTTTGAGCATCAGATGCTATAAACAGTCTGAAACTGTCAGCATGTCTTTTGGCGAAGGCAGCAGAGCGTTTAATGCCAAGCTATTTTTGTAAGGGTCCTAATGAGGATCTTGACATCCTTTCTTGATGGTGATATATCAGGAGCGTGTACACCATCCAACCTACACTCTGCATCACTATTATTACTACCATAATGGCCAGCACACCCATGCAATCTGTAATTCCTCTCAGTTTCTTTCGGCTATCTTCAAAGCCTACGGTGATTGGATATGATCCACAGCGCGTCCCTGAGAGGTCGCCAAGAGGATGAAGAGATAAGCTCTGGAGGAATTCAAAGCCTTCTCACTCAACTGCCGGCCACCCCGTCACTACACAAAGGACTTCATATCTGAGCCACTTTCAAGTTCTTGTCTGTAGCTGAAGTAAAGCCTATGTGTGGAAAAAAAACCCTCCATATCACATTTAGAAAAAAACATTTCCATTTCCACTTCTTCCGTTTTTTTCTTTCTTTTTTTTCTTTCTTTCTCTCAGAAATCAATCTTTCATGGTGCAACCGCCAAGGCTGATGCTCCAATCCAGTTAATACAAAACCCTGTGACTTTGACCATTATTATTATATGTACACACACACACACACATCATATATATATATATATATATATATATATATATATATATATATATATACAAATTAAATCACCAGAAGCAGCAGAAACGTCCAACGTCCTCTCACTCTCCAGTGAGTACAAATATTTCAGTCGTTGGCATGTTTCTCTGAAGCCTGGTCTCCTCTGCCTGGGGGAGGACGGAGCTCATGGGACAGCTCAACCACCGTTAGCAACAATAAAATCTATGTGATTTTATTTTTTAAATAAGTGTCCACAGACTCCTGACTGAAACAGCATCATTACTATAATTACATAAAACTCCTATTACCAGAAGTTTAAGTAAGAATCAAGGGGAAGGGTGGTGGTGGGGGGGTGATAATTTTTATTGTACAGTGACGTTAATGGTATTGATCAGTTCAGCTTGGTCTAGATTCAGTGGCAACGAACTGAGTGCCATGTTACTGCTGCCATAACAAGAGGTCTGTCATGCTCTATGGCTTTTATTTACTGTCATACCAAGTGCTGAAATAGCAGCAACATGAGCAATTACTGGCATTCATCAATTGATTTTACCCTTGTTGTGATCAATCTTAATAACCATTATGTCCTGCTTCTTCTGCCTCGACACTTCGCAACAAGCGGTTCGATACAGTGATCTGCAGGAGTCTGTGGTCATCAGAAACAATGAGGGGGAGTGGAGATGTCAGATTTACATAATTTCATTCAAATCATTAGTCATTACTTTGTAAGTAATGCACTTGTAGAGCTGCAAATAGGGGTGATTCTAATTATTGATTACACCAATGTTCCTTATTAATTTTCATTTATTATATGATGTAAAATAGTTAAACATGTCCTATAATTTCTCTGAGACCAATTTTAGAGTTTTAGACATCTTGTTCTAGCTGATGAACAGTTAAAAAACTAAAGATATTGTGGATTAAAGCAACAAATTCTCCTCTGAAAAGTCTGAAAATGGATCCAGAGAACCAAAACAATGTGGTTTTGTCTCTCAGAGCAACAGAGACAAAACTGCAGGGGAAAAAAAAGCCTACTTAAATTAGTTTCCTGAGGAAATAAACGAGGGAAGGAAATGCAGGTTTGTTTCTGTCTGTTGTCTGACTCTGATTTACAACCCTGCTTAAAAAAAAGCAGGAGGGCTCTAATGAAAAGTCCAGCCACTTCACACTTTGGGGGGAAACAGATGAGTGTGTTGAGCCTGTGGGCCACCAACCATGATGCACCTGGTTACAGACTATTAACGCATCTTTACTTCCCGCTGACCACTGCAGTGAGTCTGATCAGAGAGCAAAACAGGGGGACCTCAACATCTGTCACACAACATGACTGCAAATATGACAAAGAAAAGTAGCACAGAGGAGCATCTCAAATGGCTCAGAAGGAGTCAAAGAGATGGCAGCTGCAGCACAGTCTTTGATTTCACAAAAGGCAGATTCTCTATTTGTTTTTAAAACGTCAGTAATCATTAAAAAAAATCTATCTATGTATAAATGACATACATTTTTGGAAAACTGCTCAGTGGGTTTGTGGGTTTTGATCTACTTCTGTCATGTTAACCAGCTGTTCACATCACAACAGCTGTACTGTCCCAACACCAACACAAATGTCAGTAAACCTCTGCATATTTCACACAACTGATACTGAGCTGCGCAGACTCATTCTCTACAATTAAATCAAATCAAAATTCATATTAGAAAAGTCTTTATCTTACCTGATTTAAAAACAACAACAACAACACGGGAGGGAAGATAAAGCTCCAGCAGATGGTCTCGGTGTTTCACTTCACAGGACGCAACTCAGCTCAGGATGGTCAGTCATCTCAGGCGCAGGCATGATGTTTCTTCTCCAACCATCATTTAGCCAAAAAAAAAAAAAAAAAAACATGAACAGCACCGTGTTCAGTGAAAAGCTTCTTTTTAAAAATAACACTCCCCCCTACCGCATTCAACTACATCTAGTTTTTATATAACATAAAATCTCATTCGTTGATGTAGTCGGAATAACAGTGCAGGCTACTGTACCGCAGATGAATCTCTACTCGCTTCTCGTTTTCGTGTCGGAAAAAAAGAAGGGGGTAAAATGTTAACGGAGCAACGTGAGCTCAACACTTTTACATTGCAAAGCTCATCCCCTCTTCGTTTTCATCCTCTCTTCGTTTTGCCCTCCTTCTGTTCAGTTTAAAGCGCTGAAATGAGACGAGCGGTGACAGTGGGATCCGACCTGTCTTGTTCTCTGTCTCTCTCTGTCCGGTGTTGAGGAAGCCCCAGTTTGACGCTGCGGAGAGGCAGCGCCGCACCGTGCGCCCTGCATGCGCTCCCACACGGACCAACAGCACTGCCTGCTGTACTTAAAGAGACACAGCAGAGCACAGCCAGGCGCAGTGACCGCCGCACTCCGGCTCTGCGCTCTGCTGCTTCTCGGGCCACACGGGAGAGGTTTGGCGCGGTGACACGCTCCCCCCTGCGGATAGTTTGTTTTGGTTTGAGGAACACAGCCCGGATCAAATTCAGATCAAGATTTAGATGCGTTTTGCTTTACATTTAAACTTAAACTATCACATCAGCTTAAACAATCACATTTATTTATATATATATATATATGTGTGTGTGTGTGTGTGTGTGTGTGTGTGTGTGTAGTAGTGTGCGGGGTTGTGTGTTGGTTTTTGCTGACTGCAGCGATAAACGCAGCGGAAAAAAAGAGGTGATAAAAGCCATATACGCTGTGATAACAGTGATATTAATCATTAAAGCGGCTGCCACAGGGTCAGACTGCGTCTGGATTCTGCTTTAATTACACTGTGTGGACATCTTAAGCTGCATGGAGCCAATAAATCCTGTCGGGAAACCACTTGCCAATGTATAAAGTTGCACAAAAAGCATTGGGGTGAAAAATGTTTATTCAATTATTCATGCTTTCATACATTTCTACATCTCTATACCTTTAGTAGTAGGACGAAATTGGTCAAATGAGTCAGTATAGCAGCAACTAACTAATAGACCAATCCTTATAGATTGTAAACTATCCAAGACAATTGGATTGAGCTGCTTTCAGCCATTGTTTAAATACCATTAGATTGAACTCTTGAACTTGAATTTGCACGTTTTAATTTTTTTTTTAAGATTAAAAATATACTGTATGTGTAACAGTTTTATGTTTGAATTTGAGTTTGCTGTCTCTAGAACCAGATCAGAGTGACCATATGTAGTCTGGGTAAATAATCCTGTAACATTAATACTTGGTCAACCCACTGGCAGATAAACTAGAAAAAGATTTTGCTATATGAAGTCTGTGTGTTAGTTTGTTTGTATGTATTTGCTTGAGATTAACATTCAGGCTTTGTTTCTGTTTTGCCAACTTTGCATTCTGATTTTTTAATCCCGACTTCTGTCTCTGCTTCAGTCCCTTTTCAAACCCACCTCCAGATGTTCAGCGGCTGTTGTGTTTCCCTGCCGCACGCAGGATTTCTCGCGTTGGATCGAGGCGATGATCCATTCTGTTAAACTGCAAATCTCCTTGTGTGTAAACTGTGCTCTTCAATCAGTTTTATCGTTCTGTCCCTGACAGTCATGACTGTTAAATCAATGGCTTAAAGCAACTGCATTACACAGATCTTTAAAGGGCATGTACACATTCACAGGCAAGCACAGTGCCAATGTAAGAGCACGGATGGATAATACACAGGGAGTTTAGAGACTTCAGTGGCACCTGGATGACGTGTGTCTGAAATATGAAAGGATGCATAAATAAAAGATTTGTGTTAATGAAAGGATGCTGCAGGTCTGTCTCACCTGAGAGATGAGTCAAACCCTACTTAGTCTCCTGTAGCCCTGAATAAACCACTCAGTTACTCAGTCAGTCAGTTACAAGCTTAACTCCAGTCTGTCCTTGAGGGATGGTGTGCTGACACAACAGAGATGACTCTGCATATTTCAGCAGTATCAGTTCATGGCTTTGTTACTGTCCGCGCTGTCGTCTGTAGCACTGTCACCTACAATTACACTCATCTACATGGTGACTCAGCGATGGACTTCAAACTTAGAGGGGCACTCTTAAAATCACCAGTGCGCTGCGGTGATATTACTCATGCTGAATCAGGCAGACAGGACGAGAGCAGCAGCCAAAACAACAGAATCCTAAAATTGTCTGGCAGATGATTGAGGAAAGCAAATGGATTTCGTGTGTGTTTTTTTTATTATTGAATAAACTTTACTGCAGGGTGCTGCAAATACATGCAAAACATTTCTCCTTTTTTATGCCATTTTTCAAGGACGTGCAGACACGCAAACACACACAAGCGCTGTTAGAGGTCAAAAGTGGGGAGTTAATCATGTGCTGTAACAGATAAAACTCCAGGCCAGCCAACACAGTGTCAAACTGTCATACATCTGCATCACAAGCCAGCAGGCGAGGCATTGTGTGCATTGTGCGCTGGCCTGTGTGTGACCACCACTGGTTTATCTCCCCCCTCAGATGCAGAAGACAGAAGTAAATAGACGATAATGGGCTCATTGTGTAAATTCTCTGCTCATGGGGATACACTGGCGATGGAAAGAAGTGGGATGAAAAGAATGTTTCCTTCGTTCTCAGATTATGACCAGTTAAATTGTTCCTTTGATGGTCCTACTTCATGTCAGGATCTGATGCAATGTGAGCACAGAGAGAACAACAAATAATTCAGCCAAATATGTGAAATCCTAGCGTTGGATCGCTCCCTGTTCCACTGGAATATTAATTCATGCACTATAGTACAACACAGCACATCTCAAAGGAAAGAAGCAAAGTCTGACAAAGATAATATAAAGCACAATCCTCACATCACATGTTTGTATTCAAAGGGAGTTTTCACCTAAGACGGGATTTTTTTTGTGTGTGCTGTAAACAGACCCTCATGAGAACACTCGTCACATGTCTTTATAATGTGACAAGTGACGTTCAACCTCTTACTTGTCGCAAAAAGAATGAAAGCAATTCCCTTTAGGTTAGCTGTCAACATCACATGTAAGAAACAGAGATCCAATTCTGATGTCAGTAAGCAACATGTGCCTCACCGTCACAGACTGCTGTTCACTCTCAGGTTTCTTCGCGGAAACTCTCAAATAACAAAAAATCAAAACACCTACGAGTTACCACCGAGAGTCATTGTTTCTATTTATGTGCCAAACCTTTATTAATTGTCACATGAGATCAGAAACAGATCATGTGCACTTGGGGATCGTCTACGTTGCCTCCAGCGCATCGAGAACAAAGAGCTGTAACTCGAGAACATCATCCTGAGACTCTGTTTGTTCAAGTAAACATCTTTTTTTTTTGTAGTTGATGTTCAAATGTCACATAGATATAACACAAAAGCTGAGGGAAAGTATGAGGTAAGGAAGAGATAGTTGTTTCCCACATATAATCCGTGGTGATCATCTTCTCAGTGTCAGAATGTACTATTCTCTTTTGATCAATTATTTATCTAGCCTTTTATAGTGTCAGAAAATATTAAGTATAGATCACCATTTCTAGTTGAGTCCAATGGACACAATATTTTCCAAGTTTTAGCAAGCTAAAAGTTGGAGGCACTAAAATTTATTGCACTAGACTTGGAACTAGATAAAATAAAAAGAATAGGATCAATAAAGGGATGTTAAAAGGATTCATCGGACATTATTGGGAACATAAATACAAAACGTGATAGCAATCCTTCAAATATTTGTCATAGCATTTCAGTTCAGATTGATCCGCTGAATCGACCAACCAGCAATGTGAGAAATCTACCAGCTCTTCACTGCTTCCATTCAGATGCACATTTGTATTTATTGCTGTTGTGTAAATGTAAAAATCCTTTGGTATATGACAAGGCACAATACACTGTGCAACACAATTATTATCTAGTGTGAAATAATCATCCAGGCAACACGATGGAGGTCTGTATCCATATAGTCGGAGCGAACTGACTCCACAAACAACAAATATAATTGCCTCGTTTTTTCTTTTCTCATTTTCTACTGGGATATTGCTGATAGTGCTGGTTTCTCATGTCAATCAGCTGATAATCATGTGCCATGTTTATAGATCTGGATAATGATTTATCATCTGCCTGATAGTCACAATCCTCTGAGAACAGCCAGCGTTGGTTCTCAACAGTGAAGCGTCCCCAGGCTGACACCCTTGAGAACGAACCTCCTCCATTATGTTTAAGTTTTCTTACACCGCTAACCATCACCAGCTGATGAGGAAACCTTACGATTCATTTCTGGAATAGTTCTCATTGATTCGACACAATAATAACACAATCGATAAGTGTAGCTGTTGTGCACTCTGTTTGACCTTTAAACCAATAAATACTTCCTACTCCGCAGGCAGGATTTTATTTCTTTTTTTTTTTTTTTGTTCATAAGTGCAGTTTATATTGTGAGTAATTCTTCTGTGTGAGTGTCACATACATTTCAGTTTATCTTTCAAGGACAGGTACATTTTTCTTGAATGTAGCACAGGAAATGGAATGAAAACAAACAGGGAAAAACAAAAAAACAGACCAAAAAATATTATCTTTTCCTTTCGCTTCCATTGTGACAGTGATGAAGATGCATGACTGCAATTCTTTGTTGTTCTTGCTTTGGTGTTACCCCCCTCAGGGAATAAGACACACAGCACAGAACTATAAAACACTGCTCCAACTCCAAATTGTTCTCCTGATGACC
Source organism: Polydactylus sextarius (assembly GCA_016801845.1). NCBI lineage: Eukaryota > Metazoa > Chordata > Actinopteri > Polynemidae > Polydactylus > Polydactylus sextarius. The sequence continues at coordinate 10,849,835 of CM028915.1, read as the reverse complement.
TTAAAGCAACATTATCATTGCAAGCAATTCTGCTCATCACCCACATGATGAGCAATTAAAGAGCGATTCTGCTGCTGCTGTTGCTGCTAACAACAGTCCTCTTGTGACTGTTGCCTGATAAAAGTTTTATTATCACTTCCGGGATGAGACAATCATCTGATGAGATGTTTTGAAGGTTCAAACACACACACACACACACACACACACACACACACACACACAATCCAGCTTTGGGTTGCACCTACAAACACCCACATGCAGTTTAAACCAGTGAAGATCTGTCACGTAGAGAAGCGAGGAGCTGTTTGTATGATGATAATTTTATCTATGTGGTTGCCACTGCACCACGGTCTCTCCATATTCTCTGTGTTGATAGTGACAGTGTGGATAAACTGCTGTGACAAACTGGGAAACATACATCAAGTATCAGTGACAGACTGTGACACTGATTTACTTCATATCAAACTGTGCCCTTCAGAGAAGCTGTGTAGGCCAGACTGATAAGCTTTGCTTTGCCCTGCTAATGTAGACAAAAACCTTACGTTTGTGCATTAAGATTCAATCTTAATCATGTAATCTTAACTATATGATTGTGACCATATATCTTGTTGTGAAGGATGTGAACTGTTTCCTCTGTGTGCACTGAGAAATATATCTGTTTCCAACACTAACCCTCAGTTAACACATGCAGCACTGTGAAACCCGATTACGACTCTTTCAGACCGCACATGGCAGCAGCGCAGCATGCTGGGTTGTAGTATGACTAATGGTGATGAAATGCCCTCAGATGAAGTTAATGCAGTTGACGCGGGGCGTTAAAGAAAGCAGGTTGTGGGTCAAGATTTAGGAGCAGGAGCAGGATTTACTGAAGTAGTTGGACTCATTTATTAAAGCTGGTGATGGCTGCTGCCATTAATAATTCAACAGGCTCTCTGAAAACTATACCAAAAAATAGAGCTGGCGTTATTTAAATGGCACACTGAATTAATTAGAAATATGAATTAATGATGAGATTATCCTAAGCATCCAGCTTAAATCCCTGGCTGTGGCACTCCAGCAGTCAATAGATAAATCATATTTTTGCCGTAGTTTTCACACACACAAACACACAGATACACACACCCAAAATGGTCTGCTCAGAGGACTGGGGTTGAAAAATCAACCATACACTGTAATTGCTATTCAGGAAGTGTCTCAATGTCATTGCTGCAGCCCAGGGTAGTATTACTAGAGACCTACATCTTTCAGTCACCATAAAAAAATAATGATTCTTTCACTGAGTTTCATTTGATCCTTTTCATTCTGTTGTCTGTCGTGTCTCATTAGACACATCTGACACAGTTTGGGATGTTTTGGTGAGTAGTCTCATTTCCTCGGCTGTGCTATCACTGTCACACACACAGAGCTTCAGTCTTGAGGAATAAACATATTCTTATGTAGTGTTTTTATTATTATTACTATTAATTTATGAGAGGTGTGAAACATTTATATACAGTACAGATGTACAAATATTTCATCTAAGGCTCAAATTTCACATTCCTGTATTTTATGAGAGGTGACGTTAAGGACAACGGCAATTCAATCTAAACTCCTTTCATGTGCCAGTAAAATACAATGACACTTCCTGTTTTAGGACCAAAAGCATAAAAATTGGGGAAAAACTGTAGACACTTATATATGAGTAGGATATGACACATGCTTTCAAGTGTCTTTGTTGCAGTTTATCATATCTGCCACACAGTCTGAAAGCTTCACCCCGTCTCTCATATCTGCCCCGACTCTTGTCTTGTATTATTAATGACGGCAGTGTGGATGATGAGTGACAGTAAGGACAAAGAGGAGTTGTGGAGAGTGCTTTGTGTATTTGTAGAAGACGACAGAAGATGTTCTATTTGGTATCTGACAGACTGTGGCGAATATCACAACAACCGCTAAATTGGTTGAATTTATTTAGTGTCCCACGCTTTGAGGAAAACATCAGTGTTTTTCGCTGCCACTGGATGAAAGCCAGTCTTAAACTACTGCGCAAATTTCCTTTGGGGATAGCAAATAAAGTAAGTAACCTTCCTCATGAGTAAAATCTGAGTAATAGCATCAAATTCACTTATGTGAACACTATCACAAAGCACTACTGCAGCATTATCCCTAACTGGGAATAAATAATGAGTCTACAAAATACTAATTACTACATGTGTTGTAAAAACTAATTGTGATGATGCTTTCCTATCCAAAACCAATTTGTTGACTTTAACACATTTGCCATTCTCAGACCTACAGCACATTAACCTATTTTATGGAGAAGGATTTTCTGTCTGTGCTCACTGAAGCGTTTGTTTGTTTTTGAACACCATGTAACAAAAAACTCATTATGGTAATTGGAGTTTGTGTCTCTTCAGGAAATTGCAGGGTGTCAAATTGTCTAGTCAGACCCTGAACACTAGATCTTTATTGATAATTACACATCACCGAAAAAGAATTCTCACGCAGTCATGTTGTTCCCCTGATGCGCCACAACATGTGGCAAAGAGCACATCACACGTCTGAATGCAAAACATGTATAGATTTGTTAGTTGATAAAGTTGATAAAGTTGTTAAGTTGTTAAAAATTCAGCTCAGTCAAACATTCTGAGCTTACCCAAGAGAGTTGGCCCACTTTATGGTGCAATTTGTCTCAGCGACATCCTCCTTCACTTCTGTCTTTTCCTTCCACTGTCATTATGAACAAGTTCAGATGACCTTTAAAAGAAAGGCGAGTTAACTTCTGTGGTTTGTTTTTTTTTTTTTCCATCTGTGCTGGCGCCTTTAAAATCAATATGTATCAACAGAAATCAACACCGGTGTTTGTTTGACCCTGACTTTTTCAGACGACTGCGCAGATGTTGAATGGACTGACTGCACCACTCAACACTGCGTTGGTATTTAATATTGATGCTCTAAAATGATTTCTAAACCGCAGGCCCCCATGGTGAGTGTGGAGTTGAGGTAATACAAACGTGTACGAACGATCTGACACGGAGGCCACAGAGTGTGTAGGAAGTCACAAATCATAAAGAGAATCCAAACATGTTCATTGTTCATTGCTAGCAGATTATCCAGCTAGCATAAGCTGTAAAAATGCCAGCAAAATGAGCTAGCTGCTAGTATCTAGTTTTTCCTGATAAACAGAGCATGTACGCTTGTAGGTGTTACACATGGATCACTGCTTGGACTGCTTGCTTTTTTTAACCTTATGTGTTTTCCTGGAGTTTTTATCCAGAGTTTTGTGAGCTTCTGCAACAGCAAACAGCAAACACCATGCAAACCAGCCATCTGCACAGTGAATGAACAAGCTCTGTCGAGTGTGAGGATGAGAAATCGATTCCAAAAGTGGAGATTATGAGTAGCAGTCATGTTCACAGTGAGTGGAGGCAGAGCGAAACGAATGTTGTTATTGTTGCGAGATTAGATGTCCATGTGTATCACAAGTCCACACAATGACAAAAGGATAATCTAATTTTTGAGCAAAATGCTGATTTCATCTTAAACAAATCTTAGTCATTTATGAAAAACAATAAAGTCTTTATGTGACTTTTGATTTAATATTGACTTAAGCTGTCTGTTTTGTGTGCATGTGTGTGTGGAAGCGAAAATAAATCACAATGATTAAGTTAATAATAGAAAGGGACCATATTGAGGAAATTGGAGGGGGAAACAACGAGACAGATTGAACTTGAACGGTGATTTACAAAAATCCATTTAAACTGGATTGTGACATAGACAGCTCCATCCTCAAGCCAAAAAGGGCTGCAAATGTAGAATGGCATGCAGAAGCCTCATCAACCTCAGGGGCAAATTCAATTCTCTACCAGCTTTATGAAAGTAGAGCAGAGATATTGAAATTTCTGTGCAGCCTCATTAAGTTAGCGTGGCCGCAGTTTATTCCTGCGTCCAAAGAAACAAAGGAACGCACACATTTAACACCTATTCCAGCCTCATCTGAAATCCAATGAAATTTTCCCTCTAACTTCCTCAGAATGAGCAGATGTGCTGTGGATATATATATATATATATATATATATATATATATATATATATATATATATATATATATATATATATATATATATATATATATATATATATATATATATATATATATATATATCCTCCAGGATGCACAAAGCAAGACATCCTCTGTGCAGAAGTTATTATTTGGGAAGCTATCAGTTCTAAGCTGTGAAGTCCATGCATATTACATGAGATCTGCACAGAAGCCACATGATGCCAAACTGTCTCATCGAGCCTCGAGCTCTATCACGGGACTTTTTGAAGAGACACTGTCTATTACATCTGCATGCAAATGACCAATATCACAAACTCAAAATGGATGGCGTGATTTCCTGTTTAAAACTGTACCTAAACAACAAGTAATTAGACTGTGGAGCTGAGCTACAGCTTAGTTGGTCCTCTTTTAAGTAAATTCCTGCAAATGTACTCGTTAGTTAGAGAGTAAACTTTGAGAAAACCATTGAATGTTAGAAATAAATTGCCAGGAAGCCAATATGATAAACTGTCCTTGCGTTCCTTGAAAAGAAAATTGACTTCATAACCGTATAACAGCATTTCTTATTTGGGAGAAAGGCCAACTGATGCCGTGAGCTGTGGCCTCATTACCAGCAGGAGGTGAGCTCTATTTAGGGACAGACTTGTTATGTATGCACATCCCAAACAGCTAGAAAGAAAGCTCCAAAAAATCCTCATTAAACAAAGGCAACTGTGCGACAGGGGCACACTGTAGCATCCAAGCTTTAAAAGCTCTTATCTGCATATGAATAGTTGGCAAGATATTCTCATTAGCATTTTAATGGGTTGAAATGGAAAGTAAACAAAATTGCTAACTCAGATATACTGGACAAATCCTGTATGTATTAAATATAAAGACTGCCATGTTAAACCTCTAAATAAGCCGAGCATATGTGGTTTAAAATCAGTGAATTCAAACAGCAGCAGTTAATTCAGTGGAAATACAAACCTTTGAACCTTTGATTTTCATATTTCTCTGTGCTGATTGCACTGCCTCCCTATAGGTTACTGCCACAACGCATAGCCCAAATGCATGTTGTTTTTTTTTTTTTTGCCTAGAGACTACAGAGTTAAATGCACATCAAAGAAACCACAGACGAGAGCGCATTTATAATGAGCTATGCAGGTGCAAAGCTAAAAAATGCATCATGCAAGTCAGCAACCATAAGGAAGTGACACAGAGGCACATTTCATCTGTTAACGCAGGTTTCATTTGTTACCAACATGACTTGACTACCTCTGAGGGGAAAAAAAAAAAAAAGAGGTCACAAGAGATCAAAGATTTAAAGTTTGGCGAATTTGTACACAGTGTACTTCCAATACGTGCAGTTTAAAAGCTGCAGGGCAAAATATGTGTTTTCAAAGTTACTGAATTTAACTTTTATCTTTTTTTTTATGTCCACACTTACAGATACAAATTCAGAGCCACTAAGTGACTTGAAAATCTTATTATTATTATCATCAATAATAATAATAAAATGATGAAATGTTCGGGCCCTCTAGTCTCCAGTGTCCGAACAAAGTGAGTTTATCTCATCACTGTGTCCATTATGTTTTCCACAGCTCTCCCCTCCCAGACTTTTAAACCCAGTTGTGCCAGGAAACTATTCCAGGTCTATTACTCCTCTCACTGCCAGACAGTTCTCAGATGCCTTCGCTTCTGCTCTCATTAAAGCTTTCCCCTGCTGGTCTGGGCACAGAAACTCTGGTCACAGTATTCGGTTACACTTTGCACCAATATTCTCAACTCAATTGGCCCTTATGAAGTTGGAAAAGTAAAAATCAAAGCTCAGCTCTGGTTTAATTCTGCAATTCGTACTTTTATGCAGGAGAGCGGAACATAAATGAAAAATGACTTCAAGTCTTCAGTCACAGTCTGGTTAAATGCCAACTGTGTATCAAAGCACAGAGAACCAAATACACATCATCTTCAAACACGGCTATAGACCAAAAGTCTTATTTAATACAGTAAATACAGCTCTGAACCCTGCAGTCATATTTGGCACCTGTGGATATTTTTATCAGCAGAACTGACATTTTATCCATCAGAGTTAAGCTCTTCCCTCTGTTCTCATCAACTTTGAATCGATTACTCTGACACATTATCTCACATGACGTGCATGTCCGACATTATTCCCTCACACCTACGTGGGAAGCGCTGGATGCTGTATTTTTTATCAATAGGTAATAGCACACAGTCAGCAGCAAGTCAGATATCTGTCAAGTTAAGATTCGATTCTGTTATATTATATTGTCTTTTAATATGTTTGTGCACGCGTATAGATATAATTGCATTTGATCTTGATTCAAGCAGAATAGTTACAGATGTTTCCATCTCTGAGTTTTGCGGTTAATGACAAAAAACAAGCCCTGCAGACACAGATGTTTATTTTGCTGAACTGAACTGATGTTTATCTTGACCTTTAAAGGCTGATGAATCTGAAACACTGCACCAACTTGAATTAAAATGCAGGCTCACCAACCGAGTTTCAATATGACTTTAGGCGTGTAGTTGACATCCTCCCCCTCCCCCTCCCCCCTCCTCACAAAACACATTTGTGATCTCAGTGAGCGTAAAGCTTAAAAAGAAACTGGAGTCATCAGCTGAAACACCAAAGGCTGCAGCCGTACCCTCATGATGAAGTGAAGTGGTTAATGATGAGGTAAAAACACTCCTCTGTGGATGCGGTACTTCGTATCATTCCCAGCACCACACCCATGACCAGCAGTAGTATGTAATCAACCTTGATCTCTGCTTCCTTCACTTAATCATCTTTGCACACACACATGCACTTTGCCTGAAATTAAAACAGATGGGATCCTCTTCCCTTCATGCAGAAGCCTGCCATGAACAAAAGATAAGAGAATGGGGGGAAAAAAAAGAAAACATGGTGTCAAAAAAAAAATAATTTAAGTGGTCACAAGGGATTGAAATTTGAAGTTTCTTCACAGGCAGTGTGCCAGTTTTTGCCCCATTTTTTGGAGCATGGTTATTACAGTGTGTGGAGCAAAGATGATCACATGTACCAGTGGATTTTCTGGCCCACTGCACAATTTACTTCTACTCAAGAAAGGTCAGACAAGAGCTGTAACAGCTCCAACACGAGGCTCAGCCGTTGGTTTAACTCTTTGCCTGGCACAGATAAATGTCTTCACACCCCACAACAGGAGTTAGACAGTGACCCGTCTCCCCCTTCATTGCTCATTCAGGCTCACAAATACTTCCCTTCTGCCATGTATACCCATTAATTTAAAGCCCCTTGGGCCACACCGTCTGCGGCTATTGATCAAACAGCACTCCCAGCACTAATTTAGTGCCGATGATACGTTCTGTCATTGGGGGGAGCAGGAAGGAAGTATTGATTAACGTACAGTCCTGCTAAGGGCGCTGCTTCAGCACTCTATGACAAGGCTTTAATTAACTTCCAAACCTCTTAGAGCACTGCGTTGAGCTGCGCTCTGCTTCTGCAGCCATAATGCAATGACCACAAAACCAGTAACACCAGTAGATGTGGTTCAGCTCCCAATGGGGTCATCCATTCTGAATATATACGTGCTGATGGTGCTAGTGGGTAGTTTCAATCAAATAATGTCCAACTGCATGGTTTTCATTAACATCTATTAACGTCAAGGACGTTATCTGAAAAAAAAAAAAAAAAAAAAAAATTATGAATGTCAAAGCAGAAAATCATAAAGTTAGTATGAAAAATGTCAAATGTATGTGAGTGATGTTTACATTTTTTCGATACATGAAATATTTTATGACAGAATTATTGAAAGATTTGCAAAAAATGATTCATTTCATGGGTAGCGACAAGAGGAAAGAGAGGCGGTTCAGTTATGCAGTATTTGCGTCTATCCACCCCCCTCCCTTCAACTTCCCTGCTGCTGTGCTGCCACCAAGTGACCGTCTGCAGCTGTGATCCAGATGAGGTTGGAAGAAAAAAAAAAAATTAAGGCTTTTTATTTGACAAAATGTTAAGACACCCCACATCAGAACACGGCAGAAATATGAATAAAGTAGTTTGAATATTAAACACACAGTTTGTTATATGGAAAAATCAACATTAAAGAAATTGTAAATGAAACAAAGAGGAAATATATTGAAGAAAAAAGGAGAAATATTTAGCTGTATCAAAAAGTTGTATACCAGTCTAAGTAATGTTTTGAATGTGATAATGTGGTCATTAATTACAGTGCAATTTCAAATATCATGAAAGTAACAAATGACAGAGTAGTACAATATATATATGCTGATATGTTACTAATGAATAACAGGTTTCGACTCCCTGATTAATAAAACTTCGGTCAGAGACACTAAAAAATTAACCAGAAAACCGAAAACTGTGTTCAGTGGAAAATTCAACCTAAAATTTTCATCTTTTTTTTTTCTCCACATAACAGATTTTGTATATTTCTAAACATAATCATCACAGTGGATAAAACAAAAAACAGTTATTTATTTAGTTCATATTAAAAGTCCAATTACACTTAGTAAACAATGACTTATTGTGTTGTAAAATTGCTTCTAGATCATCTTTGCACATTTAAAAAAAGGCAGTTTATAGAAACAGCATATAAAGAATGCAACATCTTAAATAAAATAAAAAAATTAAAACAGATTGACTAAATATGTATATAATAATAATAATAATATATAAATATACAAAGTAATATAAAATGACAAGGAAGGCAAGTTAACACTTTATCTTGAAAATGAATTGTTTTCTCAACCCTTTTTGTACTTAATGATTTATTATCTTTTTCTTTATATATATTTTTAAAATGTGCTATTTAATTTTGAAGTTCTCTTTGTTTTATACCATTTTTTTTATATAAATATTCTTAACTAACCGTGGATGTTCTGTAACCCTGTATGTATACACACATTCAACGGTCAACTTTGTTCATTTAACATTTATTTTTCATTATTTAATATTCTTTATTCAACTTATTATTGTGATTGTTGTTGTTATCAATTTATGTGTATACAAGATCACCGTTTTGATCAGTCTTTAATAAAGAATCGTTTCACTTTTGTTGCATCTGTTCTAGGTTTGTTATTCCCTAAAAAATAAGACATATTTGTTAAAACAAATATAAAAATTGGATTGGTGGTATTTCACCATTAACAAGTGATATGAACATGTAAAATTCATGTATTTTTGTAACACAAGAAACATATCAATTTTTTTTTCTTTACGTAATTTTGACTATCGTGTTTTTTGGCATCTGTTTTAAAATATTAGCTTATTTTCTGTGCTTTGGGATAAAAGGCATTGGTGAATGAAGGAGTTTGAGAGGAACGCGCTGCACTCAAGGACCTCGAGGATCAATCTTGCATTAAAAGTCTGATCTCCTCTGGTTCATTTCAAGCTGAGGTAGTTCAAAGCTCAAAAGTTTCCATTCTGACTAAAATGTTTTCTCTCTTAGTGTTTAACAGAATTTATAATTGACAGATCTGGTTCTCATTCATCCTGTAAGACATGAGGTTGATTCAAGTTTCAGTTTACTGAAAACAGTCAGTGATTAACTGCAGGTTTTTGGGGTGAAGAGGTCAAAATGACCAGATTACCAGATTAATGTTAACCCCCCATGAAGATAATCTACCATCATTAACCCAATTCAACCTAATGGCAGTGGATCAAAGGCACTGTGCTAATTTCTCTTTAACTCAAAAATAGTTAAAAAAAAAAAAAATAGCAAGTGAAATCATCCATGGAAGTTAAGAACGTCATAACTCAGCCTGCAGAAACCAGACAGCACTAAGTCACACATCCACATTTAAACCCAATGTGCACGTGTTTAACATTAACCTGCTGATCTAATCATTCAACTCACTGACTCACTGTTGTATCTGAGGGACATGATGGTCAAATAAATCTTTTTTGAAACTTTAGAACAAGTTGTATAGATCAAAAATATGTCTAATTTGAATGAAATGTATAAGTTTTCTTTTCTTTTATTTGAACACGTCTGATAATGTGCTCAGGGTTTTACACCACCTAAAAGGTGGTAGTACTTTAAGGTAGTAATAATAATAATAATAAATTTTATTTATATTGCACTTTATATTACAAAGAATCTAAAAGTGCTGCAGAAAATGGGATAAAAGTCAATAAAATGCTGGTGACAGAGAATGGTTGAACGGGCTTTTGATCGTTGTTCTGTTATGTGACATATACACATATATACATATACACATAATGTTGGTTGGATGTGTAACGCCTCAGAAGCTTCATAAAAAGAAAGATATTTTAAGTTGGGGAATTCAAACACGTGGTTTTGCGCCTGTTTGGCATCGGCTTAACTGGCAACCTCATTATGAAAGGTAAGCACTTGACACTGATTGGCTGCCTTCACCGCCACTCAAATGAATGTAACTTCGTCGGCTTTGGAACACGGACAGATCATCTTTTTATAGCAAATCACCTTTGAAGGGGAGAGAATGGAATCAGAGTGGGGGCGGCAGTGAGATACATTTTACATCACAAACAACTGTTTTTTAAAATTGATCCATTTTGTAGAGGACGTTTCTAAAAGAGGAATTTCTAGCACTTTCACATGTTTCTGAATGTGGGTGGACTACGGTGCTTCAACAAAGACGAGGCAAAAAGGTTTTTTGATTCTCTGTCACCTTTAAAAATTCTTTACAAGCTAAAATATTTCTGAAAAACAAACACTGACGGGTCATTGTTTGCAGCTCACTTCTGCTCAGGATTTGTGTTCAAGTTAAGAAAGACATTACTGCAGGTCGACTTTAAGGTCCTGAACCATTTCTAAAATGACACTATACAAATCTCTCAAAGATCAAAACTATTGATGCAAGAAAATTACCTAAGTCATACGGTCCAAAGTGTTGTGTGTCATAACCTAGCAACCTCCCCTAAACGGCAAATGTAAACTCAATAATGGTTGAGTTTAGAAAACACTGAGGCCTTTAGCTCAACATAGGACAGACAGCTTATAGTGTTACAAAGTAAAGGTGAATAAAAAGACAGATTTTGACTATATTTTTCTATCATTTCTTACAGACAAGACACCCAGGATGCTATCAGTTGTCATATTGATAACATACCTAGCTATTGTTTATGTACTGCCATATTTTTTGATTGTCCTATCCCAGGTAATGACCACCAACGTACACTGCTACATTCAACAACACTGTGACATATTATGAGTGTAAAGACTATGCAGAGGCACAATGTGATGAGTTTGACCAGGATTAAAACCACTGATGTATAAAGTTAAAAAGTTAAAACGTTTCTGATTTTCCCATGATCAAAAAGCACAGCTACGGTACACAAACTCACAGACATTTATCACAAGTTAAAAAAAAAAAAAAATGTCACTGCACACACTAAAAACTTTTTAAGGGAGACAAACGTTAAATAATCTCTAAAAAATCTCTGTTGGAGCAAATTTCTTCAAAATAATTAAATAATATTATATATTATATTAAACTGAGACCTTTAGTTGATGGACCAAATAGCATAATTTCATTATATAGTTTGCAAAAAAAAGTGCACGGGGTGTTTTCATTTTGTAGGTTCAAGATAAAATAAAGACTTTTTCCTTTGGTGCAACAATTAAAATCATAATTTCATGAGCAATACCTAAATCTGAAAGTAAATATAGTTCTCTACACCATAAAACTTGAACTGTATGACAGGGTTTGATACATACAGATGTTGTTTTGGTTTTCATCTCTGGTCAACCCACTGAGTTCAACAAGGTTTCAGACGCTGGGTTGTCTGGGTTCTGTTTTTCTGGCAAAGGATCCTCAGCATCCAGGTCTATTGTAGGAGTTACAGCTGTCTGAAGTCGCTGAGCATTTAAAAGAAAAAGGCTTTTTAGAAAAAGTCCATTTTTAATTTTTCATTAAAATTTGTAACAATCCCAACATGAAGACAGAGGTTAAACTGACATCAGTGATTAGGTTAATATTTTAAAATTTCAAAAGAAATTTCATGACGACTAAAACAATGATTAAATTGTTAAATTTGGTTCACATATCCATTTTGTGAAATAATGGTCCTATTGACTTTAATGATCTTCCTCCAGCTCTGCCAGCAGGTTTAAATTTAATCTATTTATAAAACCCTTTAAAACAGAGAGATTAAAAAAAGAGATTTAACATCAAAATTGTATTATTGTATAAAAATTCCCATGAAATTTAGTATAAATATTAATGTTTCCCTCAGAATGAATGCATCTTTGATGCTAATTTTAGTCTGGATAATGAGTCTCATACTCACCTGAAAAAAAGAGCCTTTGCCTTTGTAGATTTCTTGAATAGCTCCAAGTGGTATCCACACTATAGAGACCAGTGACACAAACAAACCGATCCATTCAGCCCACACTGGATATGTGTACTTCCCATAGCGTACAGGGGTGTACTGGATTAGGCTGGAGATCAGGATGCACTATGTGGAAGAAATAAATCAGTCTAGCACACAGTCTTTATAATTTATGTGATTATATTGATAATTCATTGGTGAGAAATGAGAATCTTAGTGTCTGCAAATAATCAAAACCTCACCAGCACCAACATAGGACAGAGCACCAGCCAACAGACACGGAAGTAGATGTTTGGCATTTTCCCCAGCATCCGTTTGACCATTAAGGAAATACGTGGGACTCCTTACAGAATAGATAAGACAAGAAGACTGAGAGCTGATTTATCACTTGGAATAACCACAAACCCCAAATCAAATAATTGTGTTCAGTGACAGCCTGTCTGACTTTTGTTGTTTGGCTGCACAACAGCAGGACGAACCCTATAGATGCCAAGATCAACGACTGAGTAACTGACAGAATTGAGCGTGACAAAGTTACAGCTCTGGTCGACCAAACAGCTACTGCATGATGAGGCGTTTCCCCGGTGGCTGTTAGTTCTTTCAAAATGAATTGGCACAAACAGCTTTGTCATCAGGAGGGTGTTTATAGACGGGGGTGGCAAATTAGAGCCTTTGTTACTAGATTTACTTTTGTTTTACTTCCAAAAAAGCATCTAGCTACACATTTAGTGGCTTTTTGGAGTGAGCATTGGGTAACAAAAGGCTGTAATTCACTTACTCTTTTCATATTTGTCCCATTGTTTGACAAAAGAAATCTGCTACAGCAAGACATGGGAGCTTAAAGGCCTTATGTATTTACTATGTAAATTGTATATCTAGGGTGGAATTTAATGTGGGTCTTACCAAAAAGCCAGCAGATGGCTACAACTTCAAAGAAAGCCAAGAAAATGAGAGAAACCACAGCGGTGTAGTGGTCCATGAGCTGAAACACATAGATGCCTCCCTGTGAAGGTAAATGACAAAACAGCAATATCAGTGTAATGTTATTGTTGCCTAACACGTATGCTCAAATATGTTTCTCTGAGCGGTTAAAGAGTTTTGAGCTTTCTTCCTCTACCTTTGTAATGTGAGGAATCCCAAAGACAAAGCAGACGAGACACACGACCAGGACCAGCAGCTCTTCTCTTTTTAGAAAACGTAGAATTTGGGCACCAAACTCGTCTTTTATGAATGTCACAGCCACCTCAACTGTAGCAAACTACAAAAATATACAAAGTTCATAGTGTATGATGTCATTTTATGCATTCAGTTGGTTAATTTTTGATTTGCTTTTTGAAGACATCCTTGCCTATTTTTTCAGGATGCAGTGAAGAGCCAATCAAAACATAGATACGCAGCAGCAGTGCATTTGGAAATGATGATTCGAGTGGTTTTGCATATGGATGAGTAGAACATACTGAGCTTACAAATAGAGAGGAGATAATGATCCTAACCCAGCTACTTCAGTCATTTGTGTCTAACTGTAGATTCTGCTTCTGCTTTAAGATTTTAAGATTGAGATTTTTAACCACACAATCCTCTTAAAAAGTCACTATGTAAGATTTTTAAGTTAATTTGGCAGCTTCATAGTCACTGTGACAGTTAAATGACTAAACAGTTTCTCTGCAATTTCAAGGCCACAAATGGACACAGTAAAGAGTTAAAAAAGAAATAGCAGCAGTTTTGTAATGTAATGTAATGTTTTGTTTATGTTAGTTGAGTAATGGAACGTTTATTTAGCTCTTTTCTCCCTTGTGTGTAACTTCCTCCTCATAAACTAAAGTCAGTATCAGAAATGCAAGAAAACTGTAGTCAGAGATGTGTTGTTAACACTTCACAGTTTTCTTGCTACACTTGTGTGAAAGCAAAGCAGAGCTGTAATGTTTTTTTCTTCCACTTTCATCACACACTTATGTGAGAGGTAAAGATGTTTACCTGGCTGTCCAGGCCCAGACACAGCAGCATAAAGAAGAACAGGGTAGCCCACAGCTGGGAGACAGGCATGGTGGAGAGCACCTCAGGATACACAACAAACACCAAACCAGGACCTGAAAATGTGATGGATCAAAGAGCATTATTACTTCTATAGAATATGATGCATATATGAGCAATTAGTGACCTGCACTGGAAGATTTTTATAAGTTCCCTTAAAGAATAGTTCAACAATGTTTTTACTTTCTGACTATGTGTTAAATGAGAAGACTGGTGACCACCTTGTGTTTGTATCTGTAGGTATAAACCAAGTGGAAGGAAGAAACAGCTTGTGTCTGTCCAAAGATAATAAAAAAAATCCACCTCGCATCTCCTCCAAAGCTCACAGATTAACATTGTTTCATCCATAAAAAATGACTATAGGGTAAAAAATTAACACTATAGTACATGAAGCTAACTGGCTGCTGAATGAAGTGGAAAAACATCAGCAGCCATCACTGTGATATTTATGAAACTCTAAAATTAATTTGAGCTGCTGCTTTTCAAAGGGTGCAAAAGGACAGTATCAAAGTATAAGAAAATTTAATCTCTAATGTCGACTGGCTGGAAGAAAATCAAAGACCACTTGTCAGCGTTGGGAGGATCAGAACAGACCATGTGGTGGTCATCATTTAACGGTGTGATCAGAGCTGCAAAGAAAGACATGTCTGAATCATTTCCTTAGGGTTCTTATCTGACCCTGAGGCTGAACACGTGTCTGTTCTTAATAATGTATAACTGAACTGACAAAGTGCCTCTTCAGAAGCTATAAGGTTACACTCAGTCACTGAACCCCTTCGGTTATTATTTATTTATTTATGTAATTTCAAGTGTATGTGTTTGACATTTGGATGTGTTCTACATTCAGAGTTGGATTAAAAACTGAATGGTCATAACTGAGGCAGCAGACATTGAAATAACTTGACTTTAGCAAATCTCATAATTCTGGTGGAAAAATTCTTATTTACTTATTTATTTTTCTTGCTTTTGAAATCTCCTACAGAGCTACAGAAGTCATTAGCTGGACTCATAATCCCTGAGGAGATGATAAAATCAGTGGAAAGTCGCTTTAAGAAAATGTACATTTCCACTATTTTATCCTTAAAGGACCTGCACATTCACCCATGGCAAATATGCACATAACTTTAAAGGCTGTGTTTTGTTTTACCATGAAAGGAAAAGAAAAATGTTTCTCAGGAGGAAAAAAAACTAACAACAGACACTACTGTTTGGTAACTATTTATACAGTCTGCCCCCTCTATTTCTGCATCATCCTTGTTTGTACATACCACACATTTAAAGTCAGTCATTTTACAATGGTCTGTCCAGCTCAATAGTTAACTTACCATCTGTAGCTATGTTGTCTACAGGGAGGTTATGTATGTGAGCCATGTAGCCAATGGCGGAGAAGATCACAAAGCCAGCCAGGATACTAGTGAATGAATTGGTGACTGACACAATCAAAGCATCCCTGTGAAAGAAAGAGAACAAAATGAGCCATTTTGATCCAACGTTATCTGACAAACACAGACAAACAAACTTCCTGAATTATGAAACATCCCTTTAGTTTTTTTTTTTTTTTATTTTATTTTATTTGACGACCAAACTTTTGCATTGTCAGGAACAACTGTAAAAACTACAGACATGAAAGTAAAATCTATGTCTGTCAGGTAAATTGCGTAGAGCTGTCGACATCTTCTGATCCGTTTACTGCATCTAACACTGAGTCATCACTGGTGCATGTTGTATACTAGGTCAAACATCATCTCTTCTTGTTTTAAATGGAACTAATTTGTTATTGCTGAGGTAAAATATCCATAGAGGGAGTCTCTCTTCCAGACAGATTATTCAGTCTTTACCTGAGAATGTTGTTGTTAAACTTGTTGTAACTCGCCATCGAAATCATGGAGCCAAAAGCAATTCCAATGGAGTTAAATACCTGAGCAGCTGCATTAACCCAAACCTGTTAAGAAGAGAAAGGACATAATGGTAAATAATGGTTATCATTCACACTACAAATGACAGATTTCTCTGTTTGAGTCTCGATCTGATTTCCTCTCACTGGTTAATACATTTATCTGGAATATTTAATGCTACATAGAAAATCCCTCAGATCTGAAATTACTCTTTGTCATGCTCATCATGTTTCAAAGCCCAGAATCTCTAAACCTAAGCTCAACCAAGTTATTCTTGTGCTATTATGGGCTCAAAGGAAATCGAGATGTAGATGTGGGATATTTCAAACTCTTGCCTTGGATTTCATTTAATATCAAAGGAAATAATTTGTCAAGTTTAGCTCTCTGTTTTCAAAGTCAAATTTTCCACAGCTTATCTTGTGCTGAGAACAACCTAAGCGGGTTTATTGAGGTCATTCCTCAAACGTCAAATTAAATTTCTCTCCTTGTTCTCTTTCCGACTTTTTCTTGTTGTAAAATTGAAAAGGACAGAAAGAGAGCAACAACACACAATAATAGCCTGTAATCAGAAAACAAACACTTCACTTCAAGAAAAAGAATGATATTTGCACAAGACACCCTGCTATTTTAAATACAACAAATTAAATGTGTAATTGACGTTATATATGAGTCACCATTGTGTGAGACAATCATTTATTTGACTTAAATGTGTAAAAGCTGGTCTCTACAATCTGGCACCAATGTGTAACCAACATCCTAAGGATCCTGCTTTTTTTCCTGTTACTCATTCATTGACAGGGTCTTACCTTCACTTCAAACAGTTTGCTCCAGACTGGTGTTATGAAGAAGAGGATACCCTTTTTGGCTCCAGGAAGCTGAACGTTATTGATGAGCAGGGCAAACAGGATGAAGTATGGAAATATGGCAGTGAAATACACAACCTGCATGACACAAACAGTGGAAAACAGAAGTTGATGAGTTCATGGGTTGTTGTGTAAGTGAAGTTTGGTTCCATGATTGAACAACAGTAAGAGCTTTTGTCACTCGGCTCACTTCTTCACATTTTAAATTTCATATTAAGAACGCTTTACCCAACACACTATTTCCATTAACCTATAAACCTCCTTTTATAGGTTAATAGGTTATAGGTTTTATATGTCTTTTGAGTTTACCTACAGGCAAACTCAAAAGACGACAAGTTTTGACAACATCATCAAAATATGGGACCAACATGCACCAAAAATCAAAATCGTATCAAAGGCTATGCTGAGACGCATCTTGTAAAAACAGAATTATTCTGACCTTTCCAGTGGATTTGACTCCTTTAAATATGCAAAAATACACAATGACCCAAGCGATGGTGAGATAGCCAAAGAGTTCCCAGCGAATCCCACCAACTTCTTCAATGCCACCACTTTTCTCCAAAAGCTTGTGACTGGAAAAAAAGAAAGAAAAAAAATCAAAAGCAAGTGACAGACATCACTATATTTATAAATTTTGTTTCCAATTTTTATGTTTTTGACATGAACAAGAAATAAAACTGTATACTATATATAAATACTGTAAATATACAGATTCAGTATATTTCTGTAGTTAAAAATACAATTAAATTTTCTCACTCAAAGAACTGCTGACTGGCAGACTGCAGGTGAGTCGCATTGCCTGGGAAACCACTGGAGCAGTTTCCGACAGCGTTCCAAGTGTTGTTGCAGGATTTCCAGGGAAGTGTGGATCCGAACGAGTTGAATAAATAAAACAATGCCCAGCTCATGAGCACATTGTAGTATGTGGAGAACACATAGGAAATAACAACTGTGGCCAGGCCGACACCTGCAGAGTGACACGCAGCGAGGAGAGAGACACGAAGTCAGAGACGATTCTGAACAAGTCAATGCCATCTGTAGGGTAAACAAAAATGTATATTTTACTTCTTAAAAATGTTATAAAATTACTTTCAAAACTCAAGTGGCAAATATCTTGGGAACAGAATTAAAATTGTCGGTATAATCTAGACTTCGCATGAAGAGAGACAAGAGAAGAGAAGAGCTGGCATCATGGGGTAAAATCTGGTCAGTGTTGGCCGAAGTCGAGCAAACTCGGCCACAGATAAAAGACATTCCTGGAGCCATGGATTAGAAATTCCACTGTGTCATTTGGCTTAAAAATACAACAGGTTCTTGATCAACGTGAGTAAACGCGAGATCAAAGTCATCCGACTGCTTAAACAAATGATTCAGTCTTTCAACACCTATGCTTCTTAGCTGTGTGTCAGATTTCAGATTGGTGTGTGTGTGTGTCTACGTCAACCATATGGCCGTTTCTAGTTTTCTCACCCGTCTCCTCCTCAGGGAAATTCGAAGCCATGAGTCAGCTTACGAGACTGGCCTTTAGAGCAGGTAGAGGTTCATTATTTTTGTTTCATTAGAACAAACAGAGATCCAAAATAAATCTTTTGAATACAAGATGCCTACCCTGAACACTATATTAACTATGGACAACAACAAAAGAAATGTGTTATTAATAAACGAGATCACTGGCTTAAAAGAAATCATTTGACATTTCTGGGAATATTTGTCTTCAATTTCTTACAGGGAGTTTGGAGACCGTTCCTCTGCAGCAACGTAGCTTTGTCTTTTAGCCAGGTAGCTTAGCTTAGCACAAAGACCAGACAAAAGATCCCCAGGCATCCAAATGGTACTTGTGCTATACAAGACAACAACTCATTGGTCTGTTAGAACGATCGTCATCTAAACCCAGTTGACTCTGTAATGCACTTGGAAAATATCCGCAAGTAAACAAAACCATGCACCAGCACCTCTGAAGCTCTAATCAACACATCGTTTATGACTTGTTTATTCTAAAAAAAAAAAGCAAAAAAACAAGGGTTATTGGGTTGAAATAATTCATGTTTTGTGTAGAGCAAAGTTAACCATTTCCTCCCGTTTCCACTCTTTGTGCTAAGTTAACCTAAAGGGCTACATCAGAACAGTATAGAAACTCCTCATCTCCCTTTCAGCAAAAAAGAAAAAAAAAAAAAAATCAAATTTCCAAAAATGCCACATTATTCCTGAGCCTGATCTTTTTCATAATGGTCTTGAATGAAAGGTGTGTTTTTATTTGTGTGTGTGTGTGTGTGAACCAATAACTATGCAAAACATATGGTTTGTGAGGGAAATGCTGCTTCCGGAAAAAAAATCTTTAAAAAAAACCCAAAGTTTTACTTGTTGCAGAAAAGGCTGGAATGCCATGCACCACTGCATCTAATGTCACTATATCTAAACTGGAAGGAGAGGCAGCTCTGTGTTAACATAATGACAGAGCCAAAGGAAGGCCATTCTGAGCTCTAGGATCAGCTAGAACCACTGGGTATGGTTCACATAAGCGTCTCTTCCTTTGTTATTGCCCGTTTGCCTCTTTCTCTCAACACGTCTAGCTCACATGGTTGACCGCTCCACTGGTACACCAGACGCTCTATAAGTGATGTAGCGATCTCTCATTCCATACTACCTAAACATTTTCAGTTTTCTCAACTCAAAAACAAGGCAGAGCTGAACAAAGATGGTTGGAATCAGTTGGAGCTTCTATCTCCAACACTACTGTCTGTTCAATTCAGTTAAGCCAACGTAAAGTTAAGCATGAGTTTTATTGTTGATTGGTGTGGGCGTTACAGTAAAATCAGTGATCACAGGTACATCACAGTAAACTGCACTTCAATTTCACAGGGAAATCAATCAAAAGAACATACAGAAGAAAACTACCTGCTTTTGGCCCTTGTTTAGCACAGAGCAATAACCAGGAAGAAATGAGCGATAAATCAAGTGAAGGACCCATACGTTTTGACCGGGTAGATAATCTCTGTCTTTAAGGAGATAAAAAAAAAAACTATGGAGAAAAATCTTCAGTTAGAGCAAGACAGACAGCATTTACACTTCACACCCATCAGTACTGATTGTTGATGGCTGGGCTCTTGTTTGATTTGGTGATCATTAGTGATGAGCTGCCAGGTGACTGTCACGATCCCTCACATAACCAGTCACCAAGATTTAATTTAATCATCACTGAAATATGCAAAACGTAACAGTGTTGGTTCATGTCCAAATTATGTATCATTCATTTAAAAAGCATTCAGTCTTTAAAAGGCTCATTATAGTGATTGTAAATTTTGCTTAACAAGTTCTCATCCATCAACATGTGAAAACAGTCATTTATCAAATAGAAAAGAAGCATTTTTTTTTTTTTTTTTACAAACCTAAAAGGCAGTCAGAGAGAGCATGTCTTGATCCATTTAAATATTTATCTGGATGTGGAACATCATCGTTTGAACATGCAGTATCTTTATCTAACTTAAAGTAGCAGATTGGAAAAGCTAAAGATTTGTTCTTGTTGGCTTCATGGCTCAAGACAAACTGAACATGAACAGATAGGGAGAGGGCTATGTATAAGACACATGAGTTAAACCTGTTTTTCCAGCTGTCTACACGATTGCCAGACTTTACAATCAGCTTTATAGGAGTGATTTCATTCTCAATCATGTTGACAGGTACTGAATACCCTGCAATTACCTGTTCTACCCATCAAGATATTAGACAATAATTTATTTGAGTCAAACCTTGGATTTTCACTTTTTGTTAGAAAACATTAAATATATCAAAATCTAGTTTAAAAAGTGGAGTTTAGCATTTACATATAACACAATAATCATCATTCTGGGACTGATAGCTAAGAGTAACAACTTTTTTTTTAGGTGCTAATCTGTTCCAATTGTCTACACAACGAAGTCACTGTAGACAATTTTATCTCAAAAATGTACATATCCAGAAAAAACCAGTAGTCTTGTTTCCTGACATATTTTCTCTGTGATCCACTATTTCTCTCGCACTAAATGAGCTTGCACGAATAAAGGTCAGCCTTCTGTGACAGAGGTACTTTTTACTTCCTGTAATTTTATGATTTTTTTGTGAGTTATGAAAACACTTTGAACTTTTCTGGGGTTACAACAGGATAGTTTTGGTAACATAAGGAGGGACTACTAAGAATTTATTACTTTTATGAGTGAAAACATCACTGATACATGCAGTAAATGCCCTAGGTCTTTTTGTGCATGCTCCAATAGTAGAAATAAACATAATGATATTCATCCTCACCATATGAGGATGGGTCTAAAGGGGTTACTCACCTTTTAGCAAAGGACAGATTTTGGCAAGAGCATGCACCGGCCCTAAACGTGTGTACTGGCCGATGGTGAACTCCATGTAGAGCAGAGGAATACCACAGAGCAGCACCATGGTGAAATATGGGATCATGAAGGCACCTGAATCCAAAGAACAGGAAAGTAAAACAGGCAGCTGGTACTTTAAATATTTCCTATAATGTCAAGTGAGTATGGATTAAATATGATTAAATCATGACATGATGAGCCCCAAACCATTAACATCTCTGGTAATGTACTGATAGACTTATTTTTAATGATATCAAGTTTTGAGCCTGGGTTGTAAATAATCCATCTTCTGTAATACAGTTGTCCGGTCTGTTTACTGCATAATGGTTCTTAGGTCAGGAAAGACTCTGCACATCGTCTACTCTCAACTGTCATTTGTTAATTAAATATCAAATAGTTGTAAGTTGTAATTCTTAGCCACATAAATGTAAGTGAAATTGAACAATGTTCCTAACAACAGCTACACAGTCACTATGCTAAATCTTGCTGAGTCATTCTTACACAGTAACATAATGACTGAATGATGATCAGTAAACTGACAGTTGTGGTTTATTTAACAGGTTTATATTGTTGGTGTTGAACATTATTGTGAAAGTGGTTTAGGTTTTAATAGAAGGGACATTTTAATTTACTTCTCTAAGCCTCAGACAGTTAATACATGTTTATCAGGACATAAAGTATTGTTCAGTCAGTATGAATCATCCAGTTCAGATATTCTAGTGTTTTTCCACCTCAAAATTGGTGGTGCCTGTTGTAAATTTCTTCACAAATTATGCAGTTTCTTTTTGTAATGACTGAGACTATTATGCAGTGAGGAGACATTTATCTACCACGCATCTCTGCATGTGACTGCGTGTTTTCATTTCATTTTGTTTATTTTAGGTTTTACAGTCAACGGGAGGAACTGTCACTTAATGGTTATTGTTTATACAACAGCTTAACCATATGGATCCGTTTCACAGTGTGTTAAATACAACTGCATCACAGTGAGTAAGCACTCTCACCTCCACCGCTGTTGTAGCACAGGTAGGGAAACCTCCAGACGTTGCCAAGTCCCACCGCGTAGCCCACCGACGCCAAGATGAACTCCATCCGCCCGCTCCATGTGGGTCTCTGTGGTTTTGCATCCGCAATTTTCTCCGTGATCACTTTTACATCCAAAGGTCTCAGAGCGTAATCTCTCTCATCTGATGGCATTCTTGAATTTTCGTTACCACCCTCCATTAGTACTGTTTGCTTCTTCTTATTTTCTTATTATATTCTTATTATATATTGTTATATCAGTGAGTGAGGTGTTGCCGGACTACGCTGTATCCCACAACCAAAACTGATTCTTAACAGATAATATGCGCCATCGAGACAGAGAGAAAACGCTTCGTTCAACACAACGACCGGCAACATGCACGCGGAAGCCCACTCGACCCACTCAGTTCCTCAACGACTCAGTCTTGTGTAATGACAAAACTGCAGATGTCCTTTTTTTCTGTCCCCGCTGGTTCAACCACTGTCAAGCGCGCCGATGTGCGCCTGGCACTCCTTTTTCCAAAATAAAAGCTCGCTGTTCGGCGTGTCGGTCGTTGGAGTAAACAGACATCACAAAGAGGAAACAGGATACAGGTTCATATACCCAATTCCAGCTGCATCTGTTTTCCTTTTGCTGAGGAAATGCACTGGCTTACGCAGATCACTAAGTTAAACAATGATATAATCGTACAACTAAGTTAGGAAATAAACGACTTATTCTTCTCTTTCTGTTTGTGAAGCTTTGGGGAAAGGTCTATAAAACTTTCCGGGGTGGTTAGCAGGATGACTGTGGGGTTCTGGAGAGTAGGATTGGGTGATTTCAGGTGAGTCTGGGTTTTTACATTTACCTTTTAAAATAAAATGGGCACAAATTATAATTGGATCAAGGATTTTAAAAAATAAATAAATAAATAAATAAATTCTAACAAGATGTTCAAAAGTTCATTCAAATCAAAAATCAAAAATACAATAAACTTGTATGTCAGTGAGATTTAGATTTGATGAAATGCAGGTGTTTTTTTTTAAACTCAAAATCTCTTAATTTGCAAGTTCAGTTTCCTTTTTCCAGCGATTTGCAGTAAATCTACAAAGACTCACACGATACATACAAGTGCTCTTTGGAGCCTTTAGGTCGTAATAACAGTCTGTGGTAAACATTTCTTTGTGCAACAGCAGCGAATATATGAGCTGCTGGACTTTAAAATGCTGTATTTTAAATTGTTTGCGGCAAAACTCTCTAAATGTAGTTTACAGCGACGGTCTCAGAAAGAGGTAATTTTCCTTTTAAGATGCGGAAAAGGAGAATTAGTCAAATTGATGGTGTGAAATGACTAAGAAATATTGCCATGGTTAAGACTGGAGCTTTTTGATTGGTTGATTTTTTTCCCCGACCAATCATTGAAGCCGGTGCGCTGGTTACGTCAGCCTTGCGTCAGCGATTGAGAGTAAAAGAGAAAGGGTCGCACTTGTGCGTTTTACTGTGGAAAAACTTAATAAAAAACCTGAACAGCACCACCGACTGTTTTATGAGGATCTCAGATTTTCATTATTCACGTTTCCAGACGTGGTTCTCAGTCACACTGCTGACTGGTTCTGATGTTGTGTTTTTATAAGAAAAAAAAAAAAATCTGATTTTATAAAGTTTGATTTGGGCGCTGGTTATAAAGGCTTTGTGAAATTAATTAATGATAATTTGGTAATTTGGTTGCCAGGTTTTGGAAAAATCCCCCTCAAGGACAACACTTTGGAAGCGCTCATTTATCAGACTGCTCAAAGACAACAAGCCTTTACTTAGATACCATGTTGGGGGAGTTACTTCCAAAATGTAAAACATTATAGATTCCTAGTTACTGTTATTTCAAAGTAATTGGGTACATTACAATATTACTGTCTAAATTGTAATGCATTACATTACTTTTGAGCTACTTCTACCAAAATAACAAGGGAAGCAGGAATGTGCTTCTAAAATGATTAATGTAGTTTGCACTAAGATCGAACTTGACTTTTATGTTCTTGTTTTTCTCTGACAGTTATGACCCAGCTCAGTTAGAGAAAAGGAGGAGTAATATCAAAACCAATCAAATAACAAACAAACAATAGAGAACAGAAAGGACTGTGAGTGCTACTCAGAAGAAAATTAAACTAAATCTAATCACATACAAGGATAATAAAGAAAACTAAAGAAAAACACAGTGGGCTAGTAACACAGCTATGTCTAATGTGTAACAATTTTAATCCTCTCAAACCAAATGGTGCGTGTTTGTTAGAACACAGGGTATCGAGGGTCAGTCTCCAGTGGCTGCAACTAATACGGTAATACCGAAAACACAAACAATGCCTCACAATGATGAACTGTTCAGTGACAATCCAGGACCACAAGTACCCGTCGAACTGATGTGTAGTACAGGGCTGCCAACTCTTCATAAATTGTTCCCAGGACTGGTCACAGGAAGAGAGGACGAGTAGACAGGATTTTGGTCAAAACAAAATAAGGTGTTTATTGAATAATGGCAAAAGAAAACAGGGTGAACTAAGGGCACTGGCCTGCAAGAAGAACCAGGATATCAACCGAACTGAGGACGGTGGCCTGCAAAAGGAGCCAGGACAGTTAGTCAACTGAAAACACTGGCCTGGCAAGGAAACTAGGAACCAAAATCAAACACAAGACTAAATTATTAAGCTCACCACACTAACCACCCTCACCTTTCCACTGAAAGGGAACTAACTTACTCAGATGCAAAGAACGCTCACCCTCACCACTGCCAACCAGCTGCACCGTGGCTCAAAGAAAGTGAGCGCTGTCCTTCTCCCTCTTTTAACCATGGCTGCTGATTAGGGGATTGTAAACTCCTGTGAGCCAGGGAGGAGCATCCACCTAGGTCTATGAGAGAGGGAGGGAGGACAGCACCGCAGTAGCACCTGTGATTGGGAGATTGGGACCCACTGCAGGTTGGAGGAGGGGCAGAGATAGAGAGGGGAAACAAACACACATACACACCCAACACAGGTATTTTATTATAATTAAAACTATAGGCCCACAGGCCGTAACAGTATAGAAGCTGTGACTGTTCCTTCATTTTACATCTGGGCCTTCAGTGGCATCCTTCCCTAAAACAATTACATCATAGTAGCGGCAAAAGCCAACATGAGGATACAAACACAGACTTCTGGTTTTGAAGTGCATCTACTTACTAGCTGAGCTAACAGTAACATATAACTATGCAATGTAATGATTTCATTGTCGGCACTACTTGACGTATCGGAAGGTACACGCTGCTGTTTTCTTGAAACCTTCATCTTGAAAATGGTTTTGCAAGTATATCTGTGACCAGCCACTGTGGGTAAAAAGAACAAAAGCAAATCTCAATCAAATTATCAAATCTTCTTGCTTTTACACACATTAACTAGCCTTAACATCACCATGACCAACATGACATCACCACCCCACCAAACCTCACTCCCAGGTTTTTTGGAAAAGTGTGCAAGTCTGCTCTAGAATCTGTCAAATGAGTCAGATTTTCTTGTGGTGGAGGCTTCAGGAATCCTCCTCAAGAACTCACACACCTAAATTTCTATAATATACAACATTGTTGATTGTTCAGTCTTTATCCCTAACGATGACAAACTGCTCAAGGAAGTAATTGTTTTATTTGTGGAAAATTTCGGATTAAAAGTGTGTTGTAACATGCATTACTGACAAATGTAATGAGTATAACATTATTGAAATTTTATTGGTAATACCTCCCATTACCGTTACAGCAAAAAGTAATGAATTACTGTAACTACATTACTTTTGTAACATGTTACGCCCAACACTGCTTATAAATGTAATTCATCAGTATTTTTCGCTTTCTAATAAGTCATGGTACTGACCATTGGAGTTTCTCTTACAGGCGGTTGCATCCAGCCTCATGCTGGAAAGGAGACATTTCCACAATCCAATGCAAATAATTTACAGCTTGACTGCTGTAGAATATCATTAGCTCGTATTTGACAGAGCTGATGATTGATTTAGTTATGGCTGTGATGTATTCTTGAAGAACTTGTTTGTTGGTTGAATTTACTAGAATGTCATTTTCCTTTGGCGGAACAATTTGTGCAGTGCCGTGGTGGCACAGGGGTATAACACTGTTGCTTCACAGCAGGAAGGTCCTGGATTCGACTGCCGGGTCGGGCGCAGGGTCTTTCTGTGTGGAGTTTGTATGTTCTCCCCGTGTCTGCGTAGGTTTCCTCCCACTGCCCGTAGGTGTGAATGAGAGTGTGAATGGTTGTTCATCTATAAGTGGCCCTGCAACGAGCTGGTGACTGTCCAGGGTGTATCCTGCCTTCGCCTGTAAGCCGCTGGGACAGGCTCCAGTCGCCCCATCTCCCCTCCACCCCCCAACCCCGAGTACGGGATTAATGGGTGGAAAATGGATGGAATGATCTGTTGGTTTTAGTTAACTAGAATATACTTTTGTTTACTTACCCATTCAACAGAGTGTGACAATAACTAACCCTTAAACCAAGTTGCCTTTGACAGCTGGGTTTAAATTAGGCATCTGAGCAATCTGTAGCATGAGGAAACCGCATGTCATTGCAAACATGTGGCTCCACACTGGTATTGTGTCAGGTCATATTTAGTGTGGAGTCATTGGCAGGTGTGGTGCAGTATTATAGTTGTCTAAGTAAAGTAAATACACTGTACCAACAAATCTCTCTCAGAGTCATTTACTTTATTTACAGATTCATGATTTGACCAACAAAGAGACCATACGTGCTGGGTGAATAGGGTTTTTCTTACGGATTGAATAAAGAAAAAAAAAGGTTAATATTCACTTTATCAGGAATATTCTCCTGATTACTGTGGTAGCACATTCATGAAATGTCCCACAGTACAAGTTAATACTGAACAATGACACTCAGTTCTGATGGTTGTCCTTTAGAGGAACTATTTACATGGGACAGGCTGACATTGTGCTATTAGGAGATGTTTTGGGTAACAAATGACCATGGGACTTGACAGCATTCACCGCTTATCTTTGCTGTTTACCTCTTCTGAGAAGGCAGCCTGTATGGCTGTCCTCTGGGGACTGGTGTGGCCTTGGTAGCCGTGGTTACCACTGATGGGAATGAGCACAGGGATTTAAAATAAACAGCTTCGCTTAAGATGAACAATGAACTATTGTTTGACTATTGGAACAGGTGAGTGTGACCTGTGTGTCAACATCTTTCATCTCCAGAATGCAGAGCAAATGAACAAGGACAAAACAAACAAACTGACAAACAATTGCTTGCAGCTTAACTTCAGTGTGCAAGTAATATGACCTAAAGAGACAATGCTGTAATAAAAATAAATAAACTCATATATTACGACATTACATTATAAAATTCAGCCCAAAAGCAAAGTCTTTTGGGCTGAAAAAATACTTTTTTTATTTACATATTTCCTTGTTTTGGCAAATACTGACACACTATTTCTACTTAACATTACAAAGATGAGAAATGTGGATGTGTTATAATGACCAAAGATCAATGATCTCATCAGCATCTCTTACAGAAATGTTTTGAAAAAGCATGAATGAAACGACATTGGAGACACCAGTTTATCTGCACTAGGGACTGAGAGTGTGATAAATAGACTCTGCTGAAATCTCAGTGCCTCAAATGTTGTTTGACTTTTAGTTTGACTACTTTAAGGCCTCATCAGGACTATATTCATTTCAGTCTTTACAGATAATAGAATCAAACCTTTAAGTTTAGTTTTGAGGTTTCATTAGAGACAGCTTCTTCCCAAGGGCTGTGATGGCGGTGCAGAGGACGAGCACTGGTGCATGACAGAATCATAAACAATATTTGTTATGCAAAAACACAAACACAACACAAATTCAATTCAGTCTTTTGTGTGTGTGTGTGTGTGTGTGTGTGTGTGTGTGTGTGTGTGTGTGTGTGTGTGTGTGCGTGTGTGTGTTCAAAGGTGTTGAATCTAAAACAATTTGACTCGGTTGTAGATTCTTAAGGACGTTCACTTTTCATTTGTGAAGTTTCTTCAGGTCTGGTCCAGACTGGTGGATTCTCATAATGTAAGTGCAAAAGGTCACCAGAGATCTTGGTGTTCAAAGGTTTTCCAAAGACAGTTGTTAGGGAGTCCAGGTGGCTTCAATGATGCCCATTGGGATAACTATGAGCCACTGTGGAGCTGCTGGTTATGGTAACAACAGTTGTCAAAGTCACCTATGGTGGTCACACTTGTTTTTTCCACCTGAGGCAGACGACTTGTTAAGTCTTCTGTGAAGGGATGAAAGGACAGTGTGTTAGGAGGACAGATGGTGCTGCAGACCTTCTCCTCTATGGGCAGGTGGTTTCTGTATTTTCACCAAGATGGCATCTTTTATCCACTTTTCAAACCATCTATCTTCTCTGGCTAAGTCACATACATCTGTGTCTTCAAAGAAGTGTTTGTTGTCCTTCAGATGTAGGTAAACAGCCGAGTACTGACCCGAGGAGTTGGTTCCTTCATGCTGGGCCATACGTTTTGTCCAGGGTTTGTTTACTTTCCCTGATATATAGGTATCTGCAATGGCTCCGTGCTTCTGGGGACAGACCTGGTTACACAGCAAGTTTCATTCTATATGTTTGAACAGTTTAAAATTGCATTAAAATAATAAGAAACAAATAAGCAAGATGATGACAAGATAGAGGGGCTTACTGTTAAACACATACACTCAGTTGTTAGTTTATTAGGTACACTAACTCAGTCTTATACAACATAAAAAAAAACCTCCACTGTAAGGTTATAAGTAAGTTTTTAGTTTTTCATTGAAACTGTTTTAAAGGCCTGTAGATTCAAATAAATGCTCTTTATGGCACAGCTGTAGTTTGTGGTATTGTTGTGCTGTGAGTGTTGTTTCTATTATTTTGTCCACCAATATACAACATAACAGAACCACCTCCCTATATAATATATAAACTCCATAATGATTATAAAGTTCAATCAGCACTGGATTGGCACAGGGACAAAAAAAAATCTGAATATCATATCAGAACAAGAAATATTAATTGATCCCTGAAAGGAAATAGGGTTTGTCACAATTGTGCCAGCGAGTTAAATTAAGAAACTAAAATGTGGGTATGTTGTACTTTTCACAGACAAAATCAGGCACAAAGATAACAAGACAAACTAAACAAAAACATAGTAACAGAAGATAAAATAAAGTGTATGTGGACACAGAAGGTTACACAAATGGATCTTCAACTGAGAGATCGAGATTTATACTACAGTAAAAATATAAAAATATTATAATAATAATTATATATAATAATAATTATTAACAATAAATTATAAAAGATATTATAAGATTTTCGGTGTCTGAAGCATGAAAGGTGAAATGTTTTCCAGAATATACAGTGTGTGTGTGTGTGTGTGTGTGTGTGTGTGTGTGTGTGTGTGTGTGTGTGTGTGTGTTGACCTGCTTTTTTCTTAAACAAAGGTGTTTGTGTGTGTGTGTGTGTGTGTGTGTGTGTCCTTTGTGTCTGTGGCGCCAGGCTGGTTGCAGTACTGCATCATGGCCACTAGATGGCGCCACTGCCGTTCCCTGTGTGTTAGTGAACAAACCTCAGTCGTCTCCTGCTTCCAGGTGCTGCAGCTGAGCCCTTCCGCTCTCCGTACAGGAATTTGTAGACTGCATTACGTCAGTTATCTCGCCAGCGGCAACGCAGAGCACCTCCGTCCAACAGAAGTTAGGTTACTTACTTATTTTCTGCGGAGGATTAAAGGGATTTTGTGTATATGTGTGTATGTTTTTTTTTTCTCTTTATCTCCCTCATTTGAGTTGGGAATTTGGAGAAAGGAAAGAAAACTTGGAAGCGGCGGCATCGCTACTCTTCTCCTTCTTCAGTATGAACAGATCGTGAACGTATCTGAAAATCGACGACACTCAGAAAGTAGATGGAGGAACCAGAAGGTGAGGAGTCTTAACTTTAAACCGAACATTCTAGATCACATTGTTTCATTTTCTTTCTTTCTTTCTTTCTTTTTTTTTTTTTTAAAAAAGATTGTTCATATAATTTACACTGCGACTTGATCGTTTAAGGATGTTTAAATCTCAGTCTTTGTTTTTCTTTTACATACCTGTTGTTTACTCAGCTTCACTATTTTACTAGTATACTACGTATTTTAAAATGCTACTCCAGATTGAAGTAAAAACTTTAAAAATTAAAATTCTTTTTTTTTTTTCTCCAGGTACAGATGATTGTTACTGTGCGGGCTGTGGTGGAAAAGTTCAAGACTCATTTCACATGAAAGTCCTTCATGACATCTGGCACAACGCCTGCTTTCAGTAGGTGTCTACTTTATGATTTTACACAAGTATCGTCTGGCTTGTGTCCACAGATTAGTTGGAGTCTTGTAGTGTCATTTAAAAAAAAAAAAAAAAAAAAACTTTGATGTCACAAACAGAAAGAAAAACTGTTTCTATTGACATGGATGCTGCTGTTTCTTTCTTTCTTTCTTTTTTTTCTCCTGTTGTTCAACGTGTTGGCTGCTTTCTCTGTTTGGGTGCGTTTAGTAGATAATCCCAGAAGCTTCTGATTTGTAGCCTAAACATGGGCTTACATCTGGGTGTTTTTGTACAATTCTCTTTTGTTTCCCAAATGACCATGTAGGATGTCATTCCTGCCACTGTCACAGCTGACCGGCCTCTCTCTCTCACTCTCTCTCTCTCTCACTGTGTGTGTGTGTGTGTGTGTGTGTGTGTGTGTGTGTGTGTGTGTGTGTGTGTGTGTGTGTGTGTGTGTGTGTGTGTGTGTGTGTGTGTTTGGGGGGTGTTGTTGGTGGACGGGTCATGGATCTTTCATATAGATTTATTTGTTGTTAAATGGTCCAACCGTCCTGCAAGACTTTGACCCTCTGCTTAATGATTGCCACAGTGAAGCTGATGTGAGCTCTGTGGTTTTAACAGGTCACTGCCCCGTGGTGAGGTTCATTGCCTCGTGCAGCATAGTATACATGCCAACGTGACATAACACTCACTTGGGGTTTTTCCCAGTGATAACAGTGATTTTCACCTGTTTTAAGTCCGACAAGATGTCTCAGATTTTTGTAACGCCTAAGATGCTTCTTGAGTAAACTGTCGCTGGTCAAAGCTTCAGTTGATCACAGCTTATTATTAATGATAAACCAATCACTAATAATCACTAGTCACTAATATCATTGAGTGGATGAGGAAGTATCTCAGCCCGTGAATGTAGCTGACTAGAGCACTGGGCCGTATACTGTAGAGAGTATGTCCAAAAATCCTTTGGTTTTTATGAGCACAGTCTGGCTCAGGAGGTTCTCTGATGTGTCCAAAAGCATTAAGAATAGAACAAGTTTAATGCTGACTGTGTTGCCTGTTTCTGACAACTGAAATAGCTCTCTTAGAGTTTTGAGCCAGTGTCCTTACATAACCTGGGATTTAATTCTTGCCAAACACTGACTCCTGGGTAACACATACGGTTCCTTGTATCATCTCAGGATGAATAAGTTCCTGACATTGCTGTGTGTGTGTGTGTGAGAGTGTTACTCACCATTGATCTTCTCCCTCCCTCCCTTTTGTACTTTTATACCCCCTCACATTATTCTCTCATCGCATCATCTCTGTCTGAAGCGTCTTGGGTTACAGTTGTAAAAAATGTTGCAGTGGGACACCAGACTTGCGGGACTGTCACTGCAGTTTGTCCCTGCTGAGCTTTGACTCCTCGATTTAAACTTGTCTTGTTTATGACAAGTTTTGAAATATCACCTCCACCACTGCAACACAACACTCTTAATGATTACAGCTCACATTCTCTCTGAGCTCTTTGAAGAAATAACTCAGCAAAAATAAAATGTCCTTGTTACTTTGATACCCGCTGTGGTGCTGCTATTGTCTATTGTCCAAATGCTGCCACTCTGCCCTCTACGTACCTCCACCTTGTGTAGCATTCTTACAAGCTGAGGTCATTCTTCTTGTTCCAGTAAACCTGGCAGTGTTATTGAGGCATATAGGTAACGGCACGTTAAACTCCGCTGTGTTCTGCATTCCTAGACGGCGATTCAGAGGTGTGAGCCCACTTTGTCAGACACTGACTGCAGAATCTTGTTTTTTTTCCTTTCTAGACAAAGCAGGATATTTCCTCTCTAGTATTTCACTGGAAGTGACTGGAGCTACAGATACAATAAACATACTTTTGTTTGAAGTATGTGCTAACCAGTTCCCAAGACACATTTTTTTGTTGTTGTTATCACTGTAAAAATCAAATTTTATAGAAAATAAACATCAGATGAGCTAGTTATTATTGATTGAAATCAAAGTATCTTTCAAAAATGATTTGTTTGAGAGGGTTGGGAACACAACAATGAAAGACTTGGAGATAAGGTCCAACTAAAAGCAAAACACTCCCTCTGCAGTTCTTGAAGGCCACTACTAAAGATTTCTCCCACTACTAAAGACTCTTTAACCATCTCTGCCTCATTCTCCAACAAAAGGATACACTCCAACAGCAATGTGGATACAAGGAAATGAGTAATGTTTACTCTGTAGTGTTTGTGCAGGCAGGACCATTGCATTGTTCTCTGAAGAACCACCTGAGTTCAGCTTGCCCGCCTCGCATTCATCAGCACGCATAGAGGGAAGTCAGGTGTTTTCATAACCACCACACGTCACTTTATCTTGACGTATTATGGGGACATAATGGACAATAATTATAGTTTATCAGCCGTTATTTTTTTGTCTCTGCATGCTTTAAATTCAGAACTAGGCGGACAAGGGGAAGTTTTTGTTCGTGCAGCACCTGAACAGATACTGAAAGTCGTACATATCAGATGAAATGCTGCACTTTTCGCATACCTCTCTCTATTCCCTTCCCTGTGCGCTGAGCACTGATACTGAGCCGCCCAATCCTGTTGTGGATGCTGTAGTTAAACTAATAGTGGAGTCTCAAGGCTGATACCAATAACAGCAACTGGCAACATAATAACTGGAACATTCATATTAAAGAACTGTGACCAATATAAACACACAGTAGGATCTCACACAGCCCAGAAATAAACCTGTCATTGCTTTAAACTGTTCAGTGTCAATACTGTTTTTTTCATTATGTCACTATCGAAATTTCATGTCACTGTTCAGCTGACATATAAGCCAGTAATGATACATGTGTAACGCGGTGATATCCAGAACTGATTTTTCAGTTTTAAGTCATCAGTCACCATGGGTCAGTGTTTCATAAACAAAAACTGGATGCAGAATTGTGTAACTTTCTTTCTGTCTGACATCTTTCACACACAAACATTTTATCAGATGGGAGGCCTTCGGTGCAGCTGTGGCCACAGCAATACAACTCCCATTACTCACAAAAACGCACCCACCCCCCCGTGAACTTTCAGCTCCGCTTCCCCTCATCAAGTCACAGTGTGATGAATCACACCGGAGTCATTATTAGGTCGACCTCTCGCGTTCATTGTTAATATTTGTTGCTTTCATCTGAGGCGATCAGCCTTTGTGTGTGTGTGTTTTGTCTTCCACAGCATTTATCATAAGATTATTAAGATGGAAACTACTTAAAAGGCTGAAACATCACCGCTGCCTCAGAGCCAGCACCCCCCACACACACACTCTCAACTTTTCTCTTTGCACTAAAGACACAAACATGTGGTCTTCTCTCTATAAGACGACTTCTTCTCAACTAATGCCAGAAAACTTTGAAATATCTGGAATCTCCGCCAAAGTCAATAATCCTGGATCAACTATACCTGCAGTGCAGAGATGCATGAGGTTCAGCTGAAAGCTACTGCCAGCACTGCACCAAAACTAAAAAAAAAAAAAAAAAAAAAAAAATGCTTTTAAAAGCATCACATTTCCCTTAGAGTAATATTTCTGTCTTGTCATTCCATCTTGCATATTACATAAGATGTAAACATGATACTCTAAATATAATCATTGACATAAATACAAGGATCCAGAGAGTGTTTTTCATCAGGGCTGAAAACATCTGCAGAGCCTTCACAGTCGAGTTGGATGAGATCCCTGAATTAAAAATAGTCAGAACAGCGTCAGTTGAGAGTTTATTATTCTAGTCTTTCCTGAAAGCCACCTGTATATCACTGTTAAACAGCAACATGATGTTCTGACTGTAGCGACACACGCCGCTGATTGTGATTCGTGTGTCAGAATGTCACCCAAACCCGAAGCTCTCACTTGGAGCTTTGCTCAAATTACCTAGAAACCCAGGTGAAAACAAAATGGCTGAGAGACAGTTGGAGCATGTGCAAGATTTAAATTGCGGCAGCATGAAAAAAGAAAAGAAAAAAAGAAATAAGGACTGCAGGCATTGCAGTAACCTAATCTTTGACAGTGGTTCATCCCTGATTGTATTCTGGCAGTCAAACTTGCTGCCACCATTTTGCATAACCAGTGCAGCTTGTTCGAGGAACAGTCATTGCCTGCAGGTGCTTCCCAGTCCTCTGGCAACTTCACCATTCCTCACATCTGAACATTGTGTCCTCAAGTCATAGCCATGAATGTCTCTGTAATTTGCCAAGTATCTTCTCAGGTGACAACTTGAATCAACTGTTGAAGCAGGATTATTAAAACTGCAAGAAAAAAAGGAATCCAGTAGGACATGGTCTGGATATTCATCTTTTGTAAATGTTCATATTTGCAGCGTTTCACCTTAATTGGACATTTGGCCGAAGAGAAGCACGAGGGAAAATGGCTTGGATACCCTGTGATTCAGGTTCTTGTCATATGGTTTTCACCTTTGATCACAAGGTTCGGTGGATGCCTTGTTATTTACACTGACCTAGATAAGAAAATGCACAATGAGAAGTTTGTTAAGTAACTAAGCAAAAGACTGCACCGTGCACTACAACATGAAGGCCAAGGACTTTGCTCCAAGAGATTTTTTTAGCCTGTTTTTAACAGACTATAGGTTGTTTTGTTATTACAGTGCTGCTCCGGTTTGTCTTAAAACAACTGGATCCTATTAAGGTGCTAGAATTTGGTTAAGTTCTTGGCTTCCTTATTGGTGTGTGTGTGTCTGTGTGTGCAGAAGTTAAGAACCAAATGTTCCTCGAGTCAACCATCTGCAAAAGGCCTGGCAGATTCTCCCCTCTCTCTCTATCTCTCTTTCTCTCAAAAACGAACAGCTCCTTGCACCATCTGTTTTTCTTACACGGCAACGCTGCAAAAGCAACAGCACACATGCAAGACCCAGAACATCTCGTGAACGAGGCATTCACTGAGCCCTGCGCTTTGCTACGCACAGAGAAAAGTATATGTTGTCGACATTGGGAACATGCCTCCAGCTAAAGCTCCTACCATTCCCACCTCTGTGTTAAAAGTGTGTGCATTCGCCAGTAATGATTGATGGCATCTATACAATCTGTCTTTTATTATTTGACACCATTCGCTGGAATGTAATGTATGTAGTATGAAGAATGCATTTTGAAAGGAAATGTACAAATACTTTATCTAGTTTGTGTCAAAAACAGACATGTCTCTTATGTGGTTTGTCCTTCTCTCTCTCTCTACAACATTTTTAACTTTTACTTAATTCTTTCAAACACCATGGACAGTTAATTCGATTTTCTTGCAATTTGTACATTTCATACAAGAGTTTATTGGACTTGCAAATGGATCATATGAATGGAAACAGATTTAATATATGAGAGCAGTAGAATTGCCGCTGTGTGGAAATCTTTCAGGTGTCACCTGTCAGTCTCATATCATATCACGCTGAATATTTTTACTCCTTCTTCCACTTTTATTGTTTTTTTTTTTGTCCTCTCAGGTGTTCTGTGTGCTGTGACCACCTGACTAACTGGTACTACGAGAAGGATGGCAAGCTGTACTGTCGCAAACACTACTGGGAGAAGTTTGGAGAGCTCTGCCACGGCTGCTCTCTGCTCATGACTGGACCTGCCATGGTATGTCTGCTGCTCTCATTGGACCACACCTTTACCCATCATCCGAGACGTTGAAGCATTATCTGTGTGGTTGGTTTAAATTTAAACAGATCAAGCCACACATCTGATCAGCCAACAGATCAGTCAACAGATTGGCCTGTGATGATGCTCAGTTATCCAGGTCTTGGTCAAAGATAAACTGTTCTCTGCTGATCTTAAGATATGTGACATTACACCTTTCTGCCAAGTAGCTTTTTCAAGTTCTTTGGTTACATAATATTTTTTTAGGGATTTTTTTAGGGAAGGAAGCTACACATTTTTTCAAGGCTAAGTTACCATCTGGGGGTATGGCATGTGAAGACAGCAGGCATTTTCCACACAGAGAGGTTGTAAAAAAAAAAAAAAAAAAAAAAAAAAAAAAAAAAAGGTGCTTCAAGAATAAGATCCAGCATTTTAAAAGTGTTTAAACCTTAAATGTCTTGACCTCTGCTGCTTCATTTGCAAGTCTCCCAGTTTGATGGTAACATACTTCACTAGTCTTTAGCTCACCTCTGGGCTGAAACAAAGACAGTTGTAAGGGATATTTCCTCCTATGTAAGATGTTTTCCTGGTTGTACAGTGAGAATTACTACCCACTAGGCGGGTTCGTCACCAGGCTGGTAGCACGGCTGCATTCTTTCTAGACCTGTCGTTTTTTTTCCATCACCGTTTTGCGATTCGTCTTATAAAACCTCAAACACTGGGTCAAGATTATTAGAACACTTATTGCTACATGTCATCGCCAGGTTTTCAGAGTCTGCCTCGCTATGAATCATATAACAACAACTGCCAAAAAAGATCCCCCTCTACTTAAAGAATACCAGAATACCCACAGAGCCTGATAATGCTCTATGTGTATTCCGTTTTCTCTACTGATCCGGATTAACGCTTACATGCATTAAAAGGCAGACGACTGTTTTCATGGCAAATACAGATGAGTGATACTTTACATAGGTTTCTGCTGAACATAGCAGTCCTTGTGAATCACTTCTACCCCCCGAGGCCCCTTTCTGTTCCCTCTTGCATTGAGGTTCTCCACAGTGCATACAGAGGGTCTCACGGGACGACGCTAGAACACGAGGTGGTTTTCAGAGCGCATCGTGTTGACTCGTCTGTGGTGGGGGAGAAATTACCCAGAGTCATATTATGATATGGTCTGATAGATTTTTCAGAGACATATTTTGTTGTTGAAGCAGAGCTACATAACGTTTGAAAGAAGAAATAACATATTAAAGCCTCCTACAAAACTCAGTCGTAATGGCTAATGTTGGGAAACTTCTGACATCACTGATGCAGTTCACTGACTTTATATCTCCTCTCTGTTTGTGCTAATGTTATGCTGTATTTTTAGCTTCCTGCACCTGCAACTTCTGGCCATAGATTAGTAAGAAATCATTGTCTTGCTTTTAAAGAAGCAACTGTTTTGACTGACTGTTTTTAGCTGATTTCTATCCTCTCACCTTTGTCTTACTCAGGTTCCAGTTAAGTCAGCGGTTTTTATCGGATACGCAGCCAGTCCATGCATTGATTAGCTGATTGTGTATCAGACTGACACAGACCATGAAACAGATTTCTGGAAAAAAAAAAAAATCTTAAAACTGGATCCAGTCAAAATTATAGCAGCAGTGCACTTCTAAACTGTATGTGATAATTGTGAAGAAATGATGCAATTATGAGTCACTGTAGTTTTAAAATAACTGGAAACTAACAGTAACACTCGAACAGACAACAGAGAAATGTCAAATGTCAGTCAGTTTTGATTTAGTATCGACAAGTTAAAACATGAAATTCAGGTGGCAGCAGCTCTCGCCGGTCACAGCCATTACTTGTCTAACATGGAGCCAGACTGAAGTTTTTCTTTTTGCCACCAAGCAACACACATAATAGACTCTTCTATTTAGTATTGGCATCCAGCTTCATCAGCCTGTGAAGCCAAGTGTTTTTGGCAGAGCTGAATTGGCATTGCAGCCTCTCGGCCAAAAAGGGGATCATTGTGGTCCATCAGCAGAGGATGGTCATGCAGAGCTGCTGCTACTTGTTAGGCATTCAAGTCCAGAACAGTATTGTTTTTGTCTTGGTTTTAATTATTTGTTGGTTTATTGATTCACTGAAGATGGCTGTTGTATTTTAAGACAGTGTTTTTACTCATGACTCATGTATTAAAACAATATTTTTTCGCGGTCTGGTTTAACATTCTCCTGCCTCATGAAAATTAATCGCACCTAATTGCTCTTTGCTTTGATCTTGTTTTGCCAAGTTCTTACAGCTCTGTGCTGCTGTTAAAGCCTCAGGCAGGTTGTGACTGAAGTCAGTCAGTGGTGGTGGTAGTGTTGGTGTTGGTTCTGTTCTTGGCTTGAAGGCAGGGAGTTACAGACAGACTTGTGAGGTGTCACAATGATTTGACTTGCGTCACTTTGATTTCTCCATAGCAGCGGGGGAATCCTTTCCCAGCATCCACTCCCTGACTCACATTTTTGGTAAAATGTGGGAAGAGATCTACATAAAATGCAGATTACTAACCAATAATTATATTCTATCTGTACCTGTGAATGCATATAACACGATCCTTCTGAGCACATTTTGAGTCATATTTTACATCTGTTCATATCATAAATGGGACAAAGTCACACTTAAAACGGTGAGAATTCAGACAAAAAAAATATTCTTTTAAAACATGTGTTATTTATAGACATCACTCTCCCATAATGCAACACACAAAATGGTTTACAGCTGGAAAAAATTAGAATAAATCATGAATGGTGGTGAAACTTCCTCCAGAACAGTGAATAACTTTTACATTTCAGGAGAAAAACATTTAGTTTTCTCTGCACAATGTTAATTTAAAAGTTGTATTCAGAAGTTTGTCTTTAACATGTCATGTATTATTATCATGTATTGTATATACGGTAATGTTAACCGTATAGTGTTAGTGTGGATTTAGGAAAAAACCTTTTCCACTGAGCCACTGTGTTAAAAGTCTTGATTTCTTTAACTTCAGTTTCATAATTAAATCTGAAATCAACATGTTTTATGTTCGGGTATGTGCACAATCGAATGATCTGCTCGGTGAAAGCCAGACACATTATCTCATCTTGCATGAGAGAGAGAAAGAGAAGTACAAAGCCGGATGATATGAGAGTGTGACATAAACGGCAGAAAGTGAAATTGGTCAGCGGCGTGTGGGCTGTACTGATGTGAGATCGTTGAGAGCGAGAACGTCAGCGAGACGAGTGGCTCAGACCTGCAGAGGGAGGTGACATCATAGCAGATTCCAGACAGGCTGAGAGTGAAGCAGGTGTTACGACTGTGTCACCGCTCTCACGGGGTGGGAGGGAGGAGTCGTAGAAAACAAACGCACGGCACAAACACACTCGTCTCGTCTTGACAAAGCAAAGCACGGCACAGCACCGGCAGGACGGCAGCCTCAACATCAACATACTAACTTGCGTCTGTGTGAAGATTAGCTGGTTTGTTTGTGGTTTCAGGTCGCGGGAGAACACAAATATCACCCCGAGTGCTTTGTTTGTCTGAGGTGTATGGTGGTGATTGAAGACAGGGATACCTACGCTTTAGTGGAGCGATCGAAACTGTACTGGTAAGTCACCTGCACAGGCACATACCACAAATTTTAATCATGCATTTGTATTTGTTTTTCATTCACATGTGAGTTTTACATTTTTTTAAAGAGATGTCGGTGTCATAAAACAAATATTAAGCCTTAATTGTTTTTTTTTTTCATTATTAGTCATTAGTCCACAACCTCTTTAATTTTGTGCTTATCGAGCAGTAACTTCTATCAGCTCACTCCCTCTCTCTGTTGTTTGCAGTGGAAAGTGCTACAAGCAGGTGGTCCTTACACCCATGTTGGAAAAACGGTCACACGACTCGGTGCTCGACTCTTTGCCCCACACGGTGACCTTGATCTCGATGCCCTCGGCGGCCAACGGCAAGAGGGGCTTCTCTGTCTCTGTGCTGAGGGACGTCAGTGGCTCGGCGAGTGTTCAAGTCAAAGAGTAAGTGGCACCTGATGTAAAGTGATGTCTGTACCTGTCTTACTGCCCCTTGCGGACCGCATGAGTAACACTTTACATAACGCTGATTATAGGTTTGCTGTTTATAGACATCACTCCATAATGCAACAAGAGGTTTGCTAAATTGCAGTGCAAGTGTGTGGAACGCCGTGAGGAAAAAGTTGTTATTGATAGTTTGCAATGACGGAAGAGTGTTTTAGTTGCTCACGTCTTCTCTGTCCAGGTTCCAGTTGACTTTAATAATATCAGCTCTCTCCTACAGCGATGATACTCACATATGAGTGTTGGTACTGTGTTGTTGCAGGGTCAGAGGGATGCTTATTAGTCCAGAGGTGCGAAATGCCATCCACGTAGGAGACAGGATCCTGGAGATCAATGGCCTCCCAGTGGGGACATTAATGGAGGATGAGGTGGGTTTATAAATGATCTGAAATGCTTAAAAATGAAGCTAATTATTGTCCTTATTATAAATGCTAGTCAGCTCCTTGAGTTTAATTTGCAAACCTATGTTCTTATTATACAACATGTGATTTTTGGCATTCCTCACATTCCCCCATCATTTATACATACTTCAGCAGGGAGAGGGCGGTATGTGGAATGACTGCACTTAAGGGCTCATTCCCACAACCTCACCCTCACACAAATTACATGCATACCAATACAGTCATCATTCACTGCTGAGATTTTTTTTTTTGTTGTTTCATTTTGTTTTAGGTTTGTTTTGTTTCTTTAGTTCACCCCCTCACTGCCTCATTTAAAAACAAAAATCGCACCTCATCTTAAAGCAGAGTTGAACTGCATCACATTTGCTGCAATCAAATAATGGCTTTATGTTTTTATTTTATTTTTTATTTTTGGGTTGTTCATTCATCGGTATGTAAATCCACCTTTTGAACATGATTACTCAGGGACATCTCGAGGGAAGTTATTCAACGATACAACGGTACAAACATTCACTGGTTAATTATTGACTAATTAGATTTTGATATTCTGAAGTCAAAGTCACTGTGACCTATTCTGGTCATGACTCAAGAATGTGCTAATTATGATCAATTCCCACACAAATGTCTCATAGGATAAAATGATGGTGTCAGGAGGTCAACTTCAACTTCTGTGGTATAATAATGTGCAAAAACATTTTCCTGGCTGTTATTTAGCATCATAACTCTAATTAATTTGAGTTATTTTCAGCAGAAAATCAATTTGCAGTGTGTTTCTGTATATCTAAGACACTGTACCGTTGAAAGGAATTTTTATTAACTGCATAAACTAACAAATATGACAGCCTGAATTCCTATAATTTTTGCATTTAATTATGTACGGTCTTTTTGGTTAAAATCTAATTATATGTGTTCCCGGAAAGAATGATTTTTTTTTTAAAATTGTGTTAACTTTAACCCTGAATTTCATTTTTTATTTAGGTGGACGATCTGATTCACCGCACCAGTCACACACTACAGCTGCTCATAGAGTATGACCCGGTCAGGCAGCGCTTGGATCGGCTCCGGCTGGGATCTCCCACAAACCGGCTGGGAGTCCCGGCAACCTCCCGCATGCGTCTGTCATCACCTTCCGATGCAGTCCTGGAGAGGACGGACATCGTCGATGAGGGGACACTGAAAAGGAGATCTTTGAGGTATGTCAGGCTTCTGTATTATGGTTTTATAACTGACAAAAGAGGAGCCTGTGTCATCTTTTAATTATCCAAATTGTCTCTATCCACAGGCGGAGTAACAGCATTTGTAAGTCACCTGGCCCAAATTCTCCCAAAGAGACACTCTTTATTACAAGAGACATTGGACGCTCTGAATCCTTAAGATCCTCCAGCAGCTGCTCTCATCGCATCTTCCGACCGTGTGACCTCATCCATGGAGAGATCTTAGGAAAAGGTTTCTTCGGACAGGCCATCAAGGTCAGAATCCAGTTCCCATCAGTTCTTCATCATGTCTATTTCTCAAACCATTTAAGACTTTTCTTTGATTCACACACATTTGTCTTATCAACAGGTGACACATAAAGCCACAGGAGAGGTGATGGTGATGAAGGAGCTGATCCGCTGTGATGAGGAGACTCAGAAAACTTTCCTGAAGGAGGTTTGTAATCTGCAGCAGAAGGTCTGCGCTTCCTCACAGACAAAACAGGGTCTTCTGGTTGTGATTTATTAAACTCATAACTGAAAGCACACCATAAGGGCTAACAATTACCTCTTTGTACCTTGTTATTTTGAGGATTTTTGTCTCAGTCTTGTGAGAAAACCTTAACTTGATTTTTATTGTATTTAGTGCTTTTTCTCGTGGATTAAATTCCACCGTTAGTAGAAACCAATTAGGGATAATCTGCTGACAATCATAATTGTGAACTTCTTTCTTTTTCACTCGACGAATGTTTAGGTCAAAGTGATGCGAAGCCTCGATCATCCCCACGTTTTGAAGTTCATCGGTGTGCTATATAAGGACAAGAGGCTCAATTTGATAACTGAGTTTATTGAGGGAGGCACCCTGAAGGATTTCATCAGAGACACGGTAAGTTAAAATCAGTTGATTCACTTAACTCTCTTCCACCCTGCTTCCACATTAGAGCACAAAACCCTTTCAGTGGCCACAGAAAGATTGTTCACAGCTCTGATTCGTGTGGGAGGTGGCTGACCTGAAGTAAACTCTGCAACTGAGAGGGGGATCTCAGCTCTATAGCTCTATAGTGGGTTGGCTGGCATGTCAGCGGGCCGAGATGTGGAAAAGTGAAAGTTGCATTAAGTGTTCCCAGGTGAAATTTAAATACTTATGTTCCCCTCCTCCCTCAGCTGACCGTGTCTGAGGAGCATTGAGCTCAGCAGAGGGAGCAGTGTTTTTGTCCCTAATTATATTTAAAGTGTGTGCATGTGGGGGCAGGGCTGATTTTCAATCGTGTTCTTTCTGTTTTATTGCCTCCACATTAGTTTAAAATCATTATTTTGCATTTACCTTCTTAACATGTTATGGCCAATAAGAACCTTAGATTTATTTATTTTTTTATCTTTTCCTCGATACCAACAGGACCCGTTTCCATGGGAACAAAGAGTGAGCTTTGCAAAGAGCATCGCTTCTGGCATGGTGAGTTGGCTCCTGGCAAAGACATCACTAATTGTGACATCCACTGTTGCTATTTTCAGCTGCTAAATGTGTGTAAATGCGCCTCAGAGCTCAGGACCCCTGGTGGGCACTGGAGCCACAGCAGAACGTATTGAGATGGTTATAACACTTAATAAACAGGGATATTCAGTAAAAATGTTATCTTTATCTCATTTATTTGGAAACCCAAACAAACAACATGTATATGAAGGCTTAGTGAAACATATAGGTTTGTGTTGCAGAGATGAGTTGATATAAATTTAGGTCAAGGATTAAAGAGAGTACCAGTCGTGGAATCTGTATTTTACTAATGAAAAGGTCATTTTCTCACACGTGTGCAGGTTTTTCCCTCCTTGACTTGAGTGTGTTTGTTTCAGGCCTACCTTCACTCAATGAGCATCATACACAGAGACCTCAACTCTCACAACTGCCTGGTTAAACTGGTAGGTGACAAGGAAACTTACCAGTTTTACACGTCAGGAGGTTTATACAATAGAAGAGGGGGGGGGGCTAAGAGCTTTCTTATAGAAAGGAAAGTAGTTGTAAAAAAGTATTGTGAAAGTTTGCTATGATGTCATTGCATCCTGTAAAGAAATGCCATCAGAGCCTCCAAGAGCTTTTACTATCATTACGATGATCACTTTTACCTTTTAGAGCATCTGTTCTGTTTTGGAAGGTAAATAAAAATTCCAGTATCGTTTTATCAATCTGCCAGTTGAGCAGTTTTTCGTCAAAGTATGATTTCTATATTAATTTATTCCTTCAGTTGAGATGAAGGACTAAGGATGAACTATTGAAAGTGTTTGTTTTTCAACAGGACAACACAGTCGTCGTCGCAGACTTTGGACTCTCCCGACTTATACTAGAGGAGAAAGTGAAACCTCCACCTGAAAAGCCGTCCACTAAGAAGAGGGTTTTTAGGCGTTCTGACCGAAAGAAGCGGTACACTGTTGTGGGAAACCCATACTGGATGGCTCCAGAGATGCTAAATGGTGAGGCACTTAGTAAAAAAGTGAATTACCAGTTTGATTTCAAGAGATAATTCATCC
Source organism: Polydactylus sextarius (assembly GCA_016801845.1). Taxonomy (NCBI): domain Eukaryota; kingdom Metazoa; phylum Chordata; class Actinopteri; family Polynemidae; genus Polydactylus; species Polydactylus sextarius. Next base: position 10,805,174 of record CM028915.1, on the reverse strand, counting down.
TGTGGATCAATAAGTGCATTTACTTTATCTTTGACTTGATGTGATTTCAGGTAAACGCTATGATGAAAAGGTGGACATTTTCTCCTTTGGAATTGTACTTTGTGAGGTAAGAACATGCTGGTGTTTTCTCAGATTATCTCCTTTGATTTGCAGGTTGCATAGCTTGAGATTGCAGGGCTTTCTCACATGGATGAGGGAGCTTTTTGGGAAACACCATAAAAATAGCTTTGAAAACAGCTTCTGCTCACAGCTGTATTATCAGATCATATCAACAATAACTTTGGGGAAAATGTTAGCAAACTGGTCTCAAGTACCTCCAGGTGTAAATGCTTTAGAAAATAGCAGGACATAAAATAGACTTCACAGTAGCTTATGTGCTAAAAATACCAGGGTCTGTTTACTCTGGTATTTCTTAAGTGTGTGTCTATCTGCTAAGTGATTGACCCTGACTTCCTGCTTTGTCATATGATCCAGATTATTGGAAAGGTCTACGCAGACCCCGAGTGCCTCCCCAGGACCTATGACTTTGGCCTGAATGTTGGCAAGTTTGTGGAGAAGTTCCTCCCGGAGGACTGTCCGCCGGCGTTCTTTCCACTGGCTGTGGCCTGTTGTGACCTCACACCAGACAACCGGTGAGCACCTGCTGTTATGTTATTGTAAAGCTCAGACTTTTGTTGTTTTATCAAAAGTACGTTTTGCCGAACGCTGACATTAATAATGACCTGAACAGAAAGGAAAAAAGCTGTGTGGGAAACATTTAAAGACATTAATGGTGTTTATCGCCAACTTAAATGGCCACATGAAAAAACTTGCCCATTCTAAACTTGACGCACAGTATAGTGCCAGTTATTTAGTCTCGAGAGTTGGTGGAAGCAGCAGAGGAAAACCAACTACTTTCAGATGCCATCTCAACCTGCCTGCGCAGGGACACGCCTCTGCTGCTGCCAGATTGCTTCCTCATGTTTTCTCTCAACCTTGTCAGTCTGGTTTTAACCTCAAACCTCCGTTTGCCTTTCCTTTTCCTCCTTCCTCAGTCCACCTTTCCAGAAGTTGGAGGACTGGTTTGATGCTCTGTCCCTCAACCAGGAGCTAGGGATCCCCCTACCAGCTGAACTGGATGAACTGCATCAGAGCCTGAGTCAACTGCACTGGCCTAAAGACGGCTCTCCGACGCAGAGCAGGGATCAGCCGTCGACCCCGACAGCGGCCTCTCCAGACTCTTCCAGCATGACGGACAGTAGCACCTAGGACCCGTACCTCCCCTCCCTTATTTGACCTCTCTGAACTGCTGCACTAATACTGTGGATGTGAAAAAGAGGAAAACTGCTTTTGAACTCGAGCCATATTAGAACTGGATAACCTGAGGTAGCTGGACCAATCATCTCCATGTGTGGGACCTTAAGTCAGAGAGTTCCACTCAACTGTAATATGAGTGGAAAGGCGCATTTCAAAAAGTCAAGTGTTAGTTACTAATTTTTATTTTATTTTATTTTTTTAAACCTTATTCAGCTCCCAGTCAAAACACACAGGGTTGTACTAATGTTTACTGTGTATAGAGATAAAACACAACAGTCTGTGTCCTTGTCCCTGATGGAGGTTAAGTGTCTTTAGAAGGTGGAAAACCTCCGTGAATCCCCGTGTGACAGCAGTTTTCCTTTTTCTGGCTCTTAAAGTTGTTGTTTGCCTTGTGTGGAATGCACAGATCAGTCGTTGCCCAGAAGAGGACTCCCTTCACCACAGCGGCAAAGAAAACAAAGAGTCATGACAGTGAAGCTGACTGACATGCTCAAGTAAACAGGAGGCAGGGCTTGAGGGAAAAAAAAACAGGAGTGACTTAAGGCAGCAGTGGAAGCAAAACACTGACCCCAAATAGTTTCATCACTCTGAGATTTGGCACAAGGTGGTGAAGGAATGTTTCGATTTGTTTTGTCGAAGCACCGCTGATCTAATTTTTTTTTTTTTTTGACGAGATGGTTACAAGTATGGCTCTGTACTTTGTAGTCCAGTGATTTGAACTCATTTCTTGAAACGATGGATGAACGCTATTTAGAAACTTTCCTTTTTACTGCCTTTAAAACACGAACGTCAGAAGCTCTAAAAGAAGAGCTGTTATTTGTAATTTGTTAGACATAAACACACAGAAGTTGGCCATGAAAAGTTAAGTTACCTTGTACAGAAGAACTGCATTTTTTTTTCTTAAGCAGTGTATATAAATATGTACATATTATGCTTCTAATTTGACGTCATTTTCTAATGGGATCTCTAGATTTGTAGATTTTTTTTTTTTTTCAGACATTTCGTCAACAATGGACGTTTTTGCCTCTTTTGCTATCATCATTGCAAGGTACTGACGACCTGTTGTAACCACTACTATTTATAATATCACTTTAGTGTTTCATAAATAAACCTTTTGGAAAATTCATCCTCTTTTTTTTTTTTTTTTTTTTTTTCCATCGTCACTCTTCAATTCTGCGTGTCGGTAAAACTTCACCATCTTCATCATCTGTTGCAGTTCAGAATCAGAATGAAATCAGTTGTAGTGTGTGAACAATAAAAAAAAAAAAACAATCAAATCAATCCATAGAAACAAATGACAAACTAATACGATAGCAGATTTTCTTTAATTAAGTAATTAATTAATGACTCTAATTCTAAATTTAACGAATAATTAAAACAAATAATTGTTTTTTTTTATTATTGGATTATTTTTCTAACTAGTGACATGTTTTCAAACTGCCAACAGAGGGAGCTGGTGTGAAAAAAGTTCTTACTGTGAACAAAGGTTGAAAAACAACAGACTCATAACCGTTCAAGCATTCCTGTCATGCTATGATGTTTCTAATGACTACTGCTCTACCTCTGTTTTTTTTTTTTTTTTTTAATTATTATTATTTTTAAATATACAGATGACACGAAACATGAAGTCTGTGTTTGATGTTTTTATTTCAGTCTCAACAGTGAAAATCTGCATTCATACAAATGAAAGTACTAAAATTCAAACGCCGAACAACATTATAGTGAACACCCTGCTTTATGTGAAGAAGAAAAATAATCACAGCCAGTGAATGGACACTTCACAAAAAAAAAAAAACATAAAAATAATGGAGCAGCAGTGACCAAAAATTACCAGTGATGTAAATCCAGCAATAAAACAATAATAAAAAAACAAGATCATATGGAGTAATGGATCAGTCAGCACACTTTAAACTGTGCATCATATGTATCAAGAAAAAAAAAAAAAAAAAAACATCCATGTACAATGATATCCATTTTCAGGCAGGTATTTTCTAAATGTCATCTTCTGTGAGTAGTTCTACTTTTAAAGATGCAAAAAAAAAAAAAAATATATAAACATACAGCAGGTAACCATGTACATGCATTAATGATTCTGAATGAACAACACCAAACTTTTGCACTGTTTATTCTATCCTACTCCGTTCGTTCTCATCTGTTTGTACCTCGAAGCGAGTGCAACAACTGATAAGATTCTAATCTAGGCACCGGGCTTCTTCAGCACACACTCACGCACGCACACACACACGCGCCATCTTGTTCTGCCACGACAAGATTTCAGGCTTCTTCGTCGTGTGATCCCATCTGCTCCGTGTTTGCGGCAGTGCTAATATCGTCCTGAGGACTAACTACTGGCTCTCGAATTTTCTCGAGAGCTCTCTCCCTCTATCTTTCTATCTCTCTCTGTGAATTTCCTGTCACTCCTTAACCTGTGGAAGAAAAGGGTAAATCCTCTTTCATGTCTGCCAATGACTACTGTTTTTGCATTGTTACCACGTTGAACTGTCAGTCAAGTACAAAGAACAAAAAAAAAAAAAAAAAAAAAAAAAAATCTGGGAAAATAAACAAATACATTCAGAAGTTTCATGCTAAGGCATTTTCTGGAGTTGGAGGTCTTCCCTTCCCTTCCCTTTTTATTTATTTATATATTTTTTTGGAGGGGTCTGTTTTACCTCATGTTCCCTCATCCTGTCTCAGAGGAGCATGATTATTTTTGGACGCTTGCATCTATGTCACCAGCATGTCTCCCAAGACAAACCAGTCCTCACAAAAGCTTTGTCCGCGTCTCCCTCGGCACAGCCAGTGGGTCGTTATAAATAGAAATCAACAACACATCCATCATGTAACCTCCAGACCTCCAGTGGACTTCTCCACATGGAAACACACTAAAAAACAAATCATTATGTACATCCCCCCCACTCTAAACAAACACCATCTTTTCATAAAGTACTGATTTCATTCTTAACACCATTCTTAACACTTGTGAGTCAAACGTCTATTTGACTATTGAGCATACGGGTTACTGATGTTATTCAAGGGGGGGCAGCCCATCTCGGACGTCAGTTACAAATATTAAAGACCTCGTGATGTATCGTCATTAACGAAAGAATCATCTTGGTTTCTAGTTAATATTGTGTCCATTCTGTGTCAGCTTATCTTTTTTTTGTGCCTAAGAAGTTTAAAAACCCAACGGAAATGGCACACAAAGGACGCAGCTTTTCATTTTCAAGTCTCCGGAGCGAACACTGCTCCCTCTCTCCTTTTTTTTTTTTTTTTTACAGAAAAAAAAACAGACGTTACTCAGGGAGGTGGTAAGGAGAATCAGGGAGATGGGAGTGTTTTGGTCCACAAAAACATATCGCAGTCCCGTTTGAGGACAATGTGCCAACTCATGCTCCGGGGGTACCGGCCTGCTGGCCCATGAGCGGGTCTCCGCCCTCTACTTCATCCTGGACGGGGGTGGTCTCGTGCTCCGCCGTGATTACGATGGTGTTCTCATCTACCAGCTCACAGGTGGGGTTGGAGAAAGCCGACAGGGGCAGAGTGATTCTCTGCATCTCGCGCTCATAGACTCTCTGGTCGTGCTGCTTCTTTAAGTCTCGACCCCTAAACAACAACAAAAAAAAAAAAAAAAAACCCCCACAAAATTCATTATTATCTGGAAACAAGTGGAAACTGGAAAACCAGCTGAAGGCAAAAACACTGACATATAATCACATCAACATATCTCCACCTAATCCTGCAGGAAATATCTGCCTCTTGAGCTTTTAAGATGTTTCAATAACATTTTTTTCTGTTGACATTCTGATTCCACTTCCTGGACTTAGTGTATTGGACAATATTAAGAGACCAAAAAAGAGACTAAGCCTGTCTGTTCTTTTCAATGATGAAGACTTGACACACAAATCTCTGTTCTGTTTTTGCCCTGATTTAATTGTGAAAGTCCCCGTCAGTGCAGCTTGATGCTTCTATGAGATCTTTGTCTGCTCACTGCAACTTGTTTTTACCTACAATGTTTACAGATTGTATCACTATCACACACTTGTTGCTTAGTTCATTTGTACTCGGAGCGTTCGGACAGCGTTGTTAATTTTTCATGAGGTGCTACATGTAGGTATTTTATTTTTACAGCAAACCACAGTTCGTTCCATCTCGTGTTTCAGCTTCCTGCAGGAAGATCAAAGCTGACATGCAAACTTTCCACTGCCTGAACTGCAATCAGTTTCATTATTTATTTTGCTGGTACAATAAAAATAGCATTTATAGTGATGCGTTAAATGACTCTGCTGCTAATCCTATGTACAACACTGTGTTTGGAGGCCGCCCAAGTTAAATACTCATGATAAGGAGCAACTGGTACTGTATGTAGATAACAGAGCTTCTTATAAGCAGTGTCTGATTTGTAACAAAGTCAAGTGACAGATGGTGAAAGGGAACAGGGACCTGATGAGCTGGCGAGGAGTTTATCCACTCTAAGTCAACACAGTGGTGGGAAGCAGCGTGAGGCTGCTTTCTACTAATCTGAAGCCAAAAGACACAAATGTACAACACGCTCCCTACCTACCCGCTTCAGTGCACCACATTGTGCAACTCAAGCTTTAATACATTATTGCCACAGTTTCTTTACACAAGGATGTGGTTCGTTGCAGCTTTTATTGTATCTCTTTTTTTTCTTTTTTTTTCAATGCCTTTTGTTCTTAGTGTTGCAAAAACAACTAGAAACAGGAGGAAACAAATTATTTCAAATTATGTCCACAACCGGAACTAGCTCTGCTTGGTGAACTACCCAGGATTCTTGTTTCTAGCCCCCATTTCCAGTCTTTGTTTTAAGCTACTGAATAACACTAAAGTGAAAACACATCAGGTTCGGTTTTTTCATGGTGTTATGATGTGATCGTCTTTCTTAACACACCATGTACTCCCACTGGTTGGTGTAGAGCCTGTTCCCGGTGGGAGTATTCTACAGATCTCTATGTGAATGAAACCCTCCCTTGGCTGGAGGAGTCATTTATATTGTACGAGGCATACTGAAGGCTGTGACCACTCGTAGGAGGGGCAGCTGAATCAACCAGAATATGGACATGAATTCAGTACATCTATCACATTGCTAAGGGTGATGTCACTATGCTGAGCACAAGTATAAACCCTCTGACATAACATGCTGCTACTCCTTATTAATAATCACCTTCTAAAAATAGAAAACAAAGACAGGGCCACTGCTAATCAAATCTAATCAAATCAGGCAGCTAAACACAGATCTGTAAGAGCATTTTGTGCTTTGCCAATGGGAGTCAGTACCTCCCTCTCACAGCACTTGGGCCATCCTTTCCAATATTACATAACTGAAGTGAATGTAAGGGCTTTTCAATCCCATCCCAAGCCTTCCTCCAATGTTCTCTTTTCTTTCATGAATACAGACTCAGAAAACTCAAAATAAACCACACACTTCATTTCCTGCCACGTTCCTTCCCCGTTGTCTGTTGTGGTTATTACAAAGTGGAACAAGTGGAAACAACAGAGAAGACATTGTAGTGGAATGGGAACAACAGCTGAGGCCCAAAACTCAAGAGACGTGCATGCGATGTGTGTGATTCAACTAAACATACAGGGCATCTGTCCCACGTTGAAGTGATCAACACAACATGTGCCTGTAGACACGGGAACAATAGAAGCCTCTGCAGACTAACAGGCTACATGTACCAGATTTTAACACTGAACCAAACTGATGATGTTGCTGTGATTTAGACACTGACCTCTTATAGAAGTAGCCAAGTGTGATGCCCACTCCAAGAATGATTATAATCGCCATCATGAGTACGCCAATGACATAACCTGAAAAACAAAACAGAACATAAATTAAAAAAAAAAAATAGTTCATGTATCAGGTCAGTGTTCACCACCACTATCACATACGTCACCAGGGTAACTACAACATACCGAGTGTGCCAAGGTCCTTTTTCTTTTTGGGTCCTGTGCGCACTCGCTGGCTGATTCCCATCACAGGCTGCACTGCGGCGACTTCTCCCTGAGAAGATCCTGACTTGGCCGGCTGAAAGCTCTCTGTGGAGGGAGTGGTTGCTGTTGGGTTGAGGGATCCGGCAACTGCTGCTACAGTTGAGGCTTGATCTGTAAACACATTTTAAAAAAACAAAAAACAAAAGTGTTAAATCACTTTTTCTTTTGGGGGGAACCAGATAATGTCGTAGAATGTCTGCATGAGAGATACAGATAAGAGTCATTGTAGTCGTATATATTCTTTATTTAATCGAGAACAATGATCAGTGCCACTTTTGTTTCTATATCTCATCTACCGTAGCCGTCCTGTGGAGAATACTCCCCCTCGAATTATAACATCTGATTAGGCAGATAAGGAAACATTAAGAAAATGCTGTAAATCTAAATGAATTAGTATCTCAGCAGATATTTTGCAGTATCACTACATCACTATGTTAAGTATCGGCCACTTAAATATATCAGTGTATTTGACCTTTACTGGTTTAGTTGCAAATGGCTCCTTTATTTTTAGATTTCTACAAGTTTTATTAAATAAATGAAGTAATCTTAATTAAACAGTTTTTATATTTGTTAGATCACTTTTTTCTTCCATCAACTTATTTTCCATCAACTTTTCTTTATCACAGTATGTTTTGAAATCATAGTATTAAATTACTTATATGTTATAATATCATTTTACATATTTCTAACTCTTTCTTATTATCTCTTAACACTGATTTCTAAATCCATGCCAGTTCAAACACAATAAAAATATAAACAGTTTACTCCTCAAACATTATAACACCACACAGCACTGGGAGTACTCATGTTTCATATTTACATGAATAGTATCATATGATTTATCTTAATCTGCACTGTGTTAGTGTTTTATTAATGTTATTTTATTGTACAGTATGTGGAGACACCTAATGCACTTAGACTACACTCGGTCTTGATTGGACTCGAGCAGAAGTGCATCATCTAGACCGTGTGGTTTCAAATTACTGTTGGTCCAATAACATTAGCTCTGACGTAAAAAGCCTCCTCGACAGCGAGGCGAAAGCCCTGACGCTGCTCTCATCAACTTGTTGCAACATAAATCTGCTTGAGGAATGGCAAGCGCATGCTTTTTTTTTTTCTTTTCTAACATGTGCCCCTGACTTATACAGGTTTTCTCTGTGCTGCTGATGTTTTTCACGTGGCGTGAGGGTTGAGCTGGAAGGTGAGAACAAATGTTCTTTAAATCTAAACCACAACTTGTTGTTTACAAACTCTGCTGCAGTTTAAGAAGGAAGTCATGAATCGAAGGAACCAATTAGCTTCTGTCTCCAAGCGAGTTTTTCCTCTCTGCCCAATGAGCTGACTTTAAGGGTGTGGTCAACCCTTTTTTTTTCAAACTGAACTTTCTCCCATGTGACTGCAGGGCTTTGTTATTGTGTGACTTAGGTTGACTTTAGACACAAAAAGCAGACAAAGGATAAAGTATACAAGACTTCTCAGCACTGACCAGCTGACCTGCTGCACCATAAAACTGATTGTTAAGGAAACTGTTAGTAATCTATATGCAACGATGAACTGAACATGGTTTTTTTGGGGACTTTTTTGGTTAACACTTTGACAAGAAACTCTTTTCTTTTGTTTTCTGCCGTCCCTTTAAAGTTTAAAACTCAGCTTCATTTTCTTTCTCTTTCTCTTTCTCTCTGAATCAAGCTGTCTTTTTTAGAGCATAATTAGGATATTTTTGTGGCTACAGAAACTTCAACTCATTATTTTTCCCCAAACACAGTCCACTTTTTTTTTTTTTAATAATGAGCTTTACAGGGTGGAAAAAATAATTGCTGGCATTGTCAAGACAAATACAGTCTGAACAATCTGAGGAAAAACTGGCATGTGCATATTTGTCTTATTTGCCATGATGAATTATGGCAGCTGGTGTCCTGTGTGATGTTTACTTACCTTTGCATGTGTCAATTGCACAGAACTGTTTCTGGATCATCCCATCTGGGGCAGCTATGTAGCACCAAGGCCTCTCGGAGGAGTCTGGATTTCTGCAGTAATTGTGATCTCCGACACCTACGGGAGGAATGATTGAAAACAGGGCTGTGTGTTACTGATGACTCGTGGACATACTGTGTATCTGTCTGTCTCTTTATATCTCTTCTTCATAGGTTTCATTAATCATTAACACAACTTCATCACACTACAATGAACAGGCAGCCGCGAACACAAAGACAGGAAACGCCAGCTGCTGTGTAAAAGATGCATTTAAACATTATAAACACATTTGTGGCACTGTGTGTGTGTGTGTGTGTGTGTGTGTGTGTGTGTGTGTGTGTGTGTGTGTGTGTGTGTGTGTGTGACTGTGACGTGGGTGCTATTAATATAATATCATTCCTGTTTTTTATTGCTTTGCATGGTTGGATAACTTGCAAAACCCTGTGACAAGCTATATAATTACACACTATTAAAATCTGAAACATGATGACATTTGTTTCTATCAACATTTTCAGCATTTGCAGAGTGAAATCACTATTTTATCCATTATTTATTTATTTTATGGGACATTTGTTTTGAGCAGTTTACCTGTCTGTGAATCGGGGTTGATTTTCTCATCATAGTGTCGAGAAGTGTTGGTCCAGTTGAGACAGGTCAGACCTGAGGAGGAGCTCTGTTGTTCCCCTCTGTACTCCACACCATTGGCTCTCATACAGTCTGGAAACACCATGAAAACAAACATGCGAACGCGTCACGTTATCACATAAACAACAGTGGTGGTACGATCAAAAACAGACAGAAGAAAGATTAATATTGTGATACGCAATTTGATGTGAATCAGATTCGATCGGGTGCAGTTTTTTGGCAACGAATGAGATCATGAATTAGTGTAATAAAGAAGTTTATAGTGTATTTTCTTTTTTCACCTTTTTGGTTTCCATCTGATGCGCTGCTCTCCACCATCGCCACACTCAGGAATACAACGTGCAGAGACAGAAACATCTTGCAGACCTGACGAGCTGAATTCACCGACATCATGGTGCGCTAACGTGCCTTTTCTCACCCTACAAAAATAATAATCAAGATTTTATATATTTAAAAAAAACAAGTTTTAAATGGAAGAGGAGCCTGTACTGATTGCAGATCAGAAACACTGCTCCTCTTGCTGAAGTCCCAGCCCTTGTTTTTGTCAGAGGAGCTCAGGTTTCTTCGTAAACAGCTCTCAGAGGGAGGAGGAGCTGCCCTTTGCAGCACAAGCCTCAAGGTCCTAAAGCCTCACATCCACACACACACACACACACACACACACACACACACAGAGCATCAGCCGCAAAACAGTCTGGCAACTTATCATGGCAGACAGCCTTGAGGGAATAAACAGGAAATTCATCCACATTTTTGTTTTAAATGAAAAAACAAAACAAAAAAAATATTATGGTTACTTCTACAACCCATCCCCCAAATCTTTACCCTTTTTTTTTCTTTTTATCAAACACTTCCAAACTTGCCTTCTTGCCTATAAATAGATATTCTACTTTACATTTTCACTTTAAAACACTCATTACTTTTTCTATGTGTAATCCTCATCCAGCAACATCCACAGTCTTACTTGGCTCTTAAATGTTTGCTTTGTCTGCCCAGACCCTCATCTTCCTGTTTCCCATGCTTCCTCTCCACCCCAGGAGGCCTGTTTCCTCCAGTGTTGGTCAAAAGTGGGCTCTACGGAGAGTAATAAAGGACAGCTGCCAGTGGTATTTGCTTCAATCTGCTTGTGCATCGGGAGCTGTGAACTAAAAGTGAATGGGGCCCTGTGTCATTGTTGGCCGACGGCTAAAGAGGGCAGCCAACGCCTGACTCAGTCAATGTTCACTAAGCTACTTTTCAAATAGATGCTTTACCCAGTTTTTCAGGCAATTACTAGAGCAAACACACAGCATCTGTGTGTCTGGCATTCACTGCACCACACTCTGATCATTCAGGGTTACAAGGGCAACAGGCGACTATCCCAGAATGCACTGGATCTCCACACTATTAAAGGATGAACACGTTTAGGATTGATTCAGCTATTTCCTATGAGAGGACATTCCCAGCACAAAAAAAGAGGGAAAGGGAAGGAAAAATATTTAAAATGACTTAAAATGAATATTTAAAAATATTTAAAAATTTTCACAAAATAACAACTTCAATGGTTTATTTTTATTCATCATAAACAGTTAAAATATCAAAAATACACAGTTAAACTTAAAAAAACCTCATTTAAAATGAATGTAATTCATTAAAATTTCCTCTTATGCTGCATATTCAGTCCTGTTGACCTAAACAGTTGAGATCAAACAGTGGAAAAACACTTTCATGCCCCAAATGGTGCACACGTCTGAATCGTGCACACACACACACACACACACACACACACACACATCAGGTAAAAGTGGTTGTGCTACTTGGCCTCGTTCCTTATTGCCATCTTTAATCATTTAATTAACAGGATGCAGGCGCAATGAGGACACAGAGACTGAGTGCACTCTCACTGAAGACACCAAAGCCTTTTATGAAGCCAGATGGTCATTTTACACCGTTATAGTCACTTTGCCTTCCGGAAATTTCCAAACTTGCTCACCTTACGCTCCCACTCAAATATTGTTTCCACGCTTGAGGCAGAGCATATAATATTGCGCAGATTACTCAGACAGTCTGAGAGATGAAAAAGAAAAGTCTTTTCATTAAAATCAGTCATGACAAATATTTTTTCATCAATTCCCATATTCTGTGGGCATGATTCAGTGTGGCAATCATAAGAATTTATACCCAAACATGTTCACATGTCACAGTTTGGCTCCATCATTTTCTCTGCCGCCACGTCACCGTTTTCTGTCAAGTTCTCAACAAAGAGCCACCTGTAGCTTCATCTGAGACACATGTTAATCTCCCAGAGCTCCACACAGCAGGTGTTAATTTTGCCATGGGGCACAAGGAAATACATTACATAAGCTTCATGTATGAATCATCAATAAGCATCGTGTCATCGTTGTTACATAACCTTGGCTCTCACAAGCATATTGTATGTTTCATGCATATACAATGGAAACCTTACCTGAAACAGAGGCACCACGTGTGCATACAGAGGTAGGTGAATCAGTTAAAAAAAAAAAAAAAAAAACAAACAAAAAAAAAACTCTTGTTTTACAATCAGATATTGATAAATTGGTTGTTTAAAACTGCATATTCTGAGAATTTAATGGACAATACCAAGCTGTGAGGATAAAATGATAAAATTGCATATTTGTATATTTAATTCATTGTCTAATATGGACAACCATAGCATGTGGAATCTCTTTCATCTAAGTGTTTGTCTAATACTGAGAGCCGCCCATCTCAAACAGGACCAGTGGGCTGTCTGGTGATGTAAGACTGCTCTAGTGTGTGGTCCGTTGCGGGGCAACTGGCAGCTCTCTATCAGATTCAGTCAATCATCCTTAGCCCTCATGTGGTTGGAAAATGGACACTTATCCAGACAGAAGTCCTCTAATGGAGCATTAAACCGTACACCATATTCCCCTGCTGGGCACCGAGTTTTTTTCTCCAGATGCTGTTGCATTACATCACTGCATCACTCTGAGCCTCTGCTACTGCTGATGCTGAGACATGGCAAACAATTTAAAAACAGAGAGAGGAGCATTGCTGCGGGAATAAGTGTTTTTCCATATTTCTTGTCGGTCATAATAAAGACAGACCAGGAGATATTCTAGTGGCTGTGCCTTAAAAAAAATCTTTTTTTGCTAAAAATGGATAATTTACTGTTGTAGTCCGTATAAACATTTTAGCAAAAACAGGCCTCCAGAGGTTATAAGGAACATTGTCCTCCTCTTGAGCACATAATTCCCAACAAGTCTCTTGACAGTGCATACAGTATGATGATGATACAAGAGCCTCAGCCACTGAACTCTTACATACCTCGGTCAATCTGCCAAGTCCCAGTGTACTGCAGCATCAGCAGTTGTGAAACTCATTTGAGAGCTACACATGTACATGTCATATAGTAACTGTATCCCGGGCTACCTCAGCTACAAGTCTTTACGCATCAAGCGTACGAAAAAAGCTCCTCAGTTCTGTGACAGTGGCAGCTCTCCAGCCACAGCAGCTGTTAAAGCAGGAGGAAAGTGGACACCGTTCTGCCCGAGCAGACTACAAGCTTCTTGTAAACTCGCACGCAGGGATGAAGGATCGCAAAGGCTTTGTATGTCATCAGACGCTTTCGACAGTTGAAGGAGGAGGGCGGCCTTTGTGAACAGGCCACACAGGGTGCCGTGGAAACGGGGATCCATGAGCAGAGTCAGCCAGGCCGGGGTCAATGTCTCTGCTTGAGAGAGAATAAATAACCACACTGTGACACAGAATTGTTTCAATAACTCACTCATAAATATATCAAAGTCAAACTGATAAATTAATGTGGTACCTGGCTGAAGGTCTTTGCACAGTTTAAAGCCGTCTGACACCTGAGCAGCACTCTGTTCAGCCCATGTTCTCAGACTCTGCCTCAAAACAGAGGAACCTGAGCTTTTTTCAGCCATTTGCAGCAGGTACGGCAGCACATGTGCTGACATCACAGAGGGCTCTGCAAACACATTGGCCTCATCCTGCTCATACAGACTGGAACACCTGAATAACAGAGCGATAATAACAATAAGGCAACAACAAGTCAAGGTTACTGTGCTTAGAATTGTGTGTTGATGAACATACCCCGTCTCCGAGGCCTCTCTCAGCACAGATCTGAGGTCAGATTGAGGAAGGTGAGACAAAAGCACTTCCAGTGAGCCAGAACTGTCAAAACATTCCTCCAGCAGCAGGTACAGCAGGACCGGCAGAGCCTGGTTGACCTGCATGAGGTAGACACTCCTCTGTGTTTTTCCAGCTCTTGTGTGGTGAAGCATGGAGGTGAAACAAGCCGCTTTCACCCTCACCTGCTGGCTTTGGTCCTGCAGCAAGTGAAGGCCAGTGTTTATCAACCTAAAACAAAAAAAAAAAAAAAAATCAACATCTTGAATTTCTGTTCATCAGGGTGCACCACTTGACCAATGACACTGTTTGACTTTCATTGTACCTGATCGTGATGACAGGTAAAGTGTTCTGTTTACTGAGGCTGTGGCTCATTAGTGGAACTCCAGCCACACACAGAGCTTCAGCACACGCCATCCTGAGCACCTCAGGGGCGTCTGGGGATCGGTGGCAATCAAGGATGCTACACCACCGCAGCAGCACGGAGGTCTTTAGACTAATTTGCACAAAGACGAAAACAAACTCAGAGACGCAGGTTGGAAGGTTCCAGTATGTGAACAGAAATGATACTAACTGAAAACATGTATAAACCTGGAGTCCGAGCATTGGGGAAGCAGCAGACTAACAGCACACAGAGCCTGGGACAGAAACTCTGGTCCACCCTGTTGATCCTCCAGGTCACTGAGCAACAAATCCAGACACTCAGACAGAACTGGCTCCTGCAGAGAGGCCGTCGGAGGCAAAGTCGAATCGCTTTGAGCTGTCACTGCCACCAGGGCTCTGATGTAGGTCCTGCGGTACTGCACACTGTGGCTCAACAATGCCTCCTTTAGGTTTGACTGCAGATACAGAGCATTAAAGCACTCCTTTAATTTATTTTACAAAAGAAAGTGTCAACAGAATACATATCAGAAATCGTAAAAAAAAAAGATAGATACTGAACATATTTTATATTATTTATGTCACACTAATGTGAAGACAGTTGTTTTTCTGTATATTTCACTGGTCTCCATTTGTTTCAATCATACAATAAAAATATCTTGTTTATAACTTATATTCATATGTGTTTCAATGATAATCTCATGTCTTAAAGTGTATTCTCTTATTTCTTCTTAAAGTGTAAATGACTAGGCCATATAAACAATAGTCTCTGTCTGTATCCACTAGACATACAGTATCACATCTTATCAAGTAAGTTTTTTTTTTTTAAGTCTGTTGTACACTAAGCAGGATGTGCATGGGAGGGCACAACTGGGTGGTCTAGATAATGTAACATGCAGCAGACCTTATCTAAATGACCTACATGAACTTCAACACAGTAAATGATAAAAGTTCAAATATCCCCAGCGTAAATGTGACTAAGTCTCCTTGATTGCGGAATATAATAGCTTATAGACACACCCTTTTTCATGTAAGAGGGAAAAACAGATCTCCAGCCAGATTTCAGCCTCCAATGGCATTATATTTAAGCCTATCTTTGCTTCCTCAGTTTCCTTGCATTGTGCTCTATGAAAGTCGTTACACCAAAAGCTGTTAAACAGGTTTTTTGGAAAGTCTTGTTTTCTTCATGCTGAAGTCTAGGGAACATATCATGTCTCACCTGCAACACCCTGTGGATTACAGATTTCAAGCTTGTTTGTTGGGAACCTCGCCCATCCACCATCCACGTAACCAATGAGAGCTTCAGATCGGGGCAGGCTGCGGGGAAGTTGTTCCAAATCTGACTTGCCTGCTTAAGATCTTCACACAAAAAGTGGATGGCTCTTTGATGGAAGGATGACAAACCAACCTGTGGGGACACATATAAAGGATTTGAACATAAACTACATGCTGGGACATGTGTCTGCAGTTAAATGATATGGTTGTGTTGTTGCTGAGCATTGTAAAAATATACTGAGAGAACTCCTCTAGAACATTTAAAGTGTATAGAAGATGTTGAGTATTTCTGTACAACTGTAAATATTGTAACTGAATGCAGACTGAGTGCAGACTTTTTTAAGATATTTGTAGGATATGATTAGTTAAATTTGTTAAAAATCAGATAATGTGCTTCATCAAATTTTGGGTTTGTAAATCCTAACAGACACTTAAATTGCTAGCATAATATTTCATGACAAATACTCTAAACTGTTTAGACTGTGGCAGAGAATGTTGTGTTTTATGCACCTGAAGCCCCGTTTGTGGAGTCTGGAGATCATGCATGAGTGTGTCACTGAGCTTTGACATGTAGATCTCACTACAAAATCTTCTTAATGACTCTGCCACTTCAACGTAGACCGCTCTCACTAGAGGGCAGCGCTGAGATTCGGTGACCAGCCACAGTGAATCCTCCATCCTGGTCAGCACTTCAGACAGTGCAGCTGAGGGGGCACTGAGAACACAAAGAGAGAGTGAGAGACGACGGGATTTCAAAGCCTGAAAGTGCAGACAAATGAATAAAACAAGGTTTCTAAAAGCACGGAAGTGCACGCTGAATGCATAAACAGCTCTTTCAAGTCTCACCTGTCTGTGCACAGAGCTCTCTCTAGAATAGCTTTGATCTGCAGCAGCTGTCCATGGAGTTGGTTGTGACAGCAGCGCTCCTGTGGACCTGCGGGCAGTTGAGCTGTCAGTTTGATGAGGATGTTCATGTACTCAGAGGGGGGAGTCATGGCGACCAAAGCCTTAGAGGCCATCACTCTCACACTGTAAATAGGACTGGCAGACAGTTGGAGTAAAGGAGGCAGGAAGACTGACAAGGTTCTGAAAAGAAAAAAAAGAAGATGTTTTATATCCAGTGGTCCTCAGTCACACTATTAAGACTAGGAATTATGTTAATGTTTTGGGGTTATCCCTTCTAAGAATTATAGTAGTTTTTATTAGTCATGGGTGAACAGTAATTACTCTGTTGAGTCTTGGACCCCAGGCTGGAGTTGTGCTAGCAGAGTGAGGACTGGGTAGAGCGAGGGTTGGAGGTGGAGCTTGGCCTCATCAGGTCGACCCTGGAGGACTTGTGATGCTCCTTTGAGTTCGCCGAGGAGGAACGGCTGGAGCGCGGGGTAGTGGAAGAAGAAGGCAGGAGGTGACATCCCATGCTGGGTGGGGCCACTGTCTTCACTGCTGGGCCGCTGGCCAAGCATTCGCGAGCACAGAGAACCTGGGAACAGGATTTATACGACTTGTGTTTATTAGAGCTGAGCCAAGTCAATTAATCGATTCGATAAAAAAATAAGATTTGATAAAATGAGAGTGTTTATTTGATTTCTTTATCTTTAATAACAGTTAAACCGAGCATCTCAAAAAGTTAATGTGGCTTTGACAAACAGCCATGAGCAGTCTTCATGCCATGAGACTTTAGAGACTAAACAAATGATCCAGGGATGAATAGGCAGATTGATCAATAGCCCATAGTCCAGACACAGTCTCTGTAAACACAGACTTAAAGTAAATTTCTCAGTGAGTCTGTGTCTTACTGTAAAGTTGCAGTGCAGCATTCCTCATGGCCCAGCAAGGAGAACTGAGCAGAGTGAGCGACAAGATGGCTACAGCAGGAGCAAACTGAAGGATTGCTACACCTAGACCTGAACCACGCACCAGGGCCTGCAGGGTGTGAACCGCACACACCTGTAAGGAAAAAGGCAATATGAAACCTGCATCTGCTAGTGAAGACTAGTTTCCTTAATCCTGTTGCTGTGTCAACACAAACCTGTGGCAGGTCCAGTGTTTGGTCCCAGTCCTCAGGCAGAGGCATTTGGGCAGTTTCCAGTAAAGTTTGCATACTTTGTGCTAACAGTGGTCTTGTTTTACTGGCCTCCTCTGCCGATAGAACGCACAGGATGAGCATAGGCAGCCCTGCAGCCCGTCGGGTCACAGATGTAGAACGAAGGCACTGCACAACCTGTAATCCCTATTTATAGAAACAAGAGAAACAATAACAATTCAGTAACTATTTTTCTTAATAAAAATCTCATCATATCTAACTACTCACTTGTTGTAGCATATGGGCTGGGATGTTCCTCAGCTCTGGATCATTGCTGCTCAATAGAAATGCACAGAATTTTGTGAAGCCAATGCAGCAGCCTTCTACCGCCCCCTGGTGAATACAAGTATGTTTTCAAAAACATAATAATTGATGTGATTCAGACATGAAGCCTTAAAATGTATTTACAAAACGTACCCAGTGACGACATTTGAGAAGAATATTCTTGAATACTTTTGATGCTCTGATTAGATCCTCTTTCTCTAGAAGGTGTTCGCTGGGTTTGATTTCTGTAAGAATCTTCTCCACCAGAGAGCCTAAAAAGATTCCAATTTCCTATGAAAAAAAAAAGATACGAAATCGAGTAATATTTAGACAAAATCAAAGCAGGAAATACCCTAAGCTAAAACGTCAGGCTTCTGTAAAGACATCTGTAAATAGTGCATCTGGTGGCGTTTTACCTTGAGGGAGACCCAGCAACAGGTGAGGACGAGGCTGTGTTCTTCAGACAACAAGACACATTCCTCTCCATCCTCTTGACCCCCTCCAGATGTTTGGGCAATAAGCGAGCTGATGGCATTTCCCATATCACAAAAAGAAGGGGGAGCATCTATGAGAAAAAAAAGAGTGATTTACTTAAGTGGCCCTGTTTATTTCCAAACCAGTTTTGTTTTTGCTGATTGTTGCATCACCTTTTTCTGTAGCACAAGTATCACGATCTCCGTACAGGACACCCAGCAGCAGCAGAGAGATGTTCTCCAGCAGGTCCAGCACCTCAATGGTCAGACTGCGGTCAAGAGTGTCATAAACACTCCTGCCTGACTCAAGCAGACACCTCTGAAGGGCACTTAAAACACCTGCAACATAATTAATGACAGGATTTAAAGAACTGAAAACTGTTGTTCACAAATGTAAGTGCTGCTCTAAAGTCTCACCATGTATTGGTTTGGTTTTGGCAGCAATCATCATTTCAGCCTTAGCTGTCAAATAGTGCTCGTGCAGCTCATTCACCAGGAATCTGACCATACAGGACGTCTTGTGATCACAACCACTGTTGACAGTGATGTCACAGTTTACTCTGCAGTCTTCAGGCTGGTGTTGTGATCTACGAGCAGGACAAGTGTTAATTTCCTTCCATACTTCCACATTTCTGAAGAGGGTGGGGGTCGGGTCAGTGTTGACTGAAGACTTACTTCTGCAGGACGACCCTCATCATCAGCGCTCCCATCTGAGCCTCCTGCACTCGAGGACTGCACAGCAGCTGTTTAGTTCGCACGAGCAACACCACAGTGATGTCGTCTGGAAAACTGGATGGAAAAAATCTCAACAATAATCCGGCTGAGAGCTCTCGAATCTATAAAAGAAAAAAAATAATCCATTATCTATTCCCTAAAATATTCCAACTAAATTAAAAATCAATAGTCAATTTGGGCTGTTTAAAAGAAGCACGAGGCACGTTAAGCACAGCTTTACCTCATTTGTAGAATCTTCTAAGCAGCTGATGAGAACCAGCTGTTTTGACCTGTTGAAGAAATCCCAATGTCCTCTCTGTCTGGCACCGTTAATAAGAGACCCTATATTTGCTGCAAAAAATAATCTCATTAAAACTTTCAAGTAAGAGATAAAACAACATCAGAGAAAAGATACAATTTGACAGAGTGTGCACGTACAACCAAACCTGGAATACACCAGACATTATTTTGCCAAACCTTTTCCAATCCATGTTTTTCCACACTAACCTGGGGGTTGTCCCTTCTTTCTGTCTGGGCTCCACGTGTCAGTGCAGGTCTCCAGAACTGCAGACAGCAACAGCAGTGCCGTCTTCTTGCTCTGATAACTGTGTCCTGGTGCCAGATAGCTGTAAGGCAGTTGACCCAACCATTCCACAAACCCTAGATAGAAGAAAAAGTGTTAAATCTAATGTCACAAATGCAGATCACATTATTTTTTACTGTATTTGATATCAGCGCCCTAATTCTTGAAACTATTACTTTTGACAAAAGATATAATTCATCATTTTAGTGCCATTTCACTTTGGGTATATGCAATTAAGCCTCTGCAGAGGTGTGCTGGCCATTTCATTTTGCTTTTAAAACACCAATATATAAGCTTAAATGGCGAATTCATCGTTTGTTTTTTACAAAATGTTGTGTAGTGGATTCAACAGCAGCCATCTCACCTATTCCCTGTTCCAATAAATCCTGTGACGTCTTCTCTGAGTTGTCTGAATCTCCTTTCTTTTTCCCTTTCTGCCCTTTAACATATGCCAAGCAGCCATCTCTGATACGAACCAGAAACTTCTTTACTCCAGCCTGAAAATGTTGGCGAAAAGGCGAAGATTCACAGTTTAGGTTCTGAGGAATAAACGTTCTCATTATGGACATTTCCTCCAGGGTTGGAGTGTCTTTGGTCTTCGGGCTGCAACAGAGGAGGTTGAGCGCAGCGAGACGGACTTTGTCATCTGCAGATCCTAAAGCCAGCTGCAGGGTTTGGATTGTTGAGGGACCCTGCAGAGCCCAGGGAGAGTTTCCAGTCGTAGCTCGATAGGAGCTGAGGATGCAGGCCCAGGCATGGAGGTGGCCGGGGGTGAATGGGTCCAGAGGGGCCAACAGATGATCCACGGCGAGGGGGAAGACTTGAAAAGTGCAGGGTAATAAATGATTTGAGCTGTTGTTCTGTAGAAGAGTCACATCAGACGTCAGCGCCTCATGAAGGACGGGTCTCCAACGCTTCGCCCACTGATCAGCTCGATACTGCTCACCATGTGAGCCGTCACACAGCTCTCGTCTCTGCTGCTGGATCAGACACTTGTAAAGCTCTGATCCACACGGTGACAGGTGATTGGTCGACAGGCACTTGAGGAGATGACTTGGTATTTCAGCATATTGATCCAGCACCTGATTGATTAAAAAATATGCATCAAAGCCATTGTGATCACAACAAGTATAATCTGACATTATCAACACCGTAACGACACTGAACTCTTACCATGTCAGTACCCAGATATGGCAGTAGGGCACAAAGGCGATGATATTTGGCTTTGGCCTCCCAAGGCAGTTTGATTATTCGCTGAAGCAGAGTAACATAAAGAGTCTTCTTTGTATCACTAAACTGCTCACAGTCCAACTCATAAAGCTCCAACAGGAGGGAAAAGGCACAGCGTGCAAACTCTGACACACCTTCAACCTGACAAAAGTACAATAAAACATATGTCACTGATTGATCCTGGTTGTACTGTGTGTGTGTGTGTGTCTTCAAATTATTTAAAAAGCTAAAGTGCGATTACTAATCAATTATATAATGATGTTTATTTGACTCACCGGACTTTCTGCGTTGGTCCAGATAATGTGAATGAGTTGGTGTTGCAGGCGGCTGCTGTCAGACAGAAGACGGACACCTGTCATCTTCCAGATGTCAGCCAAACATTCTTTAACCTTCTTCAGCCACAGAGTTAACACTGCAACAACAACAATATTATTTTAACACATGATGTTGCATTTATGTCTGTGAATAAACAGCCTGGACATTACTCACCTTCAAAGGCAAAATAGTGACAATCCAGCTTCTCCTCACACAAAGCATACACCAGCGGGAACAAACCTTTGAGAAGTAAACACGTCTATAAAAGAAAGAAACGAAAAATGAGAGCGAGAGGAATGAAGGTGAAAAGACTTTTTATATTTGAGCTTTAAGTATATTTACGTCTGTGGCATCCACACGCGAACTGAGCAAGATGTGAGGTCGACAGCAGGTCAGGAGGCCTCTGCTCACAGCGAGCCTCGCTACACCGTCCTTCCCTGAAGGGGAGCACTGTACCTGGAGGGCACCGACAGCCAGTGCCCAGGGCTCTGAGAAATAAGAAGGATAACAGCTTTTCTGTCAGGAAACTCCAGGCAGTATACAACCTCTGCTCTTTGTGGATATAATATAACTTTAACAGGAATGAGACATAAAAAATAAATCTATTGACATCCCATGGCACCATTCTTATGTCTATTTGTCTAGTAGTACTGGTGGTGACCTACCAATTTCAGAAACATGTAGCAGACTCCAGACAGCAGCTCCTCCAACTCTGCTCTCTGGTGCTGTGTTGATCAGCATAGCTACAGCAGTGCCCGACAAAAGACGAGTGTCCCTGTTGCAGCACTGCAAGACACAACACCGACTGATAAGAAAACATAAACAATGAATAAGTGACTCTGAGCTTATGGTTTAAATAGCAACCTGTCCGAGTATTATGTCCATCAGAGCTTGAAGGATCTTTTGCATTGTCAGGTTTCCATGTTCCTCGTCCCAAACTAGAGGAGCCACTTCACTGGACAACAGCTGAAATATTTGCAAGCAAACCTGCAGAGATCACAGTTCTCAGATCAGTGACAGAGATCACACAGTGATACATCTTGTGACGACAAACAAAAGGTCTTCGTGTACCTTGACGGCAACGTAACACAGCGGTCCATCTCTCATGGATTCTTGTTGCAATACAACAGGGAATAACTCAGACAATTTGTTCAACAGGGACAAGTACGACTCTCTCCACACATTACGACCAACGGTGCTGTCCTCCAGGAACATACAGGCTACACAAAAACAAGAAGATTAAAAACTTCCACATGAAATTACTGACATTCTGTAACAACACAAAATCTTTTGCCAGCACCGACCTCTCTGTAGATCCTCATGAGACAAAATCTGAAACAAACATGAGGTGAAGTTATTGGCAGTGTTTTTATTTAAATATATGAAAAACACAAGTAAAGTGACAGCTGTACCTGGTCGCTGTGGATCACTGAGTACAAACAGTGACTGATTTCTCTAAAAACCAAATGTTGGTCCACTTTTGCCAAATGTTGCAGCATCTGACGAGGACATGTGAAGTTTCAGTGATTTGTTATTTTGTGTAAAGAGATGCACGAGAAACACAGGGCAGGACTGACCTGGTCCACTTTACGACAGGCTGTGGAGATGTTGACAGTCTGCAGCTGCATGGAGATGAGGAGTCTGACAAGGAGGAGGAGATGTTCCTCCTCTAAAGCACCGAGCTGCTCCTCTGAAATCTGCCTCAGCAGCTGGGCAGCCTCCTCCAAACAACGCTCCTTACATCTTTTCACACTGCTCCTGTTCATTCAAGCATCATTATTTAATCAATACCACACCCGATGACAATATATAAGGTGTTAACATGACAGGAGTCTCACTCAGCTCTTAAACATGTTTTAAGTGTGGACACTAACCTGGAGGATTCAGACAGTTTATCATAAAAGAGCCTGAGTGTTTGTGTGGTGCGTTCAGGTGCTTGGTCCCCGGTGATCACACAGTCCTGCAGACTTGTCATCAGCTCTTCAAACGACAACATTGTTTTTTAAATCTGAATCTCTCAGCACAGACTACAGATGTTGTCAGACACATTGGGCAGCACGCTGACACAGCCGGTCACGTGACACAGAATTCTAATTCCGTGGTCATTGAAGTACAGTCACGTGCCATGCTGCCACCTAGAGGCTGGAGTCTGCATGTTTACATCTTTTAGAAAAGTTAAATGTTTGATGCATAAAATAAAATAGCTATTTACGATCAATTACAAAGATTTGACTTAATTCAAGTGTATAAGAACCTCACACCTACATTATATTATAGATTATTATTGAGTCTGCTTTACAAGTCGAGGCATCTAATCTCTAATTCTTCTAATAAAAGAAGCTTATGAATGTACATACATGTGCATAAACACTATGTGAATCTCTAAAGATTTAAGTATCCCACAGTCGTTCATTTTGTCCTCAAAACAAAAAAAATGAAAATAATTTAAAGCAAAATAATAACAGAAGCTGCTCCAGTGCTGTTAAAGAAAAAATATCTGTCCTTTTAACCTGTCAAACCAGCAGCATTGTGAACCACCGCATCCAAACCTCACACAACACCCTCATTTTTCTGCCCTCTGGTAAAAAAAAAAAAAAAAAAAAAAAAAAACACTGGAGCTTAACAACCGGCTCAACCAGACTGTACACACATCACACAGACATATACTGCACTGTTTATTTTGTGTTTTTGTAAGTGTACTTTCCTTTATTTGTTATTTCTTTACTAGTATTTAAGACAGAATTGCACAATAAAAATGACTATAAATATTAAATATCAAACTGTTTTATGAATTCGTTTTATTTTTAAAAGAATGAAAGAAAATCTAAAGAAAAAAATCTATGCTTCATTGTGTCAAAATTTCTGTAAAATTAGAAAATGTTTTAAAAATTACAATGCAATACACAATATAATAATTCTTGGTTTATTTTTGTAACCACTGTAAAATAATTGAGCCAGAAAACAGCGTAGTTACAAACAGCTCCTCTGTTGACCCTGGTGGTGAACCTGTGTATCACTCCAGGACAGACGGGGTCGCTGTTGTTCATTTCAGTCTAAATCTGTCTCTGTTTTTTCCGCAGAACGAGACTTTTCCTGCGCTGTGATTCGTTGGAGATCAGCGTTGCCAAGACATCACAGACAGTTTACAAATATGTCGACTTTATAACCTTAGAAAGAACCAAGTGGCCACAATGGATGATATTTTCTTTCCACCGCGTGTTTTACTTCACGTCATATGTGTTTTACTGCTCGTTTCTTTGGCTCAAACTCAAAACATTGTCGGTAAGTCTCTGAAATATACAACGATCCGCCTGGGTTTATATTAAAGTATCTAACCTTACTCGGCTGTTTTTAGGTTGCTAACTTTTAAAGTTGCGCTATTTGTGTTTATTTTTGATGAGTTAAAACAGAGAAGTTAATGTTATGTTGAACAGTTTTCCAGCCGTCATTTCTGACAACAACCGGACCGGCGGCGTCCGCTCTGCTGCTGGGAAACACCACGGACGTGTCTCTGACTGTGAGGACAGTGTCTCCATCCAACACCACAGGTTCAAGTTATTACAAGATAAATTATAGCTTTTTAATCAATTTCATTTAAATGAGAGATATTTGGAAACATTTAGCCGCCAAATATACCAGTGGATAGTTGAATTTGCATTGTTATTGTGCATATTTTGAAGCTTTGCTGATTAATGTTCTTTGTTTTCTTGTTTACAGGAAGCATCGGTCCTCCATCATGTGTGTCTGAGGAAACACAGTGGGCGCTCACCAGGGAGCAGGTTGGAAAGGTCGGAATATCATTCAGTAAAAGGCAGCTAGACATTCTTTATAGTAACCAAAGCCTCTCGTAATCATCTTAACATCTGTTTTTTCATCTTTGTGTCTCATCTTCCTTTTATTTCTTGTCTCAGACCGCAGTTCGAGTGAAACTGACACTGGATAGAGATTTACTTTTTTGTGGTGACAATGAGACAGACACCGACTGCTGTACTGAGCCTCTGTGTGTCCTGGAGACCCTTCAGGTCTCTGCCTGCGTTGGTGGCAAACCTCGGGCATCACTGCTGATCCAGGCCAAGATACATGCTCTCCTGGGACCTGCTTCTGCTGAATCTGGTAATTATAATGACAATCATATGTCGTCATAATGGACCGTCATGGCTGAGGATGTAAGTTACAATTCTAATAATATAAATCTTTTGTTCATTGTAGATAATAAAACAACCATTCCCAACCAAGTGTACCAACCACTGGGCCCGTGTCCGTGTGATCTCACATTCAAAGCATGTGATGTGCGCTGCTGCTGTGACAAGGTATTTACATCTCTTACAAAACTTTATGCTTTTAACAAGCGAGTAGGGCATTTTGACAATTTAATTTTGTTCTGTATTAATCAACAAAGATTCATTTGTCTCTCATCCTTTCAGGATTGCTCCACTGAAGATTTGATGCTGTTTGCTTCCCAGTGTCTCCCAGGACCATTTGGTGGACAAGTCTCTCCTGCTCCAGATTATCAGTGCTCTGTGCAGTTGTCTAACAATTCTCCAGACTGGTTTCCATTTTTATGTGTCCATTCGTCACCTGAAAACAATCCTTATCTTGGGCTCTTCTACCAAGGAAACACAATGTGAGAATGGTTGAATTTATTTTTTGTTTGTTTTGATTGAGTTAGTCACTTACTAACTCTTGTATAATATTATTGTTTATTTTTTGCTCTTTAACCTTTTTAGTGCACCTACACCTGCACCAACTTTCCAAAGCTCTGCCTTGTCAGCTCCAGAGCCAGTTAATGTTTATATTCAAGGAAGTCCCATTTTAACGTCAAATGGCCAGTACTTCACTATTCCTCAGGTCAGATGTTTATATATTACAATACCTTTTTAAATCAAATCATAAATTATATTTTGCATTGTATGTGATGCCAATACTCTTATAACTAAAAGCCTTGTATATTTCTGTTCCACAGAAGGTGCTTGGACGATGTGTAAATGCTGCTCCTGTAGCGTTTTTGAACAATTTTGATGTCAGATGTGTGAGTTTGCTGCGCTCCTGCCCAACTGGTTCTCCCTTACAGATGAAAATGTCAGATTTGGGGATTAAAGTGAATAATGGAAAAGGGGGTATGTTTTACCAGCTAAATAATTTTTAGCAATGCTTTGGTATGTTCTGGAGGTTTGTGAATCTGTGTATTTTTCAGTTTTGGTTTATTTTTTCTTTGTGTATCCAAGGTGATGTTATAGTGAATGTAACTGATGAAGTAGCTGCTGACTTGAGTCAGTTTATGACGAGCACAGACACCTCTTCAGGTATGGAGATTACAGTATATCATTGCTAAAATAACAAGAGCCTCAAATCGACAAATAATTTTGATGTTGAATATGTTATTATTTCTTTGAAGATGAGGGGCCGCTGTGTGAGAATGTGACTTTGGCTCTGGATTATATATTCTACTGGAAAGGAAATGGTATAACAAGTATCACACTGACACGAACTGTGGGAACCTTCACTTTGAACAATAGTGGTAAGTGTCCCTGTTGCTTGCTCATCACCAGCAAACAACATTGTTTAGTTGAAAGAAATGTTTGATGTTGTATGAGCTAACATTTGCTTTCTGTCTCCTGTACAGTTTCGTTAACTGCGAGGTATTCTGCCGTGTTTCTGAACGGAGAATTAATCAGTGAGCCAAACTCAGGGAATCCAGGTGAGAGTGAGATACAATAATTCATCCAGAGAATGGTTGTGGAAGTCAACTGTTTGTAGAAAATAATTCACAGTATCTGCTGCAGTGGATAACACACATTTTAAATGACAGGTTATCAGGTGGGAAGGCCTGTCATTGGTGGATTTATGGACACTTTGGACAATGATACAGACTCAATACAAAGAACATCAATCAATCTTTGGAAACCAGGTAAAACTCACAAAATGATGTTGTTGATTACTCAAGTGATTTTACAGGGAACTGCGCATTTCAATTCCTTCACATTCATCTTCTCTGGCAAACAGTGAACGATGGACTTTGTTCCACTAATGAGAAGAAACCAGTTCTGTTTGGGGAGAATTCAACATCAGGATGTCTGCTACCTGTCAGCCAACACAATCTGACTCAGTGTGATATTCTAAGGTCAGTGGTTTGGCATTAGTTCGTGATTGATCTATATTTGTATTTGATCTGAAATAAAATGTTTTTTTTTTCCTTCTTCAGAGAGACTGTAACTTCTCTCCAGGCAGTTTTGACAACAGCTACATATGTAGCAAGAAGTGGAAACCCAGATTCTCTGATCTTGACAGACTGGGTGGATATAAGCTGTAAGGAGATGATGCAAAGACAAATTCATACATTGTTTTATTTGTTTATTTTGCATGTATGTTTATGTAAAGATGTAAAGACATAATGCATTTGTTTATAATATAAACTTGTTTTTGGAAGACTTTTTTAACTGGTAAAGTATATTTAAGAGCATTCTACCAGTTTATTATCTGTTTTGGTTCTAACTAAATTTTGCAAACAACAGTTGTGACCCTGAACTCAAGCACAACCGTGGACACCACAAGTTCATGTGATAGGATTCCATCTCACCAGCACATCCAGGTTTGGAGTATCATCACTGGGACTGTAGAGGACATACCTCAAAGGGAGATCCGTGCTGTGCAAATCAGGTGTGTATCAGGTTGATCATTGCAATGCACAATCTAAATTTGAGTCATTGTAAGGTCTAATTTTTATTAGACAAATTCTATAATCAGTCACAGTGAGAATAATCTTATTTTGGTCGTTTTAGTTACAGCCTGTCCACCTGGGCACTGGATTGTGGAGGTGGTGATATCGCTCCATGTTTGGACTCCATGGAAACTCAGTTATTCCCCATCACTTCCTCAGTCACCTTTACCGACATTCCTGTCAACACAGGACCAGCAAAGACCAGGTGCTTCCTCACACGGCAACATTTTCCTTAAGAGGAGAGCTGTTAATTTTTACCATATAAATGACTGCATGTATGAGCTGCCTGTCTGATTCTAACACAGTGATGTTCTGTTTCTCCAGGTTTCAGATCGACTTCACAGAGTATGACTGTAACAGGAATGATGTGTGCTGGCCTGAGTTGGCCTTTCCTATCACCAGATATTACACAGGTGAAATTTGATTTAAAACAAGAAAATCTATCAACTATTTTATTGTTTCCTTTTGGAAAACATTGTGTAAATTTGACACTGCCTATGTGCAAAAAAAAAAAATGTAGTTCTGGTTTAGATTTGTTTTTTTAAAGCCACATGTATAATTACTGACTTCTTTTTTTACTTTATTGTCTCCTAGGTGAGCCATATTCTCAGTCGCTGGCAAAAGGTCTTATCTTGGTTTTCCTCTTTATTGGTGCCTCAATTCTTGGGACTCCATGGAGACAAATACGACAAGCGTGGAAGACCTGCATTCTCTAAATCTCTAAAACAAAGGATGACACACACTAGAGATTGTCTATAATAAGTAATATAGTTTTTATGTATTTGGTAATGTAAATTATTGAACTGGTTCGACATTTTGTAATAAAATTATGAATTTATAATGGTCAGTCTGTGTAGGTTTTTGACCACAACACTCTCATATAGGTAGGTTTGGAAAAATCAGTAGCACTGACATTCCTCTAATCTGATTTCAGTCCCACTTATTAGTTTGTTAGCAATTCAGTACTGGATCACCTTATATTAAGTTTTTAAATGTTTCAAGAGGGGTTATCATCCAAAAAATGTAATAGAGAGACGTTCTGACTATTATCCAATAAGAGAAGTAAAGTATCTTCCATTTGTCTCCTTCCCTCCCTCTTAGATGCTTCTATACATGGGCAACAACAATATATTATATAATTAATATATTAATATAATATAATATATAATTAGTTGATGCATGTACACAGGTTTGAGCACCATGATGGTGAAGAATTTAGCAACCTCTCTAAATGGGAAATATCACAGGTCTCTGAAACTCACCTAATTAATTAATTAATTGATTACTTGTGATTTATTTGTCGCTATTATGATATATATGTACGGGAAATTAATAAATAAACAAATAAATAAAAACAGAGCACTAATAAAACAAGACAGGCTCGTTTGCTGCAGAGATTGTATTTCCTTGACAGATTATCCTCATCACTGAGCAGCCAGGTTGAAACCGAGCGTCAATGTTTGCCTTCAGACAACGTTGAGGGCAGAAATGCGCCTCCTACTGCGCAGACTCCAGCGGACGCCGCTGATTGGTCAGAGACGCGCTCGCTACGGTGGAAGTTGATCGTATTCAACAGTGTGAAGTGAAGTGACGTGGAGAAGTATGGAAATGACAAGAAGACTCTTCCTAAAACTTCACGAACTACGAGAAGAGTTTTGACCACGTCTTTGGATATGCCACATTAGCGAGCTTTAATACCCGGTGGCGACATATTTTTCACATTCAAACTTTGACGGAGCAAATTTGTCACACAAGACCCAGCGCGGCGCTCATCGGCTAGCTCATTAGCTATCACGAACAACCGCTGTCGTAACGATGGCTGTCTAAAGTCTGCGTTATGCGAGTCAAACATAGTTTTGTCACCACAACTCAAACATGAAAAGGACAAGGAAATACGACTGACTGCTGTTTGCTTTCCAGAAACCTACAGCAGTTAGCTTGCTAATATTAGCCCGCGGAATCATCTAAACTGTCAAAATGTGCTCCCTGCTCCGGGGTGAGGAGATGTGTCTGGCCCAGCTGTTTCTACAGTCTGGGTCAGCGTACGACTGCATCAATGAACTTGGGGAACTGGGGCTGGTGGAGTTTAGAGACGTAAGTTCAGAAATAAAAGTGTTGTTTGATCTCCTGCAACAATAAAGCTTCACTTTGAAAGTGACTGCCGAGTTGGCTTAGACTGTGGAGGCAACTTTTGCTTTGTGCAGACACCAATTGTCATCGACATTTACCTCATGTCAAAACAGATGTGGCAATTTTATCTTGCAATCTGCGAGAGGGAATCGTCAATACCCCACAAAGCATTGATGCTGTTAACACAGCGCTTGTATAGCTACTCACCGCAAGATTTATCTTTCTTATGTTTATCTTTCACTTCTGCACTGTCTCTTGTTTCTGTTTCAGCTAAATCCTACTGTCAACGCTTTCCAACGAAAACATGTCAACGAGATCAAAAAATGTGAAGAGATGGAGAGGATCCTTGGTGAGCATATTACAGACTGATCTTAACATGATCGCAGATCTTCAGATTGTAGTTGTAGTACAGACTTGAGTAGGAAATCTAATTGTTTTTGCCTCAGACAGGATCAAAACAAAGCTGTGAGGAGACTGTTTGGAAAAAAAAGTAGAGTAAATGAAGCCACAGAGGACCTTCTCATTGAATTGAATTGAGAGCCGGTTACCCTACAGTCATGAGAAATGTCAGCTGGTCGTAGATTTAGTTGAATGTAATGCTGCCCTTGGTTAACCAAACCCTTTATTATTAGATTAGGAGAAGAGAATAACACACTGTTTGACTTTGCTTCAATTCCACTGTTGTTCAAAGGCTGGTCATGGTATTTTGAACCTAAAACAATTTTCAATTGTGTTTGTGTCTTAGAAAATATTGTTGTTGTTGTTTTATTCATGTATTTATTTATTCATTATTTTTTAACAGTATATCTTCAGAGGGAAATCAAGAAAGCAGACATTTCACTGCCAGAAGCAGACGTGAACCCAATGGCTCCTTTACCTAAACATGTCATGGGTATAATGGTCAGTAACTAACTTATGTTTCATTTATCATTTTTTAATTTAATTTGCTGATGGCATTATTCCTGTGCAGTTATTGAATCAGTGTGGAGTTACTGCTAAACAAAAGAAAGTAGTGAAATATTTGTTTTATTCCACACTTCTCTGTGTACTGTGTTGTTATTATTATTATTATTATTATTATTACTTCTCATTTATTCCCATGTGCATGTTCACAGGAGCAGCTACAGAAGCTTGAGGTGGAGTTAGGTGAAGTAACTCGAAATAAGGAGAAGCTGCAGAAGAATCTGCTGGAGCTGACGGAGTACACACACATGCTGCGCATCACTCGCAACTTTGTACAGAGGACTTCTGAGGTTGGTGTGTTGCACTGCAACGTGTCTAGATCCTTTTCATGTTTTTTTCATAATATGGCACAACTAAGAGTCTGCTCTTTGTTTTGATTTTAGATTTTTGACTTTGCCCTGTTTTTGTCTTTACTTTCAGCGGGAGCCGTTACAAGTACAGTATGAGGAATTTCCCTTCCTAGAAAAGGACACAATGATGGACTACAGCAGCATGCAGAGACTAGGAGCCAAACTGGGGTGAGGGATGAAATTCTCCTACCCTTATCTGCTTTATGTTCATGACAGTGTTTGGATAGTTTGACCGGGGCCATGATTTATCAGCTTTCTCAACTGTTGTGACATTTAAAAAAGAAATGGTGATATCACGTGATTTAGCCACCTCAATGACATCATGAGGCAATAGAGAATGGGTTACACAGTTGGTGATATACTTTTCAAATGAAAACATTTCGAATAAGGTGTGTTTTTTTTTTTTTTGTTTCCTGTCTTCTCTCACTAACTTTGCGCATATAAACAGACAACAACTTCACAAGTAGCTATAATTCAAATGCAGCCCCGGATCCTCGCCAGCAACTTCTTGCTCACACAAAACCAGTATTGTGGGTCTAGTCTGAACTTCATAAATAGAACAAGGATTTAGTTGAATGTGAGTTTTGTTGATTGTGAATACGCTGCAAAAATGAGGCCTCAAAAGAAAGACAGCTGACCTCACAGCTGCATGTTGCAGTTGCTATACTTTGTAACATCGAAAGTATCACAGCTGCAGCAAGCGGCCTGTATTACTTTGCATCGACAGAAGTGATATAGGACTGTTAGGTAGTAGCTTAAGCTACTGTCACTGTGACATTGACCAAATTAACCACATACACATTTGTTTGTACATGAGAAAACACACACAGTCTTCCACATCCCAATGTCTCCAATCGATTAACACAGAAAAACACTGTCTGTGGCTGTTGATTATTTGTACATTTGAAGCTATGAGTTAAAATGTGATGATAGTGTAGGAGAGAACTCATAATGAAAGCAAGGAGTAAAATTCATTTTATTGTACTCGTATAAAAAGCTTTGAATTTTTTGATGATTTTACATTATGGTCAGATTGTGATTTTTTTAATAATAATGTCATTGTGATATTGAGTGTTTCCCTTATTGTCTCACAGATTCATCTCAGGGCTCATTCAGAGGGTGAAGATCGAAGCCTTTGAGCGAATGCTTTGGAGAGTCTGTAAAGGCTATACCATCCTCAGCTACGCTGAGGTGGAGGAGTATCTAGATGATCCTGACACGGTAGGTTTATAACTAAAGTCTAACTTTGTCTATAATTTGGACCAAGGTTTAATTGCTTTTCTTACGTTTCCCCATATTGCGGCGTCACATTACAATATCAGCAGGGAAGGCAGACGGGGACAGTTTCTCATAAACAATGTGTGCTGTGATCTTGTCCATTCACACTAAGTGACAACGCTAATCCATTTACCCATTTCCTCTGCTTGAGCAGAAAGCAGGCGTGCAGGGCTGTAGCCGATCACTAGTGGAATGTCAGGACATACTTTCACTGGAAAAATCAGCAATGTTATCATGTGATGCTAAATGGTGTGAAAAGCTGAGGCTTGATGTTGAGATAAGATATTACAAGTAGGCATAGCAGTGTTTTCCATGGTCGAGAATGAACTTGTTTTTAATGTTATATTAAGTTATTGATAGATTGATTAAAAATAAAATAAATAATTTTAATTTATTTTCTTTGCAGGGGGAACCTACCAAAAGCGTCGTGTTTCTGATTTCTTACTGGGGCGACCAAATCGGTCAGAAAGTGAGGAAGATCTGTGACTGGTAATTATTCTTTTTTGTTGTTATTTATCACTCTACTTCTACCTCTACTCAATAATTACACTATAAATAGTGGGAGAAAAATGGCTGATGTCTTTTTGTTTTCATTTACTCTGTGTTTTGTTTTTCACTAGCTTCAGCAGGAATGAGTTGTAGACTAAATAACGTATTTCTTCTCTCCACAGCTACCACTGTCACTTGTATCCATATCCCAGTAGCAATGAGGAAAGGAATGACGTTGTGGAAGGACTAAAAACTCGCATTCAGGACCTGCACACAGTACGTCTAACATTTTTTAAAGAATCTAATTGTTCGGGTGTTTAATTAGTGACAGAAGAAGGAGCTGCATTGTTTGTCATTTACTTCAGGTTTAACTTTCAATGTCTTCACTATCATCACCCTGTTAAAATACAACCCAGACAATATTTTAAGACAGGAGCTCTCTTGTATAAAGCCTTTCTTAAAATTCATGTCATACTTTCCTGTGAGATTTGAAGGTTCACTTTAACTCTTAAATGTTTAATTATTTGAACTTAACTTGATTAACTTGATTAATTACATAGTAAGAAACCAGTCATCATACATTGTGCCAGCAATGATTATGCCTTTTATCAACAAATTTACCCTCTGCTTTAGTTTAAAAAGATAAAAAAAATAACATGTCTGTAGTTTAAAC
Organism: Polydactylus sextarius; assembly: GCA_016801845.1. Lineage (NCBI taxonomy): Eukaryota > Metazoa > Chordata > Actinopteri > Polynemidae > Polydactylus > Polydactylus sextarius. Next base: position 10,771,200 of record CM028915.1, on the reverse strand, counting down.
CATCTTGGAGCAATGATTCTGAAAATACAACATGATATTTTAGGGTCTTTATACTCGTGTGGGATCAGAGGGTTAACTTTAACCTTGACATGTCGCCAGTGGACCACTACAAATGACTAAAACTGTTACAAACGTGTTTACGTCAGCCATGAAGTTGTCATGGAGGAATGCAGATTGTCACGCTCGTCTCCATCTAGATGCGTACAGGCCTTGAGTGTGAAAGATGATGCCTGCAGAGGTTGTTTTTTTTTTTTTTAAATTCCTGGCAGCGTATTTTTAAGATTAAGTAACGTGACAGTTTGCAAAACAAGTTTCTCACAAATAAACTAGTAAAGGTAAAAAGAATAAAGAACTGACGAATACAACTTAAATGGCTGATTTATTTTCTGAAAGATTAACCCATTTGTTCTTGTGAGCCAGACGCCGCTGTTCTAGGGTCAGTTGTGTTTCTGTCTGGGGCAGTGCACCACCAATCATTGGGCAGCTTTAACCCACTGTGACTGTGAAAATAGAATTGCCCTGTAGCACATGATTAACACGAGGTCTCAGCTGAAAGTTGAACTTTTCCCTATCACCCTACTCCCTTTTCCTCCCTGCTTCTCTTATTTTCCTTATCTCTTTGTCTCATCACATACATAAGTACTTACGTGAAGTTTAAATGTTTATTTGACCCATTAATGTTACATAGACAAGCTAAATTCTTAACCCTCAGTTGAAAACTTTGAGTAACTTTTATGACGGACCACATTGTTTATCTCTTGCTGTGTCCAGGTTCTTCACAGGACGGAGGACTACCTGAGACAAGTCCTGATTAAAGCTGCAGAATCCGTCTACACTTGGGTCATCCAGGTCAAGAAGATGAAGGCCATATACTATATTCTGAACCTATGTAGTTTTGATGTTACCAACAAGTGTCTGATTGCTGAAGTGTGGTGTCCTGTCAATGACATTCCCACCTTGCGCAGAGCTCTAGAAGAAGGGTCGGTGAGTAAACGGTTTATAAAGTTATACTTTCTTTTTTTTTTTTTTTTTTTTTTTAACCTAAACCTACTCCAGGCTTTCTTTTATACTTATACCTTTATTAGCTGGTTGCTTCATTATTTGAGATATTGTTCATAGAAGCAAGTACTGTAAGAAGAGCTGCTTTTATTTTTTACTCTTTCCAATTAAAAAAAGAAAAAAAGATCCATGACTTGTTGAGGATACCGACAACCACAGTTAACTCAGTTTAACAGGAGCAGCACAGAGGCACTAAAGTGTCCTTTTTTTAATAACTTGTCTATAACTGGTTCTCTAAGGATTACATAATACCAGGAGTTCTGAATCAGAAAGGGACCTTACATCTTTTCTCTCTACTGGAGTCTTTCAAAATGAAATCAGTTTATAATATGTATGTATCCAGTAATCCACTGACATATTGATTTGAAATAAATATTTCAGAGAAAAAGCGGAGCGACAGTTCCTTCCTTTGTCAATCGTATCCCCACCAGCGACACTCCCCCGACCCTTATAAGGACCAGCAAGTTTACCTCGGGTTTCCAGAACATTGTGGATGCCTATGGAGTGGGCAGTTACAGGGAGGTGAACCCTGGTGAGTAAGATCTGTTATGTTTCTGTATGTGAACAGCTGTATTATCAGAGGAAACGCCAAAGTCAAATATGAAATGATATATCAAAGATAAAGTCAAATGTTTATGTTTTATGCCAAATAGTTTTTCCTGTCTTGTGCTAGTTTTCAACATCTTGTTGACTTAATCTTTTTTCAGTTTCAGTAGTTCCACAGTATGAAGGTAAAGTATTAATTTTTCCTCTGACTCTTTTTTAGCTCCTTTCACAATCATCACTTTCCCGTTCCTGTTTGCTGTCATGTTCGGGGACCTGGGTCATGGACTCATCATGGCTCTCTTTGCTCTCTGGATGGTGTTGTGCGAGAACAACCGCAAACTTAAAAACACCAGGAACGAGGTGAGTGAAGCCGCCATTTATTTTTTGCCCTGTTAGTCATTTCAAAACTAAAAAAAATAAACTCCAGTTTGTGATATACAGTGTGATTTGTGTTACTTACTGATTTGATGTGTACGTGCAGATTTGGAACACATTCTTTGAAGGACGTTACATCATCCTGATGATGGGCCTGTTCTCCATCTACACTGGCCTCATATACAATGACTGCTTCTCGAAGTCTCTTAATATATTCGGCTCTGGATGGAGTGTGAAAGCCATGTTTGATGAGGGGAAATGGCAGTGAGTACAACAAGACTGACTTCATTATAAAAGTTAAAAAAGACATAAAAGCTGAGCAAACATTATTTTAGCTTTTGAAGAAGAGGACGTTTGTCTGGATTTGTCTCATAATGACACATTTAACACGCTGGTATTATTTGTGTCTGACAGGATGTCTGATGTCCACGGGAACAAATTCCTTACTCTGGATCCAAATGTTACAGGAGTATTTAAAGGACCTTATCCTTTGGGAATTGACCCAGTGAGTAAAGAAAGTTGAAGTGAACTCATCTTATTACACAAATAAATTTCTGGGTGCATGAATAATAGCCAAAACACTAATTAGCTTTATGGTTACCACAAGAGTTAGCACTTTGCAAATCATTTATTTATCTGAACAATAAAAACATCTTTATTGTCCCATAGATTAGTGTGTGTGAGAGTTGGAATACTATAATATTATAATTTAGCATAGTATAATATACTATATACTAATACTATAACTATAAATACTATAACATTATTCATAGATTTGCGTCCCAAATTTGTGTCCCAAAGGGTCAATTAAATGATACTGTTTTAAGCATCATGCCTGAGGCTGATACAGTTCATCATTATTAAACAGTGGGTTGAAGTTACTGGGGTATTTGGGTAAAAATATTATTATGAGATCAATCAACTCAACTTATTATCTAATACATTGTGTCATCTTTCTGTTTCAAAGATCTGGAACTTGGCATACAACCGCCTAACATTTCTGAACTCCTATAAGATGAAGATGTCAGTTATTTTGGGCATCATACATATGAGCTTCGGGGTCATCCTCAGCACTTACAATCATGTGTAAGTACCAGTCTGTTTGTCAGTTTTCCTTATGTTTCTTTTTTTTTATTTATTTATTGTATAGTCTCTAATAGGCTGTCTATTTCTTCACAAAAACAGGCACTTTAGGAAAAGGTACAACTTGTACTTGGTATTTCTCCCTGAGCTCCTGTTCCTGTTGTGCCTGTTTGGCTACCTGGTGTTCATGATATTCTACAAGTGGCTGGCCTTTACTGTCAAAGAGTCCAGACATGCTCCCAGTATCCTCATCCACTTCATAAACATGTTCCTCATGCAGGGTGATACAACGCAGCCTCTTTATCCTGGACAGGTGAGAGTAATGTCCCAGTTTTAACAGAACAGATCAAATCCAATGTTGTTAAAACAAACTTCAGACGTTACTGAGGTGAAATAGATCGTAACAGTGTCATGCAATATTGTTTTGTGTTTTGCAGGCTGGCCTACAGGTATTCCTGGTGGTCATTGCTGTTCTCTCAGTGCCTGTTTTACTCCTGGGGAAACCTCTCTACCTTTATTGGCTTCACAAAGGCAGCCACCGCCTCGGAATGTACAGGGTGAGGGTTTTAAGTGTCTGTCTGCCTGTAAATGGAAAAATATTTGTTCTCCCACAGTAAAAATGCAAATCTGATCAGTTTGCCTTTGTGTTCTCAGGGATATGAGCGCGTACGGCGAAGCAGTGAGGAGGAGCTCTATTTATTAAGGGCTCATGACATGGAGGAGGGAAGCAGTCACAGTGATCTCTCCTCTAGTGGAGAGCACCAGGCAGAAGAGGTTAGTTCAGCAAAACAGCTTGATAGTTACTCACTATCATTATTAGCAGCTATTGTTTTGGGGGGTTTTTTTTTTTGTTTGTTTTTACCAATCTGAGTTTTGCTTTGTTGTTGTCATAGTTCAATTTTGCAGATGAGTTCCTTCATCAGGCCATCCACACCATAGAGTATTGCCTTGGGTGCATCTCCAACACAGCCTCCTACCTCAGGCTGTGGGCCCTGAGCCTCGCACACGCACGTGAGTTGACAGTTACAGCACATTAAACTGTCCATGCATAGAGAGAGTTTATTTAATCACACACAACACAGCTTTTGTTCCAATTCAATGAGTCACTTTGACAAAAAAAAAAAATCGAGTATGAGTGAGTTGTTTGTCTAAAAGAGTTGATTATTCCTTCCTAACTTACAATAGTTACAATATTCAACACAATTCATTCAAACCACTCAGCAGCCTTGGTCACAGGAGCCTAGATCAAATCCCACAAATGTAGATCAGTAACAGGACTGAGATCAGTGTAAAAGCATGAGTGACCTTTTATATAAATTGTCTGATTTTCTCTGCTTTCACAGAGTTGTCAGAAGTTTTGTGGTCCATGGTGATGCGAGTAGGACTTAAAATGGATACTTCTCTTGGGGTTTTATTTCTGGTGCCTGTCTTTGGCCTGTTTGCTGTCCTCACTGTGTCAATCCTCCTGGTAATGGAGGGTCTGTCTGCATTTCTTCATGCGCTCCGGCTTCACTGGTAAGACAAAAATACTAACTCTTAAAGTGCTCATGTCACTGACCGGGCCAAAGTTCTCTGAATTATCTGTGTTGTATATTCATATGAGCTGTCTGTTTCTTCCTCAGGGTGGAGTTTCAAAATAAATTCTACAGTGGGACTGGAGTCAAGTTCTGCCCCTTTTCCTTCTCTCTCCTGCCCTCAAGCTTTGAGCAGGATGGTTTACTGTGAAGGGACTATCTGCTGATAAACTCAAGTTGTAAATGGAGCCAAAACGACCCAGATATTGTTCTCATAAAGACATATTCTAGATATGAATAAATTTATTTTTTTTCTTTTCATCTAATTTGAGTTGAGTTGTAAACTGTACAGAGAGCATCACAAAGTTTGGACTAAATGCTATCCCCAAAGTGTTTCAGGAACAGACAGGGCAGAGTGAGCTGTTGACAAATTACTGTTGTTCTCTTTGCTAAAGTATGTAACATGGGTTATTTTCTACCAGGATCAGTATGCTGCAAAACATTTTGTAAGGTTGAAGTGTGAGTCTCAAATTGAAAAATTTAACTTATAAACGTAAAACATTCATTTTTATCTAGACATTGTTGATGTCCCTTACATGGAGAACCATACCCCCCTCCCTGAAAACTTAATAATAAGAATAAATAATAAAAACCATATAATTTTAGAACAAGGTTATTTAACAGTAACAAACAAACAGTTAAAAGTTTAGGTTGGCCATGTGGTTTGGCTACAAATACAACACTTGATAGACTTGAATCTGTTGGTGAGATTTGTTTGGTGATTCATTTGAAGAACATCTATCTTCATATCATCTCTTAATCTATTTGTTTCCCTTCATTTCTTCTGCTCTGTATTTAGTTATTTTGTGATTCATTTTAGCATAATTGTTTTCCACTGAGTTTTAGTTTTGGCTGGTCTGGTTTCCATACACTGGATATTTAGCCACCGGTCACTTACATAGTTCTTTGTGTTGCACTGACTGCCTTATAAGTACAACCAAACGACAGCATACTGTATCATTCTTGATTTTTCCCTTTTGAGTGGTGTTTGAATGATGTTTTGACTTTTCAGCTTTGAGAAGCGTTCGGGGCAGGTGTGTGATGAGGTGTATATACTTATTCAGAATTATTTTTTTAATTTATTATATTTTAAAATGTTAAATCAGAATTAAAGATGAATGTTAGAGAGAAGTGATTTTTACTTTTATGCATTCACAGTGTTGCCTACGCGTCCACTTAATGTAAAATGTAACATTCCATGCATGGAAAACTTAAATTATTAGTTTGTTGATCCAGCTCTGCTGGTCAGGAGCCCCTTACCAAGAGAGACATTGATTTCCATCTTCAACACAGTGACTGGGTTGTAATAAGGTTAATTAGAAGATTGAAACTAATAATAATTTTCAGTAGCATTTGCTAATTTTTGCAAATGTGTTAGTATTGTAATTAATTGGTGTTGGTCCTGGAAGTTTTTGAAGGGAAGGAGACGAGATGTCTGTATGTTTTCAGTGGCAGGGAAAGTCGACCTTGTGTATAAAATTTTAAGAATTAAACAATCTGGTGTCATATATTGACGACACAAGCAAGTTTAATTGAGGAATAGTGATGATTAATTAGCAATCATTGGCCTTAAATAACACTGGATTGTTATAGGTTGGTTTAAGGGGTGTTGTAATTTCTTCTAATGCAGCCCTAATCTTGTATTTCCTTTTAATACTAAGAATTGTCTCTTTTTTTTTCATTGTCAAACACTCCATGCTCTAGTTCTTTTTGGTTTTGTTTTTAAACACTTCCTTATCTTGTCAGTAATAAATTGTTTTTGTCTGATTTGTTTTTTGTTAATGAATTTTTTTCCAGCCCATAACAGCGTTTCTTATAGTATCTTAACCTGGACACGAATTGATGTATAAAAGTCAACAAGAACTTTGATCTACTTCTTGTACATATACGATTAATCGACTGGTAAGTTGTTTAAAAACCTGCTCAATCTGGTCAATTGATTAGTATTTGATACATTTGTATTATTCTATTGTAACAATGAAGAAATCAAAAGAAACACACACAAACCTATTTTGTTTTCAGGAGAAGACCAACCTTAGAAACAACACTTGCTAAATAAAGCAAAATTCAATTGTTTACTTAGCATAACAAATAAATTATGTTTCATCTAACAATTGCCTAATCGGTTTAACTTTTTGTATAAATTATAGTTTATAGACTGAATGTTTAATATTTTTCCTAAAGTGTAATTGAACATTTTTGATTTTTTTTTTTTTTTTTTTGTTTGGTTATTTTATTTTTAAGTTATTTCTTGTTGTGTTATTCGCTATGGAAGTCATTTCGCCCTTCTCAAAGCCTGTCAGGTAGTCACCGCAGCCTTTCAGTCATCGCTATGGGAACTAGTGTACCGGTGAACCCGTTGCTTAGGTAACGTCAAACCGTTGAGCTACAACACAGTCTCGTGGAGTCTAGCTACAAGTTAAAACTAACAGTTTAAAATGACGCCATGTCAACCAGGAAAAAATAAAGTATTTTTCATTCTGACAATTATAACTTTGTAAAAAATGGTCCACGACGATTTAAGAGTGGAGTGGATCCGACAGCGAGTATCTGCTGGTTTTAATCTACCGGAGAGTCCAAACTGTTTCGATGAACTCATCGACCGTGGAGACGGAGAAGAAGAAGATAAAATCCTCCGGTATTTGAACATGATGTCTGAGCAAGACTATCCATCATGTCTCCTGTTTTTTAAAACCATAAGAGAAGAGGAAATTGAAGTTAAAGTTCCAGTCGGTAAGTTGGCTAAAGTGCAGTCCTACCACCTTGTGTCTCAGCTGTGTTAGCACAACACAAAACACCACATTTTCTGTAAGATAGACAGACGAATACACGAAACGATCGCTAACTAACAAATTATGTATTGATTATGTATTGTTTTATTGCTGTGTTGTGATTTTTTTTTTTAATGTGAATAATGAGACTGCGCCTAATCTAAAATTAAAACCTTCATAAAATCAGGAAAGATCAAAGACACAGACTCTTCAGACCCTGAAAAGAAATCCTGGATCCAAAGTGGAGCAGAAATCATCAGAGGAGGATCAGAGGAGGAAAATGAAGAAGAAAGACCCAGCTACGTAAAGATCAAACTTTAGTTCATACCCACTTGTTTTTATTTCTCTTGTGTTTAAAACAATTTATCAGAGTATTAGCAATCCAGATGACAGCGGTGTTTAAAAGATATTTAACCCTTTTTCTGTATTTGTATTTTCAGAGGATTGAGGTACAAGTGGTTTATCACATTGAGCTGCATGTAGCAGTAAACCAGTTCCCAGAGAAATACTTGAAATCTGGTGTCTTCTACTTTCTCAGGACCACAAAGGGTGAGAATCATCAGTATACAGCTGTTCTTGTATATAAAAATGATTAACCAAGAGATTATTATGTTTTTGTTTTGTTTTTTTTTCTATATAGAGACCATTATTGAACCACTGGACATGAATGAAGCAAATATCCTGATGCCCAGGCTGTTTGACATTGGCATGCATAGTGCAGATCCTCTTCGTGTGCTGCAGAACAAACTTGCCAATGTAAAAATGAAATTCAATTCACAAAGAGAATTAACAATCAGTATCAGTCAAACAAAACTTAACAGCTGGAATAATATACAAATATATAAATAAACATAAATCCTGTATTTTAAGCTTTTTTAAAATCATGAGTAAAGGTTACATGTTTCCGCTGTGTTTCTTGTTAGGTCTATATACCCTTGATTACTGCCTACCAGATGAAATTAACCAGTGAAGGTTATCAAAGCAGGGCAGCTTCCTCTCAGGGGGAGGTTGGTGGAGAGAGTGAAGATGAAGGGAAAAAGGAGGTTTCAGTGAGGTCAAATGAACCAGCCGCCATCCGTGATGAGTTGCTCCACAGGATGCACAAGTTTCTGGGAGTGATCAACACAACTGTCCAGCAACTTCTGATTCAAGGTTTTGATTTAATATACTGTGGATGTGGAATTCATTGACAATTGACCATTACATGAAATTATTGAAGTGTTCAGAACAATAAGGAAAACTTAAATGTACCACTTTAAATACTGACTCTATTCCATTTCATAATAGTACAATCTAAATCTTGCTCTTTGTCACAGATGAGATTACTCTGCACATCCCTGAGATAGACCTGGAGCCAGATGTGGATGTTCTGCTTTCTAATCGAGGGGTGGTAGAGACTATGGAGCAGTGTGTGATGAACTGGCAGACTCAGATTACCATTGTAACTGAGGAGCAGAAAAACAAAAAGCCGCAGGTTTGTGACTCTTCTTGTATTATGAGTTTCAACTGAGGCAGAGGAGCTGGTGTCGAAGTAAATGAATTTGAAGTTGAGCCCAGAATAAAACATACACAGTGATATGCAAATATCAACATGTAAATCTTCTGATTTTCCTTCAGGCACCTGGCCCTATGGCTGAGATCGCTCTTTGGCGGGAGCGTGCGTTCATCTTGAATGTTCTGAATGAGCAGCTTAAACAGCCTGTGGTGAAGAACATCTTGACAGCGATGAGCAAAGTAGAGGCAGGCATTGTTCAGACCCTGGAAGGAACAGTTACTGAACTGAATAAATTCCGCGTGGAGTCAGAAGATAATATAAGCTTCCTCAGCACACTGGAAAGACACTTCATGGTGCACTTCACTCTTCATAAATACACTCTTGCTGAATGCTGTTTTTTTTTTTAACTGACTCTCTTTTTCATTAAAATAAACAAAAAAATTAATAGTAGTTTTAAAAGATTCACGTGCCAAGAATATTTTCTAATCAAATTAGTGATGAATCACTATTGTCCTTCACTTCTTTATGTTACTTTTGTCTGTTATAGAATTTGGCTACTGGAGCAAATTTTGGTGTGATCCTGGAGACCATCCCCGATCTAATGGACAGCCTGCAAATTGTCTGGACGATCTCTTGCTATTACAACACAAATGAGTGTATGGTCCCTTTAATGGAGCGTATTGCCTGGCAGCTGTGTGAACGTGTGTCTCAAGTAGTAGATGTTCATGTGTTATTCAAGTACGTGCGCATTCGTCTTTGATCAATTTTTATCATCTCTATTTTCTACTAATAATATTGTTCAGTGGTCAGTCTAAATGTTTTATTCAAAGTATAACATAACGCTCTTTACCTTTGACAGAGATGAGAGAGAAATGGCCAAAGTCAAAGTGGATGATGCTCAACAGGTTCTTACCACATGGAAGTCATCCTACTTTGCAGTACGTACTGAAATTGAAGAATCAGGAAAAGAACCACGCTGGGAATTTGACCGTAAGAGATTGTTTGAGAGGACTGATTACATGGCTTCAGTCTGCCAAGACCTGCATACGATTGTGCAGGTCAGTGTACATATATAATGATATTTCAATCAATAATTTAACACAAACACAGCACAGTTTTTGAGAGCTCCATGGTTTGTTTTGTGTAGACTTTGGAGGAATTCTACAACATCTTTGGTCCAGAGCTAAAAAGTGTGACTGGTAACCCAAAACGCATCGATGAAGTGCTGTGCAGAGTGGAAAGTCTGGTTTTGCCTATAGAGGAGGTCAATTTTAATCCTTTCCACGTTTCTAAAAAAACGAGCTGGAAAATGTTAATGAAAGATTTCGAAACTTCCGTTCAGGTGAGTTTAGTACATGAAAAAAATTGCATAATTTTCTGAGTTGTACCTCAGTTGTTATCAAGCAGATTCACTTTTGAAACTTGTCTTCTCAGGGGATTGAGGCGGAGGCCATCATCTTCATCAATCAGTCTTTTAAGACACTTCGTTCTTCAGCTGCTGCTTTTGACATGCTCCTAAAATTCAAACACATCCGCTCCCGAGACGCCATCAACAACCATTTGATGGGAAGGTTCAATGACACCCTGACTCAGTATTGCAAAGAGGTAGTGCTTTGTATTTCAATCGCTACAAAGTTTCTTATTAATCTGTATAAATTCTGGAGCAAGAATACAAATAAATGCTGTTTTATGTTTTGCTGTAGGTCTAGATTGTTATTATAATTCTGAATATGAGGTCTGCCACAAGCAGAGCTTTTGTAGATTGCCTAATTCTCTTTTGTCATTGTTTTAGGTGATCAGCATATCTGAAATCTTTGAGTCAAACAAGGATAAACCACCACTAAATAAGAATGAGCCTCCAGTGGCAGGATCCATCAGGTGGGCTCGATCTCTTGTCTACCCCATCAAACACAGCATCCTTCCCTTCCAGAAAGTGCAAGAGATGGTGGAGAGTCAACAGTACGAAGTGGTGAGTTATTTCACTGTCGCAAAGTTGTATAGTTCAGCATACAAACAAGTTATTAAAACCCTTTTGCATTCTGTTCAGGCCAAACATAAGTATGTGGAAGTAGGAAGGCGGATCAGGGACTATGAGGTGGAGCAGTTTGAGAACTGGTTGGCCAAGACAGAACGTAACCTGCCATTGCTACTGAAAAGAAACCTGTTGGTCATTATTACCAATGAAAACGAAAACCAGGCAGAATTGGTATTTATCATCTGCTATTTGTTTACTTGTAAAAGATTTTCTGTCACGTACAATATTGCAAAATACATATATAGTAACTTCTTTTCTTCTTCTTCATTTTAATTTGCTCATTTTCTAAGAATGTCTCACCAGCTAAAGACAGTCTTCACTGGGGGGTCCGTTTCCGTGTGAACTTTGCTCCTGATATCAAGGAAATCATTTCTGAGACGAAGTACCTCGAGTTACTTGACTATTCTGTGCCTCTCTCGGTTCAAAGTGTTGCTCTAAATAACCACAAATTCATCAAGTAATGATACTCACCACTAAATTAATGCAAATTTAATAATCAGATTAAAAACTAAGACCTCCGACTCTCTGCATCTCTCAATGACGTGCTTCATTCTTCGTTTAAGGTATGTCGATGACCTGAACAACCTTGTTAACTGTTACCACTCTGTGATGGACAGCCTGAATGAGGCAAAGGTCATTATGCTGACTCAACACATCAGAGCGGTCCAAAAAGAGATGCATTTTGGGTGCAAAAGACTCAACTGGAATTCCTTGGGTAAAGCGCACGCAGACAGAAATGTTTGTGTCATCCTGTTGATAGTCTGATGAAATTAATATTGTCTGTAAAATTGATTGATTATTTGGTTTTAGGTATTCCTGACTTCATCAACAAAGGCTCTCAGGCTGTCTCTAAGCTCGAATCGATTGTCAGTCAGATTCAGAAGAATGAGAGGGATATTGAGTGGAAGTTGCAATCCATGATGATGGCCAACTTACTGAAATTTCCAGCCCCAGACAAGTCAAAGGACTTACCAGGTAGAACTAATAGATGGAATTTATTTATCGGTCATAATAAGTGAAATGTTTTGGTTTTATTGACATCATTGTGTGTTTTCAAGGTGTTAAAGAATTCTGTGAATGCATTGAGCAAGAGTGTACAAAAACTGAGAGTCTGCTGACCAAACATTATGCCGACATTGGACCGCTCATCATCAAAACAGAAAAACTGGTCTTGGAAACCAGCAGTGGCCGTGCCAAATGCATGACAGATTATTACAATCACTGGGAACACAAGGTGCTAGACTCCCTTACAAAGATGGTGCTGAGGTAATCACATGATGTTAATGTTTTTTTAAGAAATGTTTTAAGTATCTGTCTTGTGTAACATAAGTGTAACATTCTTCTTGATGACTTTCACATTTAGGAGCATTCAGGCCTTCAATCTGGCACTCATGGGGAATACTGCACTTTTCCAAATTGATGCAATCCTATCTGCCCCTAAGATTGTTCTGCAGCCTCAAAGCAATGAGATCTACTGGCTGATCATGCAGTCTATCAGAGATTGCGTAATGGTCACCAAGGTGGATCATGTTTCTCTGTAACACTCCCTTTTTTTTGCTTTTTTATACACACTTATAATGTGACTTATTTCTGGCCAAATGTTGTGTTGCAGAAATTTGTGCGTTGGATGCGTGGGACCTGCATCGAGTGTCCTCCACAACGTGTGTGTGGTGAAGATGAAGTGGTGACAATCAACTTCTACAGCGACATCCGACTGCATCCTCAGATAAATGAAAGTGCAATGGGAGTGGCTCAGAACATCCAACGGCTAATCCACTCTGTGGAGCGATACCTTAGCAACTGGAAACATTATCGGCCTCTTTGGGAAAAAAACAAAACCATTGTCAATGAGAAGTTTGCTGCGAGAAAACCACCCTGTGTCGTATATGATGATAAGCTGCAGTTCCTTTCTCGTATCAATGAGAGGGTGAAGCAGGAGCCATTGTTTAAGAATAACCACAGCATCCATCTAAACCTGGAGCCTCTGGCTCACACTGTGCATAGCATTGCAGAGTCCTGGATCAGTTCACTAGGTGGCCTGCTCAACAAGACTGCCAAAGAGGATATATTTAATTTGAAAGAAGAACTTACGGTACTGCATCATGCTACACAGTTTGACATTATCATGTTTTTATTGTAAATATTTTTTGAGTTTGAACTCTGATTTATATTTATCTATGTCTCATTTGAAAGCAACTCTCCACGAAGTTGCAACAGAGTCCTGACACTTTTGATGACTTGAAGTTAGTCCTTGGTACCATCTCTGACATCAGACACATGTCTCTAGATGTGGAAATGAGATTCAACGATATCAAAGAACGATACAGGACACTGGCCATGTACAAAGTGGAGGTACTTGTGTTCATTGTTAAAATATTGTCAAAAGGTGCTTTTGCTATTTTTTTACCTTGTTAAACTGCTCTACATTGTGTGCATAGGTTGGAGAGGATGAACTGGAGCTGGTGGCCAGTCTTGGTCAGACATGGAGTGACCTCTTTAAACAAGCAAGACAAGTGGATCGAAGTTTGAAAGATGTGAAGAAATCATTCACTCAGGTAATACGTCAAACCCACACAATCTGCTCCAACAGATGAAACAACAAAAAAGTGTATCTTTTAGAGATTTACAATTACACCTCTTTTGCTCTGCTCCTCCCCAAAGATTACAAAGGAGAAGATTGAGGAGTTTAAGCAGGAGTTGTCTATCTTTGCTGAAAGCTTCAACATGCATGGCCCTGGAGCTGTGGGAGATGATTTGGAGAAAGGTGACTGAACCCTGTCTTTATTTGTTATAGCTGCAAATGATAATATATGACAATGGAACCAGCATCTCTCTGTTATTTGCAGGGCTGGCCATTATGGGAAAATATGAGGCAGAGCTTGCTGCATTAATGGCAGGACGGCAAGAGCTTACTAATGCTGAGAAGCTGTTGGACCTGTCAATCACTGAGTACACAGCTGTTTTTAGCATGCAGAGGGATATGAAGGGCCTGAGACAAATATATGATGTATTTAAAGCTCAGAAGGTGAGATGTGATTGTGAGTTAAGATTTTAAATATCACACTGGTTAGCATGGTTATCATAATAAATATTTGATGTTTACTCCTTAAATCTTCTAGGATGCAAAGACAGAGTGGTCTCAAACTTTGTGGGTGGATTTAAACATCCAGTTGCTTCAGGAAGGTGTTGACGGTTTCATCAAAAGCTTGAGGCAGCTGCCCAAAGATGTGCGGGCGCTGCCCGTGTCCTTCTTCCTAGAAGGACGCATGAAGGAGTTCAAAGAGTCTCTACCTCTTCTGCTGGACCTGAAGAATGACGCCCTCAGAGACAGGTCTAAACTAAACTAACTAAAATAAAATGAATAATAAACAATGCCACTTTGAAAATGTATGTAGATCAGGACATGACTTTGTTTTTATTTTCATGGTCGCAGACACTGGAAGGAACTGATGGAGCGGACCGGCACTAATTTTGAGATGAACCCTGACACTTTCACTCTGGAGAACATGTTTGCTATGGAGTTGCACAAATATGCAAATGTTATAGGAGACATTGTTACATCTGCTGTAAAAGAACTCAGTATTGAAAAGGCAAGAATCTATCTTTGTTTATTATTCAAGCTGCAGTTAGGAATCAATTGTATCATTTTATCAGAGAAATTATAAATACTTAAATCCATGCATGAATGTTTGTCTGTTTCTAGGGAGTGAAAGAAGTGGTGGAGACTTGGGAAAACATGAAGTTCAGTGTGCAGCCTTATTTTAAAGGGACAGAGAAACGTGGTTCTATCCTGGGTGCTGTGGATGAGATCCTGCTGAATGTGGACAATGATGCTATGAACTTACAGAGCATGGCGGGCAGCCGCTTTGTAGGACACTTCCTTAGCATCATACAACAATGGGAAAAAGACCTATCCCTTATTAGTGAAACCATAGAGGTCGGTGAGAGCAACCCAGTCTCTTCTTACGCTTTCACTGTTCTGTCAAACCAATACTGAAAAAATATTTCATGGCAGATATGGCTGCTGGTTCAACGAAAATGGATGTACCTGGAGAGCATATTCATCGGTGGAGACATTCGCTCCCAGCTTCCTGAAGAAGCCAATAAATTTGATGACATTGACAAAAAGTTCAAAGATGTTAGTGATGCTGCAAAATTGTCCCAATGATGGTCAATACACTATTCCTGCTCAACTCAAAATAATATAATTTCTTTGATTTCTTGTGTAGATAATGAATGACACAATGAAGAACCCAAACATTAAGCGGAGTTGCCTGGTCCCCAACCGGCTGACAGACCTGCAGGCCTTGAGTGATGGTCTGGAGAGGTGCCAGAAGAGTCTTAGTGACTACCTGGACTCTAAGCGGAATGCGTTTCCTCGCTTCTTCTTCATCTCTGATGATGAACTGCTTAGCATTCTGGGTAGTAGTGACCCCACCTGTGTCCAGGAGCACATGATCAAGGTATTAACTTTGTGATACTTAAATATATCTTCAAAGTAGGGGGGAATAATGCTTTCAATGGTAAAACATGTCCCTTGATGTTTTTTTTTTTGTTTCATAAGATGTATGACAACATAGCATCCCTGCGGTTTGACACGGAAAGCAAAGGCGAGATGGTAGTTGGAGCCATGGTGTCTGCTGAGGGTGAGGTGATGGAGCTGAAAAAGCCCATCCCAGTGGAAGGCAGAGTGGAGGAGTGGATGACAGGAGTACTGCTGGAGATGAGAAGAACTAATAGACTCATCACAAAGGAAGCAATCTTTCGCTACTGTGAAGACAGGAGCAGGTGTGTGTAGATCTTTGTCGATATGATTCTGTGTTTGGAAATGAGCCGTAGTAAATCTGTCATCCCTATCTCTCTCAGGGTGGACTGGATGTTTCTGTACCAAGGAATGGTGGTGCTGGCGGCCAATCAAGTGTGGTGGACCTGGGAGGTAGAGGATGTCTTTAAAAATGTGAAGAAAGGAGAGAAGCACGCATTGAAGAATTATGCTGAGAAAATGCACAAGCAGATTGATGAGCTGGTGACACGAATTACACAACCTATGAAGAAAAATGACAGACGAAAGATCAACACGGTGCTTATCATCGATGTCCATGCAAGAGACATTGTAGACAACCTTGTTCTAAACAGGTAAACTTTTACCAGTTTTAACTACAGTCATCATGCACGACGCTGTAACTTGTATTTAAAGGTGAATACTTAACACAACAACTTTTCTTTCTAGTATAATGGATGCACGAGAGTTTGAGTGGGAAAGCCAACTGAGATTTTACTGGATCCGTCAAGATGATGACCTATTTGTGCATCAGTGCAGTTCTTCATTCTCCTATGGATATGAATACATGGGGTTGAATGGCCGTCTGGTTATTACCCCACTGACAGACCGGATCTACCTCACCCTCACCCAGGTCTGAGAAGCTTTGCATATTTGTATCAAAAAAACAAATACATGAAATACCCAAGTAGACATATGTAAATATGTGTGTTTGTGATGCAGGCCCTGTCCATGTATCTGGGTGGAGCTCCTGCTGGACCAGCAGGTACAGGAAAGACAGAGTCCACCAAAGATCTGGCCAAGGCTTTAGGCCTGCTCTGTGTGGTCACAAACTGTGGTGAGGGCATGGACTACATGGTGAGATGCGTACACGTGAAGAAATGATATATTGAAAAGTACTTTAAAGAGGATGACTGTACTTTGCTAAAATGATAAAGAAATATCTTACAACTTTATATAAATGTGTTTTGTAGTCCACTGTTGAGACTCTCCTGTATATATCACATAAAAATGCAACCACATCCATTGAATAACAGAGGGTGTCTGAGATCATTAGGCATTTGTGTTTATGGTATGTCCACGCATGTCTGTGCACTTGAATCCATCTTCTTTGTGTGCAGGCTGTGGGTAAGATCTTATCTGGTCTTGCCCAGTGTGGAGCTTGGGGCTGCTTTGATGAGTTCAATCGTATCGATGCATCAGTGTTGTCGGTCATCTCCTCCCAAATCCAAACTATCCGCAATGCTCTCATCCTGCACCGTAAAATGTTCCACGTAAGTCTCTTGTATTTGCTTAGAATCAGTAATAAAAACATAATTTTGTGGGAATTCAAACAAATCAAAGATTTAGAGGATTTAAAAGTTATTTCACCTGTTTTCACTGACCTTTCCATCTAACAATCATAATGCAGTTTGAAGGACAAGAGATCAGTCTGGACAGCCGCATGGGGATTTTCATCACTATGAACCCAGGTTATGCAGGACGCACAGAGCTTCCAGAATCAGTGAAAGCTCTCTTCAGGCCTGTGGTGGTTATTGTGCCCGACCTACAACAGATCTGTGAGATCATGCTGTTTTCTGAGGGCTTCCTCATGGCCAAGGTGAGGAATACACACAAAACAAAAATGACATTACAAATTATCTGATGCTCTTATCCTGTGTAATTTTTGAGTTCTTAGGTAAATAATCTAGAATCTGGAAAATTCTATAATATTCTTAAGCTTAAATACAAATTTTCATCTACTTTTAACATGACTACATCTGCCATGTGGACATTTTTTACTGAGGATTTTATTTCATCTACTTTTCTTTCTCCAACTCAGGTGCTGGCAAAGAAGATGACAGTACTGTATAAGCTGGCTCGTGAGCAGCTTTCCAAACAGTCTCATTATGACTTTGGCCTGCGAGCCCTTAAGTCAGTCCTAGTGATGGCAGGAGAGCTGAAGAGAGGCTCACCAGACCTGAGTGAGGTAGAGAACAAAGGACATGTCTCATGTTTCATTTTCATATAGTGAAAACTTCACCTTTTGGCTCAATTTCAAAACACAACTAAGATATCTTTCCTCTCCAGGATATGGTGTTGATGCGTGCTCTCAGGGACATGAACCTGCCAAAGTTTGTGTTTGAGGACGTGCCTCTTTTCCTCGGGCTTATCACCGACCTGTTCCCTGGACTGGACTGCCCTCGTGTTCGCTATCCCAACTTCAATGATGCAGTGGAGCAGATCCTGGATGAAAACAAATATGTCACACTGCCTGATCAGGTATCTCATCTGGGTCCTGCACTAATTAAACAGTATTGCGTTTAAGTGTGAAATTCATTAACGCAGCATGAGTAGATACATCTTGATGATGATGTTGCCTCGTTCTTTATCCTTGTCTGTGGTTTCAGGTGGATAAAGTGGTGCAGATGTATGAAACAATGATGACCAGACACACTACTATGGTTGTGGGTCCAACGGGGGGAGGGAAATCAGTTGTCATCAACACACTGTGTCAAGCTCAATCCAAGTCAGTGTTAATTAACATCACCTAAATTTACACCACGTTCCTGTTTAGAGCCGTAACATTTGTTTTATCTCATTATCAGACTGGGATTACACACCAAGATGTACCCCCTGAACCCTAA
Source organism: Polydactylus sextarius (assembly GCA_016801845.1). NCBI lineage: Eukaryota > Metazoa > Chordata > Actinopteri > Polynemidae > Polydactylus > Polydactylus sextarius. Next base: position 10,752,855 of record CM028915.1, on the reverse strand, counting down.
AGCTGTGAGTGTCATTGAACTTTATGGCATTCTGGACCCTGACACTCGAGATTGGACTGATGGGATATTATCCAACATCTTCCGTGCCATTAACAAACCTACTGACAAAGAAGAGAGAAGGTAAAAGAAAAAAATATTAAAATAGACACTTAATCAGTTAGTTTATTGAATCTGAATTGAGTTGAGTTTATATTCATTCATTCATATATTGGGAGAAATGAAAATAATTCCTGTGAAATAACAACACAAAGATAAAAACTTTGACTCACAGGTACATCCTGTTTGATGGAGATGTGGACGCTCTGTGGGTCGAGAACATGAACTCAGTGATGGATGACAACAAGCTCCTCACTCTAGCCAACGGAGAACGGATCCGTTTACAGAGTCACTGTGCCCTTCTGTTTGAGGTTCAACTGAATTTCAGAATGCTCTGAGCAGAATATCTCTCCCTACACTTTTTGAGTAAAGCCATTTTCACAGCATTTTTACAAAAAGCTTTTCTATTACAGGTTGGAGATCTGCAGTATGCTTCCCCTGCTACTGTTTCCCGCTGTGGTATGGTTTTTGTTGACCCCAAAAACCTGCGATACACCCCATACTGGCAGAGATGGTTGAGCAACAGGCCTGAAAAGGTTTAGGAATGAAACATATAAATTATATCATGATTGGACTTGATTTCGATTAAGATATTTCAACACTGACTTTTTTTTTCTAGGAACATGAAACACTTAACAGACTCTTTGAGAAATATGTGCACAGCTCTATTGACATGATTGTGGATGGTATTGTTGACGGTAAACAAGGCCAGAAACTGAAGACTGTTGTCCCTCAAACAGATCTAAACATGGTCAGTAAATCTCATCTAACTCATATGTTCTCTAGTACCTGCATTGTTGTATTCATGCAGACTTTTTAAACATTGCATATGCATTGGTGGTGTGTTCAGGTGACTCAGCTGTGCTTAACACTGGATGCGCTGCTTGAGGGCGAGAGCAGCAGTGCTGAAGTCTTGGAGTGTTACTTCCTGGAGGCTCTGTACTGTTCACTAGGGGCCACATTGTTGGACAACGGTAGGATCCAGTTTGATGAGCTCGTCAAAAAGCTTTCCTGCTTAACTGCAGTACATGATGAGAAGACTCTGGCTGGACCTGGTGAGATCCCAGGTAAGAAACAAGAATTTGTATGAAATTAACTTGCAGTCAAGATTATGTATTATTGTAGGTTTGACTATGATTAACCATTCATATTATATACCGGAGAAGAGGACTGGAAGATGTGACCATATATAATATAAGATAAGGATTGCTTTCTGGTTAGGGTTAGGAATAAATGAAAACAAACTTAATCAGAATGAATATGTGCTAGTGTATTTTACTGTGCCACTTTTCTATTTAATGATTGATAATCAAATGTCTGCATTCATTCAGGATACCTCCCAATTCTCTATGATTTCCATTTTGATGGAACACAGCAAAAGTGGGTTCCCTGGACTTCTCTGGTCGTTAAATACATCCACAACCCTGAGATGAAGTTTGTTGATATCCTAGGTAAACATCAATATCAAGTGTGCTGTATACATGTATAGGGGCTGACATTTTTGGCCCTCCAAAGCTTCCTCCTCTGCTTTGATTTCCTCATCCTCCATCTTTACCGTAGTGCCAACCATTGACACCACTAGAGCCAGCTGGATCCTGGAGCAAATGGTGAAGATCAAACGGCCCGTGCTTCTGGTTGGAGAGTCTGGCACTTCCAAAACTGCTACCATTCATAACTTCCTTAAGAACCTCAGTGCAGATACAAGGGTGTGTTTACTATCCAACTTTGTCTTCCAGTGTAATGTCATTAGAGTTTAATTCTTTTTAAAATTCTTCCCCAATCTTTTTAGATTACTTTGATGATCAACTTCTCATCTAGAACGACTTCAATGGACCTGCAGAGGAACCTGGAGGCCAACGTAGAGAAAAGAACCAAAGAGACCTACGGACCTCCCATGGGAAAGAGGCTGCTTGTCTTTATCGATGATATGAATATGCCAAAGGTATCTGCTCCAGGCTCACAAACAAGTTTCTCCTCTCTTTTATAGTCGTGAATGCCAGCACTGATTCATTTAACATTATTGTAATATACTATGCATGTTTAGGTGGATAGCTATGGCACACAGCAGCCTATTGCACTTCTGAAGCTGTTACTGGGCCGAGGAGGCATATATGACAGAGGAAAAGAGCTTAACTACAAAACCCTCAAGGACCTTGGTTTTATTGCTGCCATGGGAAAGGCAGGAGGTGGGAGGAATGAGGTGGATCCTCGCTTCATCTCACTCTTCAGTGTCTTCAGCATCCCCTTCCCTGCATTGGAGTCACTCCACCTTATCTACGCTTCCATTATCAAAGGCCACACCAAAGTATGTAACTCTTTCCTACATTAATCAATATATTTCAGAAAATTTGTCATAAAATGCAAATACTCAAATTTGATAAACCCGGTCAAATATTTTAGCCCTTTGAAGACGTCGTACAGAAGGTTTGTGATAAAGTCACTTCGTGCACACTGGATCTCTACAACAATATCATCAAAGATTTGCCACCCACTCCTTCCAAGTTCCACTACATCTTCAACCTGAGGGACCTGTCAAGAGTCTACAGTGGTCTGACCCTCACCAAACCAGACAGGTCTGATCCATCACATTTACCCAATTAACAGATTGGCAGGTAGAAGTCTATGTTTCTAAATGTCTGTGTTTTTCCTCATACCCTCAAACAGGTTTTTTACTGTTACACAGTTTGCGCGAGTCTGGAGAAATGAATGTCTGAGAATCTTCCATGACAGACTCATTGATGAGACTGACAAAGCCTTGGTCCAAAACCACATAAAGAACCTCATTGAAGAGCATTTCAAATCAGACATGGAGGCAGTCATGAGGGACCCAATTCTTTTCGGAGACTACAAGACAGCCCTTAGTGAGACTGAACCAAGAGTCTATGAGGACATACAGGACTATGATGCTTCAAAAGCTCTGTTTCAGGTATAGTCAAGTTGTAACAATATAATATACCAATAGTTTTTGACACTTGTTGTTATTTACTCCCGTATTTTGACCTTATACTTTACACCGAATGACTGCTATGTTTTTGTTTCTGCAGGAAATTCTAGAAGAATACAATGAGGTAAAGCAGAAGATGAACCTGGTTCTTTTTGATGATGCTCTGGAACATCTGACCCGTGTCCACCGCATTATTCGCATTGATCGTGGCCACGCACTGCTCGTCGGTGTGGGGGGGTCTGGCAAGCAATCCCTCACCAAGCTTGCTGCCTTTACTGCCGGCTGTGAGGTAAATGATACCTGATGATGAACAAATATAAAAATTTCAGTTGACTTGCAAAGGGGGAATACATATTCAAACTGTCTAGATTATTTTCATCCATTCACTGCCATGAGAACGTGACATCTTAATTTTGAATATTTGTCTTAGTATATTCATAGTTTTGGTGAAGTTTTGGAACAATGTTGTAACAATATACTGCAACCTTAAAACTACTAAAATAGCAAAAGAAACCTCCAGCAAGTGGTAATGGAATCTGCTTTGTCAAGGTGTTTGAGATAACACTAAGCAGAGGATATGGTGAGTCCAACCTCCGTGATGACCTGAAAACACTGTACACAAAACTTGGCATTGAAAATAAGAAGATGGTGTTCCTCTTCACTGATGCCCATGTTGCTGAGGAAGGCTTCCTGGAACTCATTAACAACATGCTCACCTCAGGTTGGATATCACTCTGAACTTTTGGCTCACAGCATGTTCGTCTTTCTCAACAGCAGCAGCTGTGGTACCCAGCTCATCCTTTGTCTCAACAGGAATTGTTCCTGCATTGTTCCCTGATGATGAGAAGGATTTAATTCTTAACCAGCTTCGCGATGAGGCTCTAAAGATGGGATCGGGACCTTCTAAAGAAAGTGTGTGGCAGTACTTTGTCAACAAGAGCGCCAACAATCTCCATGTTGTGTTAGGCATGTCTCCAGTTGGTGACACCCTGAGGACACGCTGCAGGAACTTCCCAGGTGAAGTATTGTCAGGGTTTACTTATTGTTATATAATAACTGATTTTATTTTACCAACTGTGTGTATTTTTTTTCAGGACTGATGAATAACACTGTGATTGACTGGTTCTTGCCGTGGCCTCCACAGGCATTACTTGCAGTGGCTCAGTCTTTCCTCGGTGTGTAATTATCTCTATTATCTCCAATGAATTTGTTATGGAATCATTTGTTTTCAGATATCCATGTGAAGGTTTTATTTACATTGTTTAGCTGTGATGAGACATACAGTGAAAATATTCTACCTAAATCATGTTTTCTTAAGGAACTACCAAAAGTTCCTATTTGAATTTTTTGTCCTTTTTTTACAGGTGAAAATCCAATGATTCCTGAGAAACATTCAGCAGAGGTGATAGCTCATGTATGCATGGTGCATACCTCTGTGAGTGACTACAGCAAGCTATTCCTGCAAAAACTCAGACGTAGTAACTATGTTACTCCAAAGAACTACTTGGATTTCATTAACACCTATTCCAGCCTCTTGGAGGAAAAGGACCAGTATGTCCTGGGTGAGAAGATGGATCATGTTATAAGTTTTGTGTTTCTACGGAGGATAAGGCAGATGCTGCAGCGCACATGTTATCATGATTGATGATGATATGAGAGACTTTGTTTTTGTTAATTTGTTCTCTCCTGTTCTAGCTCAGTGCAGGCGTCTAGAGGGAGGTTTGGATAAACTGAAGGAGGCCAGTGAGCAGCTTGCAGAGCTGAATGTCAAGCTAGCAGAGCAGAAAATCGTCCTGGCTGAAAAGTCCACAGCTTGTGAAGCTCTGCTGGATGAGATTGCTGCAAATAAGACTGTAGGTCAGTGAGTCGCTTCATCTATTAACTTAGGGTCATAGTAGATATGTATGGAAGGCTAGGCGTTAACACAGCTGTTGCAAAGCACTGATACACTACTTTTTCTTCTAGCTGAGGAGAAGAAGGCGCTGGCAGAAGAAAAAGCCAAAGAGATTGAAGAGCAGAACAAAGTAATTGCTGTTGAGAAGAAAGAAGCAGAAAGCTCGCTAGCTGAGGCTCTTCCAGCATTAGCAGCCGCCCGGAACGCCCTGCAGGACCTAGAAAAATCTGATGTCACAGAGATCCGGTACATTCCTCTTTACTCAGAACAACTTCAACAAGCTAGTAATGAATATGAATAGATGAACAATATTACACATATGAAACATGTTAAAACATAATAGGTGATTAACCAAAATATATTTTATAGGGATTTATTGATTTTCTAGAATTTTTAATCAACCACTGCTTAATTTAGAAAAAAAACAGGACTTAACATATGTGGCAGAAAAACAAACGCTGACCATCTGTTAATCTGTTCTCTCTCTTTCTTTCTTTATCTGCCTTTCCTGCTGGGCTATTGTGCAGATCCTTTGCCAAGCCACCCAAGCAGGTGCAGGTGGTCTGCGAGTGCATCTTGGTGCTTCGCGGCTACAAGGAGATCAGTTGGCAGTCGGCCAAGGGGATGATGTCAGAGGCTGCCTTCCTGCGCTCACTGATGGAGATGGACTGTGATGCCATAAATAACAACCAGGTCAGGACTGTCAAAGGTAAGTCGGCCTCATGATCAATGGAAACCTACAATAAAAACTTTAGTTGCTGAGTTATCCCACAGTTGTGCTCCTTACAATTTACCCTGATCAGGCTTCCTGAAGAGCCTCCAGACAAGCTTTGAGGAGATGCAAGGTATCAGTAAAGCAGGTGCAGGAATGCTCAAGTTCGTTGAAGCCATCATAGGTTACTGTGAGGTTGCCAGGGAGATAAAACCCAAGAGAGAAAAGGTAATGTGCCTTACATCTTTTTTTCTTCTTTTTTTATCACAAGGAGCATAGATTAAACACCCATACTTTCAATATCTTTTTAGGTGGCACGTCTAGAGAAGAACTTCTTTCTGAGTAAGCAGGAGCTGGAACGCATACAGAATGAACTTAGCAATATTCAAAATGAGTTGAAAGCACTTGGGGAAAAATACCAAGCTGCTATTGCGGAGAAACAGCTCCTACAGGAGGAGGCTGAGGTCATGGAGAGGAGGCTGATCGCTGCTGACAAACTCATCTCAGGCCTGAGCTCTGAGAATGAACGGTGAGATTGTAAATAACGTAATGCACAGGGTCACAACACTTTCCACTCTGAGCCTCAGCAATCCTGTCAAGAGCTGTTTATTTTGTTTCTATTAAATCTTTCACTCTGTCTTTCCTATTCACTCCACTCAGGTGGACGCATGATTTGGAAGAGTTGAAGCAGAGGCGCGTTCGTCTTCTTGGCGACTGTCTCATCTCTTCAGCTTTCCTGAGCTATGAAGGGGCCTTCAGTTGGGACTTCAGGAATGAAATGGTATATCAAGTATGGCTTAAAGATGTGCAAGAGAGAGGAATCCCCCTGAGCCAGCCCTTCAAAGTGGAAATTCTACTTACTGATGAAGTAGAAATCACAAGGTGAGGAGGAGAGTGTGCTTATGGCAGATTTTGAAACTTGAAACATGAGAGGACAATTTGTAATCTGAATTAAATGATTAGGTTTAGATGTTGTGGTAACAGAGGGTGTACTGGTTTCAAATATGTTCTCATGCTCATCTGTTGTATGATACTGTAGATGGGGCTCAGAGGGATTGCCTCCAGATGAGCTCTCAGTGCAGAATGGGATACTCACAACAAGAGGGAGCCGATTTCCCCTGTGCATTGACCCTCAACAGCAAGCTCTTAACTGGATTAAGAAGAAGGAAGAAAACAATAACCTCAAGGTTGTAAAAGAGTTCCATCCAGATTAACTGGTTTAGACATATTTCCACTGGTGAGAGCTAAGAGCCATCACTTTGGAAAGAGTAGCAGCATATAATCCTGACCTTGTCATCATTTTTCCCCAGATCTCATCTTTCAATGATCCAGACTTTCTAAAACAGCTTGAGATGGCCATCAAATATGGTTACCCGTTCCTTTTCCAAGATGTAGATGAGTACATTGATCCTGTGATTGATAATGTCCTGGAGAAGAATGTAAAAGGAGCGGAGGGCAGACAGGTCGTCATGTTGGGTGACAAGGAGGTGGACTACGACCCCAACTTCAAACTGTATCTCAACACCAAACTATCTAATCCCAAATATTCCCCATCTGTGTTTGGAAAAGCCATGGTCATTAACTACACTGGTAAGATCTTTTGGCGAGGCCATCATAGATTTTGTCTTTACCATTTGAACGGCATGTTGTAATCATTTGTCTGTCCGTGTCTGTGTTTGATGTAGTGACCCTTAAGGGTCTGGAAGACCAGTTGCTCAGTGTTATCATGGGCTTTGAGAAGAAGCAGCTGGAGGAACAGCGTGAACGTTTGATCCAAGAGACAAGCGACAATAAGAACCTGCTGAAGAACCTCATGGACTCTCTGCTCAGAGAGCTGGCCACATCTACAGGCAACATGTTGGATAACACAGAACTGGTTTACACACTGGAAGAAACAAAGTCAAAAGCCAGTGAGGTCAGTTTAGCCACAGAAAGCATCAGTGAACTGGTGGACAGCAATTTCACTGAAACTTTTCATCTGATTTTATCTTTGTTTGATGTTGTGATCATCAGGTATTTGATAAACTCAAGTTGGCTGAGAAGACATCTGTGGACATTGATAAACTCAGAGATGGCTACCGACCTGCTGCCAAACGCGGTGCTATTCTTTTCTTTGTACTGACAGAAATGGCTTTGGTGAACAGCATGTACCAATACTCTCTCAATTCTTACCTGGAGGTGTTTGGCTTTTCACTACGTCAATCTCAGCCAAGTGACAATCTGTCCCAGAGACTGAATAACATTATGAACACTCTGACATACAGTGTTTACAACTACGGCTGCACAGGTAATATAGTTTACACTGAATAATGGGAAGCGTAACAAAGTGTTCCTTAAGATGAAGCACGGTATTTATGATTAAATATGTTTTTAATTTGTTTTTATCATCTGATCTGCGTATCCCTAGGTCTGTTTGAGACACACAAGCTGCTCTTTTCCTTTAACATGGCCATCAAAATAGAGCAGGCAGAAGAGAGAGCACCTCAGGAAGAGCTGGAGTTCTTCATCAAGGGTGAGATGAGTCTAAAATGTTGAAGTGATTGAAAACACACAAAATATGTATTCATGTCTTTTTATATTCTTACGGTTTTACACGTCCTGTGTTAAGGTAATCTGTCCCTGGAAAAGAGCCAACGTAAAAAGCCCTTCGACTGGCTTCCAGACCAGGGCTGGGAAGACATAGTGAAACTTGCTGAGCTCTTTCCTGAGCAGTTTGGTTCTCTGCCTGATGATGTGGAGAAAAATGCCACAGAGTGGAAATCTGTAAGTGACCACAGAAACGAGACTCACTATGGCCATTTTAATTAATCGATTTAGAATTTAACCCTCAGTCTTTTTCACCTCAGTGGTACGACTTAGACGGACCGGAGCAGGTTTCACTCCCGATGAAATATGAAGAAAACCTGTCGCCGTTTCAGAAGCTGCTGTTGCTGCGTTGCTTCCGTGTAGATAGAGTCTACAGAGCTATGACTGACTACGTCACTGTCACCATGGGCGAGAAGTGAGAATGGTTACTTCTCTGTAAATACACATGCATATCTATACCATTTAAACAGATATAACTCAAGCTCTGGCTTTCCATGTTCTCTTGTTTCTCTGCTCAGATATGTGCAGCCGCCTGTGATCAGCTTTAGAGCAATTCATATGCAGAGTACGCCTTCATCCCCAATAGTCTTCATCCTAAGCCCTGGCTCAGACCCAGCCAGTGATCTCATGAAACTAGCTGAGCAATCAGGCTTTGGAGGCAACAAGTTCAAACTACTTGCTATGGGCCAAGGGCAAGAGAAGGTACTATGCAGGGTTGAAGTTTTAAGTATGGTCAAGTGACGGTAACTAACAATAGAAAGTATAGATATTGAGGATAATTGTCTCTCATGTCTGTGATGAAGGTAGCACTCCAGTTGCTGGAGGTCGCGGTGTCCCGTGGTCAGTGGTTGATGCTTCAGAACTGCCACCTGTTAGTGAAGTGGCTCAAAGACCTGGAGAAATCCCTGGAGAGGATCACCAACCCCAATGTCAACTTCCGTTTGTGGATCACCACCAACCCCATTAAAGATTTTCCCATTGGCATACTGCAGAAGTCTCTGAAGGTAAAAAAAAAAAAAAAACATTTTCTCTTTGCCATCAACAGCACAGTTTAAAAAAAAAAAGTTGTACATATTTAGTAATCATCAGTAATACCTCCAATACAAATCAGTTTTTGTTTTTTTGTTTTTTTTTTGGAAACTGGTGCAGTCATCTACTTTACAAACAAATCTCAAAACAAGGGAAATTGCACTGTGTACAGGTGGTGACGGAGCCTCCCAATGGACTCAAGCTGAACATGAGGGCCACATACGCTAAAATCTACACCGAGACCTTGAAGCAATGCCCACACCCTGCCTTTCGTAGCCTGGTGTATGTGCTGGCGTTCTTCCATGCTGTGGTACAAGAGAGACGCAAGTATGGAAAGATCGGCTGGAACGTCCCGTACGACTTCAACGAGTCTGATTTCCTTGTAAGTTGCACAGGCGATATTCTTAATATGCAGGAACTAATTGATATAGTTACATTTTTAGTGTCTGTTTGATTGATTTAAGAACAATCGGATTTCATTTTTTTTAACTGTTCTTAACAGGTTTGCATGGAGATCCTAAACACCTACCTGACCAAAGCTCACAACCAAGGAGACAGTAACATTCCTTGGGAAAGTCTTAAATACCTTATTGGAGAGGTTAGGCTAAATTCATTGTACACCAGTAAACTGAAGTTGTCTTATCCTGCTAGCTCATGCTGTAACTTCATCATATAATGTTCTATAGGTGATGTACGGTGGTCGAGCCATAGATAGCTTTGATCGCAGGATCCTCACTGTCTACATGGATGAGTACCTCGGAGACTTCCTCTTCTACACATTTCGGCGTTTCAGCTTCTTCAGCAACAAGGATGTCAATTACAAGATTCCTTCAGATGGGCCAAAGGAAACATATGTTGGTGGGTGGTTATTTTCACTATTTTACAATCTCTTACTTTAAGGTAAATTTAATGTTAAACTTATTTAGTACAAGTCACAGATTTATCCTGTTATGTGTTTCAGATGAGATTGAGAATCTGCCACTGGCAAACACACCAGAAGTATTGGGTCTTCATTCTAATGCAGAGATAGGATATTATACACAGGCGGCCAAAGACATGTGGACTCACCTCATAAACCTGCAGCCTCAGACAGGTAGGAATCTGTCTGTTCTCTTTGCTACCGTGCTGCCCAATGCTTTCTCCCTTGCTGTCTTTACACACTTTTTCCTTATCCCTCAGGTGAATCTGGCGGCAGCATTAGCAGGGATGAATACATCAGCCAGGTGGCCCAAGACATTCAGAACAAGCTGCCAAACTTATTCGACATGGATGTGATTCGCAAAAAGTTTGGCACTGACATTTCCCCGACCTCAGTGGTGCTTCTGCAAGAACTAGAACGATTCAACAATCTGGTGGTCCGCATGCAGCGCTCTCTGGCTGAGCTGCAGAGGGTGAGAGGGAGGCGCCGATGGCGCCAGGATATTCAGAAAACAAAATGTTTTTGTGTTTCAAATAATTCCCTTGTATCCCATAATAGGCTTTGGCTGGTGAAGTGGGTATGAGCAGTGAGTTGGATGAAGTTGCACGGGCCCTTTTTAATGGTCACATCCCAGCTATTTGGAAAAAGTTGGCACCTGACACACTCAAATCTCTGGGCAACTGGATGATCCATTTCAAGAGGCGTTATGAACAGTACAGCTACTGGGTGAGGACGGACATTCACTTCTTACATCTGAATTATTCTGGACTTACAGAAATGTTTTGTCTGATGCGTCTCGTATATGCCCCAGGTGGATGAAGGAGAGCCAAAGGTAATGTGGCTGTCAGGACTTCATATCCCAGAATCCTACCTGACTGCCCTAGTCCAAGCTGCATGCAGGAAAAATGGCTGGCCCCTGGATCTTTCCACACTATACACACAAGTGACCCAGTACCGCAATGACGAAGACATCACTGACAGGCCTGGACAGGGTAATGAAAAGACACTTAGCATTTGCAGCTTGATTAGTAATGAATTATAAAGACTGATTAAAGACTTTTTTTCCCCTGCAGGCTGTTTTGTGTCTGGCCTGTATCTGGAGGGAGCAGACTGGGACACGGAGAAGGGCTGCCTAGTGAAGAGTAAACCAAAGGTTCTGGTTTCTGAACTGCCCATTCTCAGAGTCATACCCATAGAGACACGCCGCCTCAGGTTACAGGTGCGGACCACAAGCACTTTATGTCTTCATGCTATACTTTACTTGACTATTTTGATGATATTTCTTAAGCATTTTTGGATTTTTTGTTTGGTTTTTGTTCCACAGAATACACTGAGGACACCAGTTTACACCACCTCTTTGCGGAGAAATGCGATGGGTGTTGGATTGGTGTTTGAGGCGGATCTGTTCACCACAGTACACATCTCCCACTGGGTGCTCTCAGGAGTCTGTCTGTACCTCAACGCTGACTAAAGTTAGCATCTCTGACCTGGTTTCCTTTCACACTCACTGTTAACCTCACTCACCCATCTTTTTATACAGTAAAAGTACATGTTATAGGAGCAGTTTTTGTTCAGGATATTCTTTTTCCTAAATAAATTGACACTTTGAAGAGAAAACTGCATGAGATTTTTTGACACAGTCTTCATGGTTTTCATTATTTTTTCACTAGATGGCAGCACACAACAGCACTGAGCTCTTCACTCTGGGCAGAGACTCCAGGGATTTCTCTTTGGTGTTACACAGAGATGAGAGCCAGTAGGTTAGAGTGGGTCAGGATTTTTTCAGGCGTGAAGTCTACTGCTGTTTATTCATGAATAAATGTTTGCACTTGAGTTCAAACTCACTTAATTTTTTTTTTGCTCTTCTGTAAACAAGACATGTCATAATTCTGTCTATTCTTAAAAAGGACAGCAGATGCTGGATATTTCAGCTGAGGTTGTAAGGGGAACATAAGCTGCTGCCTACAGTGGAAAATGTAACACTGACCAAAGGTTGCTAAAGTTTTCCACTTTACCCAAGTAGCTTTTCAGCTTTTCTCTGCAGTATAGGTCGCAGTGTACGACTTTACTTTATCATTTTCTAGTGCAGCACTGAGTAATCGAGGCTGCTGAGGTCAGCATGCCAAAGCAGGTGAAGTTTACTCTAAAAATCAGACGGCCCCTGGAGGATCTGGCAGCTGGTGTGGCAGTGAGGTCACTGAGACACAGAAATAAAAACTGCAATGGTTTTTAAGCCATAACATGTGCATCATATATCATGTAGTTTGAGTTGCGAGAGTGCAGCTGTAATCAGGGATGTGCAAAGTTTGGGTAAACTTTGGATTAAAATTACCAGAGGGCAAATCAAACCAGAAACATTAAAAAAAAAAAAGTTAAATTTACTTAACTTTAAACGTTCTTATCATCATGAGATCACAGTCGTGCCTCTCGTTACTTAAACCTAAAATGGGCCCCCTCTGAAGGGTAGACCCCCAGTCCCCCTCCTCTTAGCTTTAACTGGTACTACCATCATAAAGAGTGAGAATCGGGACACGTTTATGACCAAACACAGGAGGGGAGGAATTGTGCTGCCCTGTTGAAAAGAAGAACAGAATGGTGTTTTGTTTAATTAACCTACACTTTATACCAGAGAAAAGGTCTTCATGTAAACACAAACCTATGCAGACAATAGATAAAGCATCTCTTTCAGTTTGCATAATAAAGAGGAAGGAAATAATGGAAGCAGGAGAGTAACTGCTTAAGAAATGAAAGATAAGAAGGGGGGAAAAAATCCTCTCAATGGAATCAACCCCGTCTCTTTCCTCAGAGGTCAAATTATTTTCAGCTGCTCATGACTGGAGGGATTTGCATTAACCCTACAGCTCCGGGTCAGGTTTTGCACCATTGCCTGCACTGAGTGGCCTCGTAAAATGCCAAAGTTGCCCGGGAACAAAAAACTCTGACACATCATTTTCCAGCCCTCACCACCTACAAAAAAAAAAAAAAAAGAAAATAGAAAAGAAAAAAATCCCAGTCCCACACAGTTTCCGTTTGTTGTGATTGAGAGCAGGTGGGCTCACTCACTCTCATTCATGCTCCTCTCTCCCTGTAGTACCTCGACTGATTAGTGCCAGTCTCTCTCTCTGCCTCTCTGAGTGAGTCTGTGTGTCAGTGTTAACGCCATCTGTCATCAGATGAGAACTTCACTGAAACTTTCATCGTAGCAGCCACTTTGCACAAGTGCTCCTTTACAGTCTGCAGCATCTTTTAGCAGCTGGTGAGACTTGCAGCTCAGGCCATATGGGGGCCTGAGAGGTGTAGTCACCCCAACCACAGATATACATCTCGGGCCCCAGTTTTCGGTTGCAGTGCCAGGTGTTTAGTTTGGAGCAGGAGTGCAGCTCTGTGGTTGCTGGCTGCTTGGACTGTAAACCTACATGTCCCACATGCACGGACAGAAGGAGGTTACAGTAACCTCAACTATTCTCCTGCCACTGATGGCTTTAATAGACAGACTAAGACCATAGATAGATAGATAGAAAAGATGGATGGACGGACAGAAACAGACAGACAGATACTGGAAATATTGAAGCATGTATGTATATATAAAGATGGCGCATGAATCTTACTTTATGATCTTTTAAATATAACTCTTCAAATCCAATAGGGCCAGAACTTAGTCATAATATGTTTTATATTCACTTGTGTTTTCACAAAAAAAATAAATAAATAAATAAATAAAACAATTACTCATCACCGGCACAGCTCCAGTGGAGCTTTCAGAGGATCCTCGGAGAAGCAGCAGTCTCATAATTCATTTAGAACAAATACAGAGCGTTAAATGTGCCGTCGCCTTGAGCCTGCATTGTCCTCTGACAGAGGTTGAAACGGGGCAGGGTAAAAAAGACCCAGCAGGCTGAGCTTTTAAAAGACCCGAGGAGACTATAAAAGTGGTTTCATGCCCGCTGCTGGAAAGACTCGGTTGGATACGCGCACACAGAGACGCAGACGTAGGTAGAGATATAGATGTAGATACAGAGGAAGGACAACACACTTTTATCAACACACACACACACACACACACACACAGACACTAAGGATCAGTGTTTAAGGTTTTTTTCAACTGTCGGATCTGTCATAGGTAGAAGAGACAAACGAGAAGCAAGAGAAGATTGTTGTTGTTTTTTTTTTCTTTTCTTTTCTTTTGAGGAGGGGGCGGCATTTTTCTTTAACTCACTTAGGATTTTTCTTTCTTTATTTCTTTCTTTTTTATTAAAGAAAGTTTATATCACAAATCAGTGTCGGATCAGATCTTTGTTTTTAGATGCGCGTCTTTCTCCAGCCGAGCCGGTGCCGTTTGACACATTTCCCCTCATCGTGAACTGGATCCATCAACCGGTCTGTTTTTACAACCGGAGCCGGAGGGGAAAACAGAGAGAGTGAGAGAGAAAGAGAGGGAGAGAGAGGAAGTTTGGCTTATTAAAAACTTTTTTTTTTTTTCCTGGCTTTTACTTTTGACTTTTTACTGTTGATGCCACGGAAATGGGACCGCGCCAACGGGAGAGCGTGTCCGCGCTTTGCGGCAGGAAAACTTTGCTCCGGGTTGTGCTGATACTGTGTCTGACCACGTTTGTTGAAGGAACCTGGAAGACGGGACTTTACAAAACCTACTCAGCCGGGACGCAGCTGAGCAGAGACCAGTCAGCTGCTGCTCTCACCTCAGTCTATCAGAAAAGGTGAGGAAAGCATCCACTTTATTCTCACTTTACCAGTGTTTTCTTTGTGATAACCATTTTTGTTGTTGCTTCCACAGTCTATTTTTTAAATCCCAACAACCACATTTATTGCCAATGCATGACTCTGCAGAGCTACTCCCATCTCCATCCATCTACCAGCTCTTATTGTCTTCCTGACAGTTGGTTTCCTTTTTCCTGTGCTGGCAGCACACACAGCTCTGCTGACACCCATTGTTATCCCAGCTCACCCACCTTTTCTCTCTCTGTGTGGCTCCTGAGAGCAACTCCACTGTCTTTGAGGTTGGTTGCGTTGCTCTTTATCCCTGTAGCAACAGCAACAGCAGCATCATCTGTTTCTTCTCATCATCTGTCAAGCTGCTCTTCAAAGCTTCAAATTTTTTTTCACATAGAACCTGCTCTTATGTGGATCCCGGTGGGGAAGACAGGACGCATCTTGAATAAGTGTTAGACAGTGAATGAGGGACGGTTTTTCATGTCTGTGATAAAGTGCACAAGATTAATAGTTTAAGTAAAGGTCACCGAATGAGAAGAAGGTGAATGAGACGGGTTTGTGAAGTGACTGATCCTCTGTGAGTTGTTATTGAGGGACTTATGAAGGAGTTATCACAAGACTAAACACACAGACAAGAGCTGCTTCCCTCCTGCACAGAGCCAATGTTCAGCTCAGAGATGAGAGGACATCTTCCATCTTCCAAATATTTATGCTGTCACTTTATGAGTGTATGTGTGTGTGTGTGTGCAGAGAGTGTATCTGAGTCAGAGGCTGAGATCGAGACCCCTGCTTCTCTCAGATGAGGCCCTTTCTTTTGGGTGTGTCCAGGTGGCTTTCAGTCTCACTTACCCTGTCACTCACAGCCAGAGGTTTGCAGGACATATTTACTAAACAAAAGCAGCTGTGACTCAACCACATCTGGGCTTGTTTTAGGAAGAAGAGATGAGTTTAGGGTCAGTTCAGCTGCTGTTCATAAGTGGCAGTGGAGAAACGACAGGATTAGACAGAGAGGATGCTGACGTCTATAGAGGGAAGAGAGGTCAGAGGGTTGAATGTGACGAGAGGAGCTGGAAGGATGGAAAGCAGAAGTTTATTGAGTGTCTAACCCAAACCCAAGTGGCAATGGGATTTCAGACATTGTTGGTCTTGGCAATTTGGCATTGAATGACAGAAACTTCACTTGTCATTGTGATTCATATTCCTCAAAGGAACTAAATGTTAATTTTAGCAGAATAGAAAACGATTGAGTCACAGGACATCCTTGAATCCTATGAATGTCCTCCCATAGCAGCCCATCTTCACACAGTGATTACTCAAATCAAAGGGGATTAACGGCTGTGGAGTAATTTCTTGACTGAGGCAGTCGCTCTGCGGAGGAGCTGATAAAGAGTTCATTCATCCTTAGCGTCCTTAACAACTATATGAGCTCAGTGCATTGAGGGGTTACGGAGGTAGCCGCTTCTTTATTTCTTGTCTCGCCCACTTCTTTATCCTCCTTCTGAGGACTTGTCATGGTCTGACAGGCAGTCTGAGCCCTGTGGCCACCCTCATTCCTCACCCAGTCTTAACCATATCCAGTTTTTTTTCAAAGCATGGGAATGAGGATGCTGGAGATCCCACCGGGCTGAGCCCCAAGTAGCTTAAAGCGATATAGCTTTAAATTTGACCATTCAGTTAATGATTAATGTGTGTGCACAAGGAATATTGTTCATGGATATTAGAAGGCAATTGTTCCATTTTGTCCAGTCTGAGGATTTGCATTTTTAACCATTTTCAACCAGTTACATCCTGTTAACTACAGGTGAAAAGTTCACACAGTTTTATTCACGATCACTGGAGCAGCACAGTTCAACACGATGGTACGTTTGTCACATGTGATCATGCTGTTTCGGAGACGTCCGTATGACTCACATGAATTCTTCAGTTGAGCTGACTTCCCTTCTCACTGCTGCAGACACTTAAAGATTCACATACCCATTACAAACAGACACACTCAAAGTTCCCAGGTGTCCCGGCCTCAAAGTTTGAAACAGACAGAGACAAATGAGAGTTTTGCTCGTTCTTCCGAAGCTGCAGTAAAGAGTCACTTAGCTCTGACCTTCAAGGCCTCGCTCAGGTGCTTTCATGATCTTCACTGTCACTCACAGCAGCTTTGAACCTGCAATATGATCCCAACAGTACTAAAATATTCTGTTATCGTATTTAAAACATAAACTGAACATTTTTTTTTAATTTTCTGTTACACTTTGTTCTGATTAAACAAAGATTCTTCATTACTTTACTTTCTCTCCTTCATTAATTTCACTCTTACTGTATTTTACTGTATTCTCTCTTTCTTTATTTATTTCTTTGTTTCTTTCTTTCGTTGTTGCACCACATTTATCTTACGCCTCTTCTATTCACCATGGGACCAACACTGCTTTGTAATTGTCTTTCCTTCCACTTCCCTGTTCCCATGGGAAGCTCCCTTGTGTGACCCTTATGATAAAATGACCTTTGTCTTTTCTCCTTTCCTTTCCTTTCCTCTCCTTTCCTTTCCTCTCCTCCTCTCCTCCTCTCCTTTCTCCTCTGTCTGGCCATTTGCCACATCTGTCTTTTGTCCTTTGTTCTCCTCATGTTTTTTTTTCCCACAGACAGAAATCTAGAGAAATTCCTCTAGATTCCTATCCATGCTGCGTTTCAAACATATCTTTGACTGTTCGGGCCTCCTCCGCCTCCCACAGTATGTGAACGGATGGGTGGATGGAAAGCCAGTTACTGAGACGTTTTTCACCAGAGTTTCATCCAGCTTTTTGCCCTCGTCAACCCTCTTGTCGGTTCACACGCCTCAGCTTCAGTCTGCTGGTGAAGAGTGCACTAACTCAGTAGCGTGATCATGAAAGATGCAAACCCCTCTGCATACAAAGCGAAACGAGGTTACACATGGTAACTAGAAAGAAGCGTAGAAGCCTTTTGACAAGTTCATGACCTCTCTGTCAGCATTTGCATCCATTTACTGTACAGCACGTTTTTGTCCCCCTTCACCTCCCTAATGTTTTACTGTCTTGGCAGGTTTAAGGTTGAGGAACAGATGGGCCAAACCTGTGATTTTTTCCGTCCCTTTAAAATCGTGTACTTCATTCTTAACTATTGGCTGTGGCTACATGTGACTGTGAGAGATGGTTGATGATTTATTTAGCTTGGGCTCGACATTCAGAGTGTGCCATGTGTGCTTAGAGACCTGATACTCACTAAGGGCCTGCTTGATGCTTTTGCCAGTGAAACAGCACGATGCGGCTTGGTTTCACACTTCATAACACAAGGCCACCTCCAGTAAGAAGAAGGTGTTGACTATGAAACATTTTAAAGTAAACGACTGAGTGCACAATTCACCTGTGTCACTTTATAAATAAAATTCAATAGGCCATTGTATAGCAGCTTTAAGCATCAATATGAGGAGAATGATTTTTATCGAGGCTCTTTAGAGCAGATAATGATGTTCCCTCTACCCAGTTATTACAGCAGAGGAAGTAGTTATGAATCAGGTTAATAGTAAGTTATGCATTATAGGAAACTGTAAACTCTGTTGCCAACTATTGTTGCTATTTCATTCATTCAAGCAGCAGCTCTCGGCAGTTCCTCTTTGGCAGTAATTGCATAAGAGGCAACGCAAAGGGAGAGGCCGTAAAACTCTCCCCCACTTCCCTTCTTGTACCCCCTGGTGACAATCTTTAGCCATTCCCAGGTAAAACCTCCTCTCAGCCTGGGAAACTCAGATGTTTATCTGTTGGGTCTGGAGGATAAGTGGTGGGGAGGAGTTGGGGTTAGTTGAGTACCCCCCTCTTTAAACTCCCAGCTCCACCTGACCACAGCTCCACCAACGTCTGAAACTTTCCACCGATGATTAGAGCAATTTTTTCTGGACAAGGGAAAGCAATCACAGGGTAATCATATAGATCCATGTTCATTTTTGTAGCCTTATGGCTGATGGATATACACGAAGGGTGGAGTTGTATTTAAATTGCATGTGTGGCAGATGAATTCTCCACTGCGCTTTCTTGACAAGTTTATGTTTCTTTCAAACTGTGTCTCACGTTTCCCTCTACTTTTTAATAGTCCTTAGAATATTTTGCCCTTAACTTTTGTATTTTTCATTTCTAACTTCCAGCAGAGCAACTTGTTTTTGTATCAATATGTACAGTGGTACACATACAGTTCCCAGAGGTGCCCCACCTCCCTTTTTGTTAGTTCAGGTCTGTGTGTGCAGGCACTACTACAACATGTGGGGATTGTTAATGGAAGCTGGTTCAGGGCTGCTTCGCATCCTCTGCCTTTGGCAGTTTCCTTTATTGTAAACTGTCTCTCACACACACAAACATATGGTCTCACATATTGACAAACAGACTTTGGTGGGCGCACCCTCCCACTCTTGTGAACACACTGGCAACAGAACACACAAAGTGTAATTTTGTGCTACGAGCCACAGACTGTCCTTTGTGGTTTCTACATAGAGCTCATTTCTATACATCTATTGATTGTGTAAACACAGGCCACGGTAATTGTTGTTGTTTCTCCTTCCTCCAGCTATAGCCATATGAAAATAATCAAGTTATTTATACTATTTGTTGTTAATGTAATAATAGTAACATATAGTAGCCTAAGTATTTGTTTTCCATATGTTAAAGTCAGGCAACCTTTAGAGTTTTCCTGGTTTGATAAGTAGAATGATGAGATGAACTTGTTTTGACATTTTCCGTTCACGGTCAGAAACAGATGCTCTGTGTGCTTATATTTATATCCCTGTCTCCTTAAATAAACCACTCTTTACATAAAAGTTTCTTCTAACTTAGTAGTAGTGGCACAAATCTGTTGTAACTGGATCTTTTTACTGGTTGAAAATATTTAATTTTGTTTCAAGAGGCCCAGGAATTAACATGGGATAAATGAATGCAGGCGAACACACTATGTAAGTAATCATAGCTTCATTATCAGATCTTAAACTCTGACCTTTACCTAAGCTGGTCAGTTTTTTAACAGCCTCAGCGAATCATCATAATATCTTCCAAGATGACTCTGGGAAGGGAGTGGTCTCATGACCCAGCATTAACCCACATTGAAAAACTAATCCCTGCATGAGACCTTGTCCTCTTCTTCTTCTTCATCTTCTTTTCTTTACTCCCTCTTGGGGGACTTCACCTCCTCTGAGAGCCAAATGCAAACGGATGTCTATTGACGGAGAGGCTGCAGTGTAAATACAGCCCACAATGCACACTGCAAATCTCGTGGCTGATTAAAACCCTGTAAACACCATAAAGAAGTTTCAAAACAAAAGCGTGGGGTGAAGGGAGGAAAACAGCGAGTTGAATGTGAGTGTGTGGCTTATTTTCTTTTGCGAGTGTGTGCACTTGTCTGAAGGTGTTTATAAAATACACACAGCACTTCCTTGAATTATTTACTTTGAAAAATGGTGTTTTCTTCCCTTCTCTTCATCTAAAAGTTGAATTCTACTCTTGTTGTTTTTCCAGAAACTCAAACACAATCTGACTTTCTGTTCTGATCTGTTATTTCTCCCTTATTTCAGGAACTGGTGTCCTCATACGGTCACTAAGACGGTGACATGTCAGGTGCAGAACGGGACGATTCTCCAGCGGGTTTACCAGACGTGTCGCTGGCCACAGGGATGCACAGGAGGCAGGTGAGAAAACTAAGGCTCTTTATCACTGATGCTACTTCTACTAACACTGACACATGCACTCTTTAAAGAAAAAAAACTCACTTCAACATGTTTAATAAACTTCTGTGAAAGTGCAGCTGTTATTATTTAGTATTTTGCACCTTTTTTTTTTAACTTTAACTAGCAGGAAAACTTGTTTTATAGTCGCGTTTTTTTTTCCTCACTAAATGTCGTATTTCTAGACCTTATTTATGAGTAAGCGAGTCAGGAAAAACCATTCATGTCAGTCTTGTGTAGCTGTGTATATGTGATAGCTTTAGAGTTTGTGTGTGTTTTTCAGCTATAGGACCGTGGTCAGACCTTCCTATAAAGTGGTGTACCGCACCGTGACCTCGCTGGAGTGGAAATGCTGCCCGGGATTCAGCGGCGCCGCGTGTGAAGAAGGTAAGTCAAGAGAAATGAGCACCAGTTTGAACTCTTCGACAAGGCTAACGTTGCGATTTAGAAACCGAGAGATGGTTTAGAAAAAACAAGTTTCCTCTTTCTTTCATGGTGTCCTCTTTCTTTGTATCTTCAAGTTTATTCATTTACCACCATCTGCATCCCTCTGTTCTGCTTTGCCGTCTTGTAGCCTCGCAGTTTGTGCTTTCCAATACACGTGTACAAGTAATACTTATAAACAGGAGTGATTTCCATTAGGCTTACATAAGGCTGCTTCTGTCTTCGAAATGAAGTTAAGAAATAAGATCCCCCCAGCCTCTTGAGGGTGAGTTAGATACCTCCACTTTATTAATCAGTTTTAATGTGTTCATTCTTAGAGTCATTGTTCTACGTGAGGCTCGATTCTTTCGTGTGGTTTTGAGTTTTATGGCGCAGCTGGAACCAAGTTCTCATCCTCTTAAAGTGCCATGCTAGCACTGCTGTTTTCATTTTGCGACTACAGTAGCCGCCCGCCACACACAGATACACACACACATACACACACATACACACACATACTTGCAGTCATATGCACACAAACACACGCGTACACATACACTCTCAGGGTATAATGACTTCCCCTGGCACTGGCCTCCGTGTCTCGGCAGTCTGGGGAGAAGGGTGGAGCGTCTGTTTATACTGGGACCCAAGACTTTACTGGGTGTAACATAAATCATTGTGCTTTGTGACACAAAGGACAATAAATATTTACAGTGGTTAAAGTGGTTACTTTTTTTTCGTGGAGCTGAAAGCAGAGGCTGTTTTTCTCTTTTATGCTCCCACCCGCAGGTGAGCTAGGAACAACTGTCTCTGCGGCCTGTCGTCAGCCACAGTTTGACCTCAACATATTTTTTTTTCCAACGACACACGACAAAACCGCCCAAGTATGTCGCTCGATTTAGACCTTCCTCACTCCCACACTCTCAAAGTCAAGAAACGCATTCACAGTCAAACAAACCAGACTTTACTTAACAAAAGCAGAGGAACACACAGTCGAACTGAGAGGAAATTATCCAATTAAGTCGTTGCTGGAGGAGATTCCCCTCCGGTTGTCATGGCAGCAGGGGGCTGTCGACAGGGATGCTGGGATTAGCCACTTATCTGAGCGTCGTTCCGGGTGGCTCAGATCACAGGCAACGCTGAGTAGAAGTGACAGGTCCCATTCATAGGGTTTTTACTCTGCGGCACCATGGATGCTATCCAGGGCCATGGGCGCTTTGTTCTGCTCCTGCCGCGTGAGCAGAACCTCTTGCCAGTGCAGAGTCTTGATACCTGATGCTGCTTGCCTCATTCGCCGCTTTAAGAAGACACTGAATCTTGCCACACGGGTGAAGCTGGAGACCGGATTGAGTTGTAAATCTGTTGCCATAGTGTTGCCAAGAGAGGTTAAAGCTGCGTTCATAGTTCAGCGGGTGCAAGTTTCAAATCCAGGCTCTTAATACCTGAGTGTGACTCCATCTGCAAACCTCTACAGATTACTATGTGGATCACCAGACTGCTGTGAGCACTTGTTTGACCTTGAGAAAGGTTGAGTAAAAAAAGGACTCAGCAAATGATGAATCTCTATTATTTAACAGAACAAACAGCATTCATCCCACTGCACTGTCTAGGTCAGACATTAAGAACATATTGCTTTTGATCTCATAAATCTCATAAATAGTTCATACCGGATACATATATCTTTTGGAGTCTCAGTGTTGGGTATATACCTTTGCTCCCACCATCGCTTTCCCTCTGCTTGTCTGCTTTTCACAGACTGTGGAAAATGTGTATGAGCTGCACATTTTACTTCCACCGTTCTCTCACCAGGCCACCTCAAAAGCCCCTGGCCATGTCTGACTCTCAAGGCCAGTCTGCTGTAGAGCAGATGTCAACAATATCCATACCATCAGGATTCTGGTGCTGCGGCTGCTTTAAGATGCAAACAAGGAAAGGAAGCAGAGAGCAAAGTTATTGAGACAGTTATATTTTAAATGGAGATAAAGAGATTTGTTTTCTCTTGTGTCCCTTCTCTGTTGTAACCCGTCTGCTTTCTGACTTGTCAACAACTGTGAACCCGCAGGTCCAGTTTTGAATTAAGATAACGTGTCTCTGTTTAAATTTTGGATTCATGCATTTTAAAAGAAGAGCAGCAGATACAAATGAGAGAACGTTATGGGAAGTGATCACAGCCATGCTGTCATCCAGTCATACAAAGGTTTATGAGAATTCCTGGCCTATCGTGTTCAAATTGAGAGCTCCGAAAGCAAAACATTACATCACACCCAGGCTGATAAACAAAATTTACTCAATCAGAGTCCAAGCCGAGTAAGATAACACTGCATCAGACAGGCACCTTTCACATTTACTCTCTTTTTCTTACTTCCCCAAACCTAAACTCAGAACTTGGCTGAAATTCCAGGCCAGTGGTGTAATTAGTGGGTCCTAATTGTTTTCTATCAGGTTTGGGAGATATTGTCTTACGTTTGGACTTGGAACACAATGGTCTTTATCTCTGATTGAGCCTGAGAAAAAAAAGAGCTAAGTATTTGCAGATGGAGGCACTTTCATAGCCTGCCAGAAACAGGGATTTAATGTATGCCTGGTTGGCTTTGGCATTCCAAGTAAGTTAATGCCTGTTTTCAGATGGGATATCCCAACTTATGCTACATCAAATACAAATATCAAAATTATACCTCATTTAGGGGCAATTTTGCGATATGAGAATATCAAATGTAACACGAGAAAGTAACATTATTATATTAGAGCTGGCTCTAAAAGGGTATCACATTCAGACTGGCTCTTCATCAATGTACAGAGCGGTAATAAAATGTGATTTCAACACTCAGCACTCGTTGCAATCTGTAAAATTCATAGCCATTTTTGGACTTTTCCTCCCTGTCTTTTCATTTATGATGGAGTCTTTAAAGTGTGAAGATGACACTAACAGACAGCAGTTGACATGTCAGCCCTGATTTGATTCATGGAGGAAAGCACTTAAAAGAAATATAGCTGCAGCTTATTGCAGGAGGGGGGCCACCGTGCGGCAAAACATATGGGGGAACTTAGACTTGAATTAGCATGGCTGTCAAAACTGTGCCAGGGGGTTGGGGGTGTCCCCATCAAGCCATATCTCTCAGCCAAGCGGAGGCTGTGGTTTTTTGGGTTGAAATTACGGTATGGCTGGGAGGCAGAGGCGCGCTGTCTGTAATAAGCCGCAGAAATGTAATCTGTGTTTTCACAGCTCAGCGCAGCTTATCACAGGCCTACACGCTAAACCCGCGCTTTAAACATCAGTCGGCCGCAGTTTGCCATTAGCAAAGGAAGAGTGGGAGTGCGTGGATGTCGGCATATGTGTCTGTCTGAGTGCCAGATTGAATGTGTGGGCGGGAGAGTGAGGTGCTGAGCATTTGTACAGTGAGAGATGCAGCTGTTCAGTGTGATTAGCTGCTTTAATGGCAGCAGACTTTTAGTAGCTGTGAGCGGAGGGAGCCCAGCCTGAGGTCAGAGGGGAGAGAGCTAAACAAGAGCAGGTGACCTCCACTCCCACTCCTCTTAGACCACACAGAGCAGCACTATCAAAGTCATTACACTAACAAAAACCTAGATTCACCTCTACATCCAGCCCTCCTCGTTTTGGCCAGTCAAATTCCTTGACTCCCAGTTCATGTCTTAAATATCTTAGTGTGTCTCTTTCTCATCTTCATTCACAAATAAACATAAGATGTAACATTTAGCTGCACGACACATAAACTGCATAGATACAGCCAGGCAGGCTGCAGCCAGTGTGCAGAAAAAGGCCGCAGCAGCTGATATTCATGGTTATGTAAATGGCTAACGCAGCACAAGTGCTGTGCCCAAATTGGAAGCAGCTGAAGTTAAGGCGAACTGGGCTGAGGGCCCCAGATGAGATTATACATGGGAGCGTCCAGCTCTTTCAGCCCACACTACTCCACTCAGGGGAATTGTCATAATAGTCATTAATTAACAAACAGCACCACTGAAAATACCAAACAGCCAACTTAGGATTAACTAAACCAAATAGCAGAGGGAAGCTTTCTTTCCTCTTCTCCCGTTTCCCTTTCTTTCCATACTGTCTTCTTCTTATGTAAGTATGTGCTGGTATGTGCATCAGGTTTATGAGAAACCCCCAAATTATACTTCACAGAGGGGCTCAGGTATTTAAATTGGAATATATACTAATAATTATGATAATATTATTATGACATTATTTTGAAACATTCCATACAAACCACAATCAAACCTTGCAGGCTGTGGAATAAAAATTATGGAGTCCTGAGAATCATAATTATAACTCCCTGTGCCTTTATGGTTTATGGTCTCCTATAATATTAGAAGGCCAAAAGAAAAAGACAATATTATAAAATATGGTTTTCTTAGCACAGCCAGGTTCACTGAGACTTTCAGGGGATATGTAAATAAATGTTATTTGTCATAATATCTTTTTTTATTTATATGATATTCAGTCTATACATAAAGAACTATTTTTGATTTAATGCTTTACGCTCCATTTGTTAACCTGCATCTTTTGGTGTTTAGTCTCTTCTTAAATCTCAAATAAATGGCGGCGAACGTCAAGAAATACAGATGCACAGTTCCTCCACTGAATCTTCTTTAAACTTTCATACATGCTTAGCCTTGAATCTGAGTTAAGTTTTATGTATCTGGCTTCTGGACTGGAAATGCCTCTTCTGCTTACTGATTTATTTATTATTTCCCAAGACTTCCCTCGGGAGTGCATTGAAAACTATTTTTCCTGCAGTCAGAGAAAAAGAAAGTGGGCCGAGTCAGCAGTGCAAAACAACTTTTAGGGATGAAAATAGACACACACACACACACACACACACACAAACACACACTCACACACACACAGACCATAGCAGCTGGAGTATTCTTCTGTCCCCAATAAAGGTGAGGCATTTCCCGTCACCCGGTACTTTAAATGGACTGAGTGACCCACAAACAGACATGCTCCTTAAAGGCCGACAGATCACGTAATCGGGAGCAGAGACCGAAGAATGACACACTCTTCCTGTCCAAGATGAGGACAAGTGAACTGGCAACAGCGGTTTCATCATGTAGAGTGACAAAGAGAGACCTAGTAAATCCTGGCCTTTACAAAATCCTCCTCACTGGTAAAGGCGTGGGCTCTACCTCGCCGTCTCTCATCTCTGATCCGCTCAGCGACTCATGTCATTAAAGTTGCATTAACCCATCTGCTCCCTGCCCTTTAACATGTCACCATCTCCCACCTCGCAGGTATAGAGTGGCATGATTTAGGTGCTGTGTAACACAGCGCTACTGTCTTCAGGTAGGCTCTGAGAACGTAATGAAGCATATTTGATGTTTTGACGTCAGCGCTGAGACAATGGCAGCATTGATGGAGCGGGTACGTTCGGGGTCCTGTTGATTCCATACATCTGTGATGAGTTCAACAAACCCAGTTGCTGTCTGCAGCCCATTGAGAAGGCTGGTAATCTCTTTCACAACCCCTGGATTTGATGCAAATCTCCATCTGCTGATTAATTTGTCTGAATTTCACTCACCTACCAACTTTTATTCCACTTTGTTTTATTTTAATATTCCTTCTCCCTCTATATTTAGCTTCACAAAGTTGTAGAGTGTGCTTCTCATTGCCAACATGTGCTTTTACTTTCTTATTCATTGACACAGGAATGCAACTACTGATTATTTTCATTATTTCAAACCAATTTTCTTGATTAATCTCAATCTACAACAGTGAACAAAACAAAAGCACAAACAAAAGCACAAAACTTCACTTTCACTAGCAAGTGGTGGAAAGTCTTTCCATAAATTGTTTGGCAAATGAGATGTCAGAAAACAGTGGAAAAAAAAGATATGATTTTTTAGATTTTATGAAACCAAGAATCCCAAACCCAAATAATTAAAATTTGGTTTTATTTGAAATCAAGAAAAGCAGAAAATCTTCACGTGGCAGAAGCCAAAGACATAAAATGTGAGGCATTAAATGCTCATCAGTCATCGCTGACTGATTTTTCCTTATTTAGCGTTAAAGACTTTAAACTCCACTTTATTGTCTGATCCTCCTTGTTCATATGAGTCCTTGTAAAATCCAGTTATGTCTCTGTAACATGCTCTCCACCCAAATTATTATCCCTATTCTGGACCACAGAAAACATAAAAATACTGTGAAGACAGTTGGTTTTATATTTGCTATTCTTCCCTCACACCAGTGTTTAGTTACTGTACACTCCCAGTAGTAATGATGATCTAGCTGCTCATTTATCGCTGTTATGAGTTTATAAACATATACAACATCACATCAGAGGAGCTCAAGTGTTGTGGCTCTGTGGGTGGGGAAGCAAACCTTCAGAACTCCTCCGCTCCCATGTACACTAAACCACAAACAGACCACCACATCACAGAGATGTTGCTCTGTGTGTGTTGTGGTGACATCATTTTACGGCCTCTCCTATCACAGACCTCCCAAACATCCTCCCCCTCTAGCTGAGTCTCAGTTTCCCAACCATTAAAAAGCTGCACTCTTGGATAAGGTGTAGAATTTAAAAGTCAGTGCCCCTGTTTGACTTTTGAGCTTCACTTTTAGCTTAGTCTTTGCATATATTTCCATTTGCTCATGTGGCTGATACAGCGCTCAGCGGGGATGACGGGAGTGGCGCTGATGGTTGTGATTAGTTCTGGACTGAAGACGACAGTGAAGAGGAGGTCTGGATGAACTGCACCAGCAGTCGGTCTAATTAGAGACATGCCTGGTTGGCTTTCGGAGCTTAAACCTGACAGAGGAGCAGGCATTTCCCTTAAAGAGCCAATCGCCTTCACCAAAGAGAGCTGACCTCACTTGATTGGCTAGACAAGGAAAGAGTAGAGGATAATAGAACTCGCCTGTAGTGATCATATGTCTGATATAAAAAGCTGAAGCTATACACGGGTTGCAAAGTGAGACAGATGAGAGGAGAGCTATGAGACATAAAACTGTTTCACTTGTATGTTCATCTGTGTGTGTAGGCAGGACAGTGTTGGCAGTTGCTGATATTAGTTCAGTTATTAGTTATTATTCAAGGCGAGACTGGTCCACCCAAAATTGAGTTTATACAAGTTACAGCACATTTACATAACCTTGATGCACTATTTATTCGCCTGTTAGCGAATATGTTACAAGTCAACCAAACCAATCAAAAGTTGTGAAATGTGCTCTCTATCCTTTCATTTAAACCTGAAGAACCTGTCATAAACCACCTCACACTTACATCCTGAGCTCCTCTTTATACATGTAGTTCAATGTCTGGTGAAGTATTTCTTGTGTTAATGTTGTGAAGCATGTCGAATTGGTTGTGTGTATAGAACCATGCTATTTAAAATAAACGTGCTTTGCCACATATTAATTTTCTGGCTGTCCTCCAACATTTATGCAGAGTGCTGTTTATCTTGCGCTAATAGAGCATGAAAGTCATGCATCATTTAGTAAATAGATCATATTTTCACTGTCCTGCGTAGTCTGGGGTCATGTCTTCTGGTCTACTCCCCGTCTGCACACTCATTCAGGCATGTTCACTCTGCAGAGCCCCACACACCATTTCAGCGCAGCTTTTCTTGTTCTCTTTTGAGATGCACATCTTCTTGAGAAGATCTCAGGGGGGAACAGAGTTGTTGTGTACAGGAAGTGTGCCGTGCTTCAATAGTCCACCTCTAGTGTTTGTGACTGGTTGTGGCAGTGCTGGTGGAGCAGTGTCAGAGGCTCAGAGCCAGAGAGGCCCAGCGAGGTGAGCTCATTAACAACAGGACGTATCCCTGAACCTCTAAACCCAGGCCTGCATTCCGTCCGCTCGAGTGCCCCCTGGGACTCATCCAGGAGTTTGGGCCGAAGAGGGAGAGGAGCAGGGGGGCTTTAACAGCCCTAGTGTTTTGGTTGGATTCTCGCCATAGCCAGAGCTGAGCTTGACGGTCCTCCCCACCACCACCACCACCACCACCCCAGCCTCAATCAGGACCATAAATACAGTCCAGAGAGAGCGTCTGTGTGTTCCTGCTTCCTCAGGTGTTTATGGTTCTCTCACTCATTCATGCTGAGCTCACAGCCAGAGTCTGGCAGCAAACAAACACGCACGCTCGTACTCATGCACATGTGCGCGCAAGGCACCAAAAACACCTGCTTTCACAAGCACCAGCGCATACAGCTTGTATGAGTTTGGAAGTACAGACACACGTGTGACTCAAGTCGCACTATCAAAGTAAACAACAGTCTGCTGAACTCACTGAGTCGTTGTAACCAATAAACTTGATTCAGGACACAGACAAACTCACCATGTCTCTTTCTGACTCTGCACGCATGCATACTGTATATCAGTCGCATGTGTGCAGTGTGACAGACAGTCTGACAGGGCGGTAAATCACTGCTACTGTGCCAGAGTTAAAGCTGTATCTGCTCCGTCTGCTGCTATCATCCGCTCTGGAGTTGACAGACAGAGGGTGATGTCATGAACCTTTTATTTCCTTTTATTTCCTTTTATTTCCTAAAGAAGGGCTCCGTCTCACCTGATGGGGACCACATGTGGCCCCAGGGGGGGACATGTCTAGTCAGCTTTGTGGAGACACTAGGACTGATAATCATCAAATCACAAAGAAATATCCAAATATCCAACTTTTAAAAGTTCTGTGTATATATACAATATTTATGTATATTTGTATATTATTAGGTCATTTTGTGGTTTAATTATATTCCCCAAGTGTCGCTGTGATTGGGAGATACAACAATCAGCAGCTAGGTTTGATGTAGGAGTGGGTTTGCTGAGTGTCTTCACTATAATCACTATACCAGCAGTATTAACTAAACTTTCAAAGATATTTTCAAGTAAATGAGAAATGCTCTGTACCCTACATGGGCAACTAACTTTGCATTCAGGCCAAGGATGAAACATGAACCCCAGTGGCAGATGAGATCTCAATTTGGACTCAGGAAGCTGCTGTAACATTACAGGGATGTTTTGAATGCACACAATAGACACACTCAATTAAGCAGACACGTGTGTTGTCACAAATCTGTGGGAATACACAGAAGCCGTGTTGGGTTTTTATTACCTAATGCATAGAAGATGTCACTGTGGATAAAATACATAAAATACATATGTAAGCAGGTTAACCAAAATCCTTGTTTTTCACCCGGGAGGTGCACTCACTGCAGATACTAACTAGTCCATAATGGATGCCGCATCCATCACGCTCCACCTCACTCTGTTGCACCTGGACAGCAGGAACACCTATAGCAGGATCTTATTTCTCGACTTCAGCTCTGCTTTTAATATAAAGAGGCCAAGGATGCTGGGAGTGGACACCGGCACCCGTAACCGGATCCGGCATTTTCTGACGCAGAGAAGAGAAAAAGTCAAGTCTACAACAAAATTGACAAAGCCCAGTGTTGTGAAATCTTGCTAGTATTTATAGGTTTATAGTTCACAATAAAACAGAGATACAATTTAAAAAGAAATGTTGTCTCTCTAAAAGTGTTGCCATGTGTGTCCTAACAGATTTCAACCCGTTGCTCTCATTGTTTTCTGAGAACATAGTTTCACGTGTCAAAAGACTCATATAAACTGTTGTCTGGCATGAAAATGTTTTTAGAACAACATATTTTTGGCTGACTTAACAGTGTGTACAGGTTTTAAAGAACAGTCTGACATACTGCGGGTAATGGTCATATTTTATTTTTTTATTTTTTTAAAATAAGACACTACAGAACAGCTGTGCAAGTTTTCCTGCAATGAGTTGTGTGAACAACCTGCTGCAGTGACACAGATGCACTGGTCACGCAATGGGAAGTTAGAAATTGTCTGCAGTCTTTTTTACGCTCCACCCCTGCAGTCACCGGCAGTTAGTGGGCCATCAAAACAGTTGAAGTTACTCAAAGTCAGCCAAAGTTGAAAACGAATGCAGCTATTGTCTAGAGCAGAGAGCAGTAGTTTTTTCTTTTGAATGCCTTACTCTTTCTCACTACTCATGTGACCACTTATCAATGGACCAAGTCCATTCACATGTATTAGTCACATGTATTATGCTGTGTACACAGTTAGGGTTAGAGTTACTGGTGTAGGGTGTGAATGTGTGACCAGATAGATAGTGTGGTGTGTCCAAAATTATACAAATGCTATTGAGATTGATGATTGCAACATGTGATTGTTTTCCAACACAATATCTGTTGCTGCTTCTCAAGTTAGATAATGTTTTGGTGTTTCCTAATACCCCAAAAGAAAATGGATGAATGTTGAGGATGAGAAATGTCCAGCGTTCCACACACACATTCTTTTTTTTTAGATTGGACTGTTTTGAATCCACCATCTGTGTATATGAAGTTCACAGCATGTCGCTGTACTTGTCAGTGTGAACACATTTATCCACTCAAAATAGAAACTGTGGGTATGGAAGCGCGCAAATTGAGACACAGCATACCACTCAGTCGGTTTTTGGTCTGTTGATTGGACAAAGAGAGTGAATAGAGAGAGGAAAATACTTGATTAGCATCGCTCTGAAATTAGGTAAATGCTACTTAACGTTAATACCGTAACATCTGAAACCACTTTTAAGTCTCACAAATTAACCTCTGAGACTTTTTTTCAAAATGGTTACCCTCTGTGGACATCTCCCGTCATTATATCCTATTTACAGAAGACCAAAAAGGATTATTCTCAGCTAATGCGTTTTATATGAAATCTTCACTTGGCCTGTGTAAATCTAGCTACTCGAGTAAACAGAGCCCCATTGAAGCCGAGTTACTAAATCTGTGGCCAGATGGGTTGTTGACCCCTGAGACAAAGTGAAGAGAGAATTACAGTTTGTCCTGAAAGTCCAAGCTCAGCTCTCACCCTCTTTCATCCCTCTGGCCTCACTCATAGACAGAGAGAAGGAGGAGGGGGTAATGTATTCCCTCTCTCACACAGATGGAGAAAGAGATGAGTGCGTAAAATGAGAATGGCTGTACTAGTGAAAGGGTGGCACGGCTCCAGTGGTACACGTTTCCCCCAAGAGCTGCCCGGCAGAAAAGACAACGAGATTCAGAACGGAGAAGAGGGTGTGTTTTGTTTCTGCTTTTTTTTTTTCCTCTTTTGTTGTCACAAGCTGACACTTGCAAAGAAATGAGATGACAGTGTTGCTTTAAGCCAGACCATTGGAAAAAATCATAGAGGACATAAAGAGAGGGGGTGATGGGGGGGTTTTCTTAACTGGAAAGGTCTGTTCATGTTACTGTTAAAAGGACAAAGAACAGACTGAAGTAATAACCATGATGAGCATCATTCATACTTTCTCTGCGAGCCATAACCACAATGTTCCTTTGAGGTAATTCATCTTTTCCTAATGTAACTGAACTTCAGGCTTAAAAAATTAGATTTGAGGCTCCTATGTCTTATGTCTTTGTGTGCTCTTTCTGATGCTCTCACAGTCCGTGCACCGCTACCCCCCTGAGTGTGGGTGGGTAGCCATAGGGACGCCAAAGGGGTGAAAGGGCAGAGAATTGAGGGGTGCAGGGTTTGTGCTTTGTGGCAGAATAATGGTAAGTATTGTTCTTAAAGTGGCAGCACTGTATCAAGACTATCATAGGAAATTTCTTGACATAAACATTCGGCGTCGGTCTAAAGTTTCTGAGGCACTTCAGAGCTGCGTGTTGTGCTAAAGCAGGACAATGTGTCCCTTTAAGCACCTCGGTATCTGTAAATCAAAAGGATGATTAAAGCTGCTTGGAACAAGTGCCTCAACATGTAGGAAGATGATAGACAGAGATATCCAGGGACAATTGTGTGCAATTTGCATTTAATTTTTTTTGCTTTAGTGTTTTGTTGTAACTGTCCTTTGTTCTCCAGTTTTCTCTCCATCCACACTGTTAGACTCACATGGATTCCTGCCAGCGATGCAGACTCCAGAGGTCACAATGAGTGACGGTGAAGTCTCAGCTCCAGACTAATACTTTTACTGTAGATGTGTAATTATGATAGAGGCCTCACACACACCCTGATCCGCAAAGGGACAGGAGAGGGCACGCTGCAAGATGAATTACAAACACTGCTCAGGATCATTCATCCGTCAGAGCAGCTCTTCTCGCCAAGCTGGAATTCCTTTCCCCTGGCTTCACCTGACAGTGCAGAAACCTTAGCCCGAGCTACCGCCAGTTCACTTTTTATTCCAAAAGTGCAGCTGAGTTTGCTGGAGCTTTTCAGGAGGTTCTCAGTCAAAACTTCGGCAGCTACTGTCAGCACCAAGCAGCCACCCGCCTCTCTGGAGGATCCTGCAGGATCGATGTGAGAGGCTGTGCATCAGACGGGTGAAGATGGAGGACGGTTGTCATCAGCATTTTGACACTACCCACTGAATTGGTTTGTTGACAAAAAACATAGATGTTGAAAGGAGGAAGGGCATAATGCGGTATGGTTCATTTTTGCATTTTTGCGGTATGGATGCAAAGAAGTTTCTATACATTTTCACATCACTATTTCTAATCTGAAAAACATAAATACTCTGAGAAATTATGAGAATCAAGCTTCAGATGTTAACACCTTTGTGTTAGTATATATATAGTATATTGGACCTTAGCGCTAACAAAGTCTGACTTAGAGAGGTGGCTGAATTCATCTGGTTGCTTACTGTTAAAGTTTTAAGTTTTATTTTTGCAGCGATATTCTTGTGCTACAATGCTCAAACCAAGTTATAATGTAACACTCGCCTAAGCTGGGCGGACAGATTCTGTACCGTTCTTCACAGCTGTGGACTCCCTCAGTTGTATCACACCAGTCTCACCACAAATTTTACCCATACCTAATGTCTAATACCTTAAAGATGGGCTCGACCCGGGATCTCTCGCACCCAAAGCGAGAATCATACCCCTAGACCAACGAGCCACTTGTATGCCTTACTTAATGTTGTCAATTTGGGGGTAAAGAGGGTAGATTTGGTGAACTGAAGATGTAGGTTGTGTTTACTCATAAGACTCTGTCGGGATCAAAGGTAGAAATAGTGTGATGTTGTATTGCTACAAAACACTGTAGGGTCACGGCGAATGGATCAGTCTTAATGACAAACACACAACACATTTTTATAGTTTAGTTTAGTTTAAGGGACTTGTGGGACCTTCCCAGGGTCTCTCGAAAAAAAAACTGTTTACTTATTCAGCTAATTCGTTCAAGAAATGTGTTTAACCCTGGCTGTGAAAAATGACAAGTTTAGTCTGCAGGACTCAGACAGTGCTCAGATGCAGGAATCATCACTGAGCTTTGTCACAGTGAAATCGGCCCTGAGGCTCTTGGCTTCATGTCACATATGAGTTATGATAACTTCTAGGGTTCTCTTTTTTTTACTCTCATGACTTTACAGAAACAGGGAGGAGGACTTGAGAGCCACAAGAGTATAAATAAAAATTACTATGGTTTTCCACTTATGTCAAGTCTTATCATCCCAACATCGAGTGACATCATGTGTAATTCTGAAGCTTTAAACTGAAATACATTTTATAGTGGTCTGGTGTATAGTTTTATATAGATGGGTGTATAATGAGTTTTAAAGGTCGATTCGCTCTAAATTGTCAATTGTGATTTTATTTTTTTTTTTTACAGCTTTTCATAAGTAGTTTAACAGTCTGCAGATAAAACAGAAACAACCCCATAAGCCAGCACAATTAACCTCCGAGTTTTCGTGCATAGATGGTGAACTTTAATCTCTCTGTCGTAAGTTTTATGAATCAATTAAAACGCGATAAATAGAGAGCGAGTAAGAGGATTAAGAGCTCATAGAGAAGGTGCTACCGATTTTTTGTCAGCCTTAAAAGTCCCTAATAAGCTGCCGCTCTGTACTTTAACCTCTTGTCTGTTTTCTACTACTGTGAGAGGGAGGAACTGAAGAGGGAGCACTTGTTTTGCTCCTACATATTATCTTCAAGTGCCACAGTTTGATATACTGTACCTCAGACATTTTTGGGCTTAGAGTCAGACAGTGGGACACATCCATCCATTTTTACTACAGCCAAATGTCTGGAGAGATCAGGTCAATCTCGGCCAAGACCTCCAATTCTGCTCTTGGAGGCGAATCTGCCAGATATCAGTGATGAAGAGGGGAGGACAGGGAGGATATACACATCATGTTTGGACTATACACACACACACAATAGATAGACAGACACTCCTAACATACACACGCGGGAGACATATTTAGTGGAGACAGGCCAGATGTTTTATCTCAGTATGTATGTGTCAGAGCGCTCGCTCTTTCAGACGAGTGTTAATCTCTGGAGTTCTGCGCTCGGCTCGTCGCCACGGCTGCTGTGACCAGGACCGCTCTGATAAATTACACTACACTGACCACAGAGGGAGGGGGGTGGGGGAGGTCTCTTGCCTGTATGTGATTTAGTATCGAAAAGCCATAAAAGACCTCGTACACCATAAGTCTTTGATAGACTTAGTGTGACTCCTTTTTGTGACTCCACTTTTTGAAACTTGATAGTGAAACTTTATCTTCTGCTCCCCGACGCCCATCATCTCTAAATCACTTTTATACTATGTAATGATTTTTTAATTACTGAAACAATAAAACCATGTTGATATGATGATTAATACAGTGTTACTGACTACTGTACGTAAGAGCCAAATGGCAACGGTTCACATAAATCAAATCATAATCAGATCAGATTTCACTCAGTCTTTTTGAGTGGCGTTGTCGACACGTTACATCTCAGATTTTTACCTACTTTTTATCTGTCGATCAACAAAAATGAAGTAATAAATTAATAAACTGATCATTGTTTTTATATCATCAAAGTTCTCCGGTTACACCTTCACAGACTTAAAGATTATGAATTGAAAGTTTTGGACTTTTTGTTCGACAAAACAACCATTTTAATGTTTTTTTTTTCACTGTGGAAACTCATCAATTAAAAAAAACAAAAAAAACAGATGGAAACAAATATGAAATAATTGCTGTTAATTTGTTGATTCGAAAAAGATTGGTTCTAGATGTGTTTTTCTTATGTAGGGCTTTTATTGATAGATTAATCATCATTTTTAAGGAAAACATACCAAAAAATTTTTGTCAGACGTGATTGATTAAAAATCAGAGCTTTGGACTAATGATGTGGAAAATTCTGTTGAATAATTCCCCCCCACCCCCCACTATTTTCATACTAATAGTTGTTTAATTAACTGTGAAAAATAATTATTTGTTGGAGGTTCAGCTAGGGTAAACAGTGATGGTTACTCAAGTGTCTGCTGTGGAGTTGCTCAAAGTTTTCCTCGATCAGCAGTTTCTCAGTGTGGGCGTGAGGAGGTGCAGGGAAAGCAGTTGTTGAAAAACTTTGTGAATGCCAACAGGGAGGAGTTTGAAGGGGAGTCTGTGTTCCTTTGTAATGTGCTGCTGAGATAAGGGCCACATCCACCACGTCAGACCCTGCGGGGGCTCCAGCGGGGTCGGCCGACCCCGTCGACCTGTAACTGTGATCACACGGTTCGTTTTATTGGCTGACGGGAGCACCGTGATTGATGGCCCGCCGTTTGCTCGCTTCTCGTTTGTCCTGTTGTTTTCTTTCAGCCGTGAAGTCAGTGACGGTTCTGCAGTGTTTTGATCTGTGTTTCTTCGCTTCTCTGATCCTGTAATCTGCTCCTACTCCCCCTTCATGGGAGCCTCTCGTCTGTATGTGTGCGCTTTCATCCCCGTGTGCGCGTATTCACACAGCCAAGCTCTGTCTGTGGGTATGTTGTGTTGAAGTACCTTTCAGAGATAAGACCCTCGTTCTGGTGCAATGGCAGAAGGTTAGAGGATGTAGGGAGTGAAAAACACTCAGGATTGCATCACTTCTTCCTCCCCTTGCTCCTTTTTTTCTTGTACTCTCTTATCTTTACATTTTTTCCCAGAAGTTTTCTCATTTTTGTTCCTGAGTGAGCTGCGGCAGAGGCAGTAAATTGCAGCGAGCTTTGCAAACTGTGGGAGAATTTTTGGTTCTCTGTCAGACTTTAGTCTGAGAGCGAGAGAAAATGAATGTTACATTAAGACTGGAGTGCTCCATCAATTGGGGAACATCGCTGTCTTGGCAAACTGAAACAAAGAGAGAAAGAGTTGTATGTAAAATAACACTGAGGGATGAGTGGCCTCCATTGGTGGTGTCGTAGCCAAAAAGTGAGCAAAAACCTAAATCCTCCACATCTGCCCTACAACCCAGAGCGCTCATTCTACAGTTAATAAATCTGCCACTGAAGCGTAAAATACCCTCATGTAAAACACTGTTGATTTTAATGTTTCAGCTCATTTCTTTCTCCCCCAAACTAATTTTTACATTAACCATCATTACAGTACTCAGTTCTCAGTAGAATCTGAAGAATTATTATTTGGATTG
This sequence comes from Polydactylus sextarius, assembly GCA_016801845.1. NCBI lineage: Eukaryota > Metazoa > Chordata > Actinopteri > Polynemidae > Polydactylus > Polydactylus sextarius. Next base: position 10,715,457 of record CM028915.1, on the reverse strand, counting down.
CAAATAATAAATTATATGAAAGCTTGTTGAAGGTAGTTTGAACTTTATATTGTACTTTTAAACAATCTTGTTAATGTTTAGATTTTTCATGTCATGGGATTTTTTTTAGATGAAAACATAATTCACACACAGAAAACTCCAGTAACACTTGACATATATAAACTTCCAGTTCTCAGTGAGTATATGAAGCACTTTCTACAGTGTTTTTATAGCATATTAGATCAGATTTAAGAGGCACTTTTTGGCAGAACATCTCATCTATCATATAACATTCTTACACGTCCATGTAGAAATACAACTGTAAGTATGAGGGTGTGTTTTTTTTTTTTACTTTTACAATCCTTTCTGCTCATCCTCTTCATAGCTCAGCTGTGGATGCTCCTCTTTAGCTTATCTTTTCTTGAAGCACACAGAGCATGCATACTGTACTTATCTCCAATGGTGCAGAACACAAACAAACCATAACCCCCCTCCCGTGAATGAGGGCCAACTTTGTTCAAGTAGACGTGAGACTGCCCAGACATGAGGTCTTGTCACCGTGTTTGGGTGTTTGGGTGTGTGGGACGACTGTAGTTACTTCACACAGAGAGCAGAGATAGAACAAGTAGATGCAAAGAGACACCTGTGCAGAGGGCACATCATCAAGTGTACAAAGGGGCTTCATGGGTAATAATCCTCTGTCTGCACTGATAGAACAAAGAGCAGGAACATCAAGATAACACAGCAGCTCAAGTGGCGTGCACACTCTTTTTTTATTGTTGTTGTTTACCAGACCATGCCTGTCATCATTACGCTTATCTACAGGGTGCTGAAATCCTCTGAAGGTCATTTTGTTTATTTCCTGCGGAGTTTCCGAAATATTCTGCATGTAAGCGTTTGTTGTCAGGATCAGGATCAGGATGCTAATGATAGATGCTTTGGCAACACGTGGATTAACCTTTGAAATTCCTACATGTAGTTTTTAGCATCATTAGCCGCCCATGCTGTGCGTCTGTGTCTTGGTGTTCAATTTGTTTTCTTCCTGCACATGCACAGACACACTCATTTCTCATAATCTCTAATAATTAATAATTTTTAATAATTTTAATATCTGAGTATATTTGAGGATATTCTCTGTTTATTTTCAGTGTGCCCTAAGGATCTCACCCTAGTAGCCATGTTAATCCTGCTGTTGTATATCTGACTGAAGACCAGAGCTCAGAAGTCTCCGACTGTTTGTTTTCCTGTGGGCTATTTTGGTAATTCAAATACTTTACACATTGTATCTTCACAATAAAGACTTCCTCGATTTCCTCTGTGCTGTCTTAAATGGATTAAAGGAAACCTCCTGTTTTTTTTGCTGCGCAAAGGTCAGACTCTGTATGGATCTGTTGAGGTGTTCTGAGGTCATCGTGTTTGTTTTGTCTGTCCTCTGTTTTGCTGGATGTAAGTTTAGCCTGTGTAAAGCCCGCAGTGCTGTGCATGTGCTCAGGAGAATGAAGTCCAGATTGCTGCTCAGTCTGTCACATATATGTTTCACTTACATCTTTCCCATGAAAGGCCTCTTCTACTGTGAGAACTGTAGGGGGAAACCGTGATTAAAATCTCCCTCGTTTGTGATTCAGGTTTTTATGTTTTTGTAACCCCAGCGAGCCGAGGTGCCGTATACCTGCATTACTGCTGGAATTAAAGCCTTACCTCCTGCAGGCTAGGCCATCAATCAGCGCAGTGGCGTTTAGCGCTGTGTCGGATTAGTGCAAGTTTGACCCCCCACCAGGTGTGTGTGACCTGTGTCGGTGTCTCGCTTCTCATCTGAGGTGTCGTGTTCCCCGATGCCTGTCTGTGACTTTTTACCTGAGCACAGGCTCACTGTTCCTCACGCTATCACCCTGAACCCAAAAAGTCCAATCAGCTTTGATCCCACCCCGCGGCCCCTGGAAGTAAGTGGGGTCTAATCCTCAAAAAGCCTCAGAAAGACACAGAGGAATGCCTGGCACACAGCACGCCATTCACCCAGGGATTAGACTGAGAGGAGCTCAGCTTCACACAGTCATTTACTCCACTCACTCTGTGAGTATATGTATGTATGGGTATATACTGTGTGTGTGTGCATATATACACGTATGCAAATGCTCCACGTATGCATGCATATAGGAGGAATAACACAATCCCAAAAACCTCAAGAAGACTTTGCTAACACTGCCAAAAAAGCTCGTTCGTATTGGGCTGAATACTAATTAGCTGTATTTGCCAGTCATAAAAATAGTTTGGCAATCAGCTCTTTGATACTTAAGGCCAAATTAACTGTGCCAAGATGGTGCACTGGTCCAAAGAAAAATTTATTAAATATTTTAACCATCTGTATCTCATGACAATGTATGCAAATTCACACACACACACACACACACACACACACACACACACACACACACACACACACACACACATCTTCTGTTTCATTACATCAGACACATGTCAAACAAAACCTTCACTTTTTCATTTGTTAGTTTATAATCCACAATCAGCGCAGTTATGTAAAATATTAACATGATATGTCGATATCATCATTATATAAGTCTGCTGAAAGCCCATAAAGTATTTCATTACAGAGTTATAGAGCAGCCCCATTACAAACGATGACAATATGGGTCAAATACTTTGCGTTATAGTTGGCATTATGTCTGTGGTTAATCCCTGTTTCCTCAGTAATGAAATAACCTGTCTGTTAATTTGTCAGTCTGGAACCCGAAGTAGTTTTATAAACATCTGTAACCCAGAAATCAACAGCAGCAAGATCGCCATCTGGTTTGATCACACCGACACGCCTCTGAACAGATTTTTTTGATATTCGATTGATCCTCGAAGGAGAAAAGCCCAGAATTGAAAACTCGCTGTCTCCAGTTGAAGTTTCAGAGGCAGGATTATGTGCGTCTACAAGAAATAGTGAGTGTTGAGGCCCCCCGTCTGTCAGCACGCTGAGAGGAGGGATGCGGTGCTATCAGGTGGAGGACTGTGTTTTTCAAACTCATGTCACAGAAGCCAGGAACTGTGGTCGGTCTTCATCCTACTTGTGTGTGTGTATATATATACATGTGTGTGTGTGTGTGTGTCAGTGTGTGTTTTAACAGGTGCACAGTTACACAGAAATCATAAAGATGTAAAAGTGATGCTCGGGTTTGGCATTAAGTGTGTGGTGAAGACAATGAGGCAGCAGTGTGCAGCAGACTCATCAATCTTACACTGAACCTGGAGTTTCAAGGGAGCGATGTTGATCCTGGCACTCTGCCATTGCTGTGAGAGCTTACCCATATGTGACTGTTTGCTTATAAAAGCGCATCAGTAGGTAGATGTCTTATGATCTAATGGACCGGATGTGCGTCTGATGTCAGATTAGTTTATGATGTCTCCAACTCTCTCTACCTGGGAGTATTCTTAATAACGACCCCGTCCTGCAGTTTTCTTAGATTTTATTGTCACGCTGGAGTCAAAGCGAAGGTTTTATTCCAAGAGAAAATATGAGTCGTCTAAATCAGGAGCTTTGAGACCCTGCTGTTGACTCCGTTCTGTGTCTACAGTCAGAGACTTGATGTGATTCAGCCAGGTCCTCAACAAAGGACTTCTTCAAACATGTAGCATGTCGGACAGATACACACAGCCGGCTGTGCTTTTATCAGCCAGACTTCCACGTCTGCTTTCCTTTCATGCATGAACGTATCTGCTGTCAAGAAACATATCATGGCGCTGAGTGCTCGAGATAAAGATACCAGGTCTTTGTAGTGGGAGATTACAAGAGAACCTATGAACCCTAAAGAACCCGATATCCTTAAAACAAATGAATTTGTTCAATGTATCTTCAAGCGTTTGTGGCTATGAAGGTGAAAAGATCTCAGTAATAATTGTTCAAATGGTTCTTGACACTTTTATACTTTTGGAAAGTTTTTGCTTGATATTCATGGTGTTGTTCTCAGTTGTACGAACAAACACGATGGAAAGTTGGAAGATGGAAGTTGTGTGACGAATTAAAGGGAATAGCTTGAAAGAGAGGTTGAAATTAGTTTACTTTCTCACCACTGCAACACATATAACACATATTTACCTTCATTTTCCTCTTGCAAAGATTATTTTGGATATTTGAGGACTATTGTTCACATACATGTTTCCTTGAGTTTCTATAATTTTATAGTTTTTTGTGTTTTCATGGAGTTGAGAGATGAGATTGACCGAGAGTCAAGCATCTAAAACTCTTTTCAAAGACATTGCACCATCATTTCAGATAAACACAATTCCTTCATTTCAGCAACATTTATAAAAGACAATAAAGCCGTCTTTCTTGAAACTGTGACAGTCAAACACTCAACAGTTTATTCTACAGATTGTTTATATTGGCAGTCAAATGTATTTACAGAGATGAGGAGAATATGTGATAAGGAGAGGTTGCAAATAAAATATACTTCTCACAGACGCCTCTGTCCTTTTTAAAAGTATGAAGTGAAACTGTGTTCGTCTTCAGCTATTTCAGTATGTTACATCTAACATTTTTCAGCCTGACAACCCTCTGAGCAGGGCCGAATACCTTCACAGTAAAATGATCCAAGCTTATGAAGGCAAAATGGAGATTAGGGTGTTACATGAGATGTCCCTAAGGAAACTGACAAATCAAATGATTTGTTATGGTAGAGGAAATGGACAATGCTTTCTGAGAGAAGCCGAATCATGAGGAAAATTGAAACAATAGTGAAGAAAGATTTGGCCTACTTCTTACCACACATGTCTGCTGTTCTCAGTTCATTTATAGCCTTGCAGAGTGAGGCAGGTTTATGGTTTGCTATTGAAGCAGGATACCGTCCTAAGGGGAGCTGGAATGGCTGCAGTCTGGCAATCATGTCTTGGCTCTGGATGGATGAGTGCAGTCAATATCACACAGTCATTGTGTTCGACTGGAGCTTTTTTGTTTGGTTGTCATGGATTCTGCTGTACGGTTGTCAGAAGGGACTTGATTGTTTTTATTGTTTACATGGGTGGTTAAGGAAAAATATAGGTTACTGAAGCCTTTCTCTTAACAAGACATAGTCTCGTGTGTTTTCACGCACAAATCACACCACAGTAGGGAAATCACATTTGGCTGATGTGGCAACAGGCCTCCGAGCCTTAACAAGTGAGTGTTCAGACCAACCTTGGACAAATAAACTGTGTGTTGGACTGGACGTGTCCTTCAAACACTGAAGGCAAAGGATTTACTCACCCAGCTCTGAGTGTGTATAGTAGAGGATATGGGGCAGGATGTTTAGCTGAAGGTTTGTGGATTGGCTCGCTCTCTGCTTGGCTGCAGCTGTGGGCAGAGGGCTGGAGCGCTTGTCAACCTCTGTATGGTAATGAACAGGGTCAGAGTAAAGGGTCTGCTGGCCAGGAATTCAGCAGCATGTTTTTGCAGAAAGCAGCAGTGTGTAAACTCTACTTCTCCATTGCAGTCGATCAGTTCAACATCTTTTGTATTATTTAGTCTCTGCAACTTATTGTTTGGATATTTTTGATCTTCTGAAACTTTTTTTTTGTAACATCTCATCTCCCATTTTATTACAACTTTGGTCTTCTTTAAAATCTTGGGAATGAGCTCCTCAAGTATTAAGTTATGTCTTACAAAAACCAACAATCTCAGTTACTATTGATAATCCCAGTAATACAGCATCATTTTAGAGGTCAGCTTGTTGGCTGAAGCAGGTTTAATATCTGTTAGCTCAGTCTAAAGTCAAGGGGAAGGTTGATGTAGCCAGTATCCAGCAAAAGAAGCATGTTATGTCTCTCAGCATCCATTGCACAGTTTATATAATTACTATAATGTCTGGTTTTCTTTTGTGTTTTCTTATGTGTGAAATACAGAATGTAAAGACATAAAAACAACTTTTTTGCAACTAAATAACTGCAATGTCATAACTTTTTCAGGGAGTAGTTAGAAATAAATAAGTCACTAAATCTTTTGATCTTTTTAAAAGTGCTTACCCAGCACTTTTATTTATACAGATTTTGGCCTCATTGAAGATTTTACACACTAAGTTAATTGCTGAGATGCCTGAAAATGATTGGATTGCAAACATAAAAGTCTAATTATAAGCCCTCATTTGGAAGAGAAAAACAACAGAGACGGTGAAAATAGCTTGGTTCGGCAACGAAACACTGGTTTTTATTTCCAATTAAATTACTTTAGATAGTCTGATTAAAGCTTTTTAATATCTTGTCTACAGGCTTATCGTCTGTTTTTCATCGCATCAATTTTCATTTGCTGCCCTGTCTCCAGATCTCACTGGTCACTTTGATGATTAGCATGATGTCACAGTTGAAAGAAAATAATAAATGGAAAAATAAGTCTCAGATTTTAATAAACTTAAATTATCCTTTAAAAGAAAATTAGCTATATACAAAAGTTGATGGTGGTTTTGATGCCTGTTTTGTCACAAAGACTTATAAAGTGCAAACTGTTAAACAGCTCAGCGTGTGATATTTAAAACTTGTGTAGTCAACATAACTCGCAGTTAATGCTTTAGCGTACATGTCTGTGTGTTCACGGAGGTCTAATTCTGGCCCCGGTTGTTTTTAGAGCTATTGTTTGTGAGCCACTTGAGGCAGTGTGTTGGCTGTGAGGAGAAGGGTTCAATTGCTGTGGTGTGCGAGAGTGTTTTATAAGAAGAGGTCAAAGACAAGGCGGACCCCTCCCTGCCACACTAAAGCAGCAACAGAGGAGTGTGTGGTTTCATCCAGGCTGTCCTGGACTGCAGCTCTGCAGCCCTGTTTTTACTCGTCTCCTTGGTGACTGTAGTTGAGACAGAGATGAGGGGAAAAAGGATGCACATCATTGGATAAGATGCCAACGATGTTCATTGAAAGGGAAAGTGTCGCCAAGGAAAAGTTTACAAAGCAGCTTTTATTTGGGTCAACTGGGGTCATTAGGGAGGAACCAGGTCTCATCAGGCCTCTGTGTTATTGTGTCTCTCTTAATAAAAGTGAAGGGTGTTAGCTGGATCGTCAACCTCTGCCACACACTTTTATTCGACATCTGCTGCTTTCAAGTGCAGGAAATGTTTAAAGACTTCAGGGTGGATTTGTCGTGCAGCACGTCCCGACCACATACTATCTCAAATCAGCATGCTGCAGTTTGACAGATGTGCCCACCACTAATTTTAGCCACTTTACACAGACCACAGCATTGTTTTCTTTCATGGCATCGAGAAAATTGTTCCCGTTTTTCCACTGAAGGTTTTGTTGTTGTTGTTTTGGATTCTACGGGAACAGCAGCAAATTGGAGTTATTCCATTTTTAAATTCACTTAAAATTCTTGGGTTTTCATTCTCTCGAGTTTGTGTAAACACGACATTCTCTTTCTGTTTTGCGGCTCTCTCTCTTTACACACACACTCGCACGCACAACCTCTTTCACTCGTGTGGATGCTGATGCTTTGGAGCAAAGGACAGAAGACACTACGATACGTGGTTAACAAAACGTGTGGGCAGGTTTGCTCTGCTCAGTAATTAGAGACAAAGGTGTTGAGTGATTGTGAAACAAAGCTCAATTTTCCTTTAATTAGTATCTCTGAGTGCCTTGCAGGTATTCTCAGCATCCTCTTTGGGAGTTGATACTGTAGTTATAGATCTCTCATTATGAAACCATCTGGAAAATACAATTAGCAGGAAGCCTGACTGGAAGGGAGGTTATGGAAGGTGAGTGCAGCATCCTGTTCAGAGGGGTTAATGCCACAGCTGTCTGTGCCCAGTGAGCCCGGTCTCTTGTCCCACAATGCCAATGGGAGCACATGCCTTTAGGCCTGACAAACACCTCTGTCAGCAGACTGCAGGCACCCCACCAGTCAGACCATTTAGTACGGCGCTGCTCTGTAATTACACACCACCGCCTGCTGAGGAGGGGGAAGGTGGGGAGGGCAACCAGACTGAGATGCAGACCCTGTCACTGCCATCAGCATCACTACTGGCTTGTGCTGGAAAAACAGAGAGTGAGTGAGAGACAGAGAGAGATAGGAAGAGTGAGTGAGAGGGAAGGTGAGGTTAAAGACAACCCTGTCTGGGACAAAGAGGCGGGAGACCCTCCTCCTTCCTGTCAAAGATTAGAGACTGCGAGCGCGAGCACATCTGGATGGACTGGAGGAGCTGAAAGGACTGATGTGAGAATCGGACAGAGTCGGAGCCAAACTGAAGAAGATTAATGAAGCAACACTTCTGGTCAGAGCAGACTGACGGCTGCAGCATTGTCTCTGATTGTGTATATGTTTCTGCATCAAAATTGTATGTGTACAATGTCTACACACACACATACTCACAAATTAACAGGTGAAATAAGCATCTGATCAGAAACAGCTCCAACTTAAAACATCCTTCTCAAGTCAAAAGCAGGCTTCTTATTTAAACACTGTGTATCGTGCAGCACAAATTTTGTAACTGTTTGCACTTTTGCACAGCAGATTCTATTGTTGAACAGTTTCATAACAATTTGATGTATTTTTTTTTTTTTTTTGTCATTTAGAAACGACAGCAAACTTAGTATTTCACCATGTAACTTGTAAGGTTTAACTTAAGCACAAGTGCATAAATAATATCCTGAGGTGCAGTAACTAGACTAAAGGTAACTACTTATTTTCACCTCTGTGGTGACTGATGGAGGTCCTGCTCTGATGAAGGTGTCGTTAGGATGGTGTGGCGAGCGTGTGCTCTGCCCTACACGGCCTCTGCTTTAAGTGTCTGTGCTGATTGATGAGGTGAGATGTGTGTGCGTGAAGTGAGAACCTCTCTGACCCTTGGTGCTCTCACCTCAGGGTCCTGGAGGATATAGGCATGGTTTCATTTGCAGCAGGTCTTTGCAACACCTCACCAAGACTTGTAAACCGGAGCAGATGTAGACCGGCTGCCTCGGTGCACTTGTTTTCAGATTAAACACAGTGTGAAGGTGAGGATTCAGTCTTGCCGAGCCTATACCTTTTTTTTCCTCAGGGAACAATTATCTGACCAATTGTCATAGAAAGGCCGCACTTCCTTCTCACCTGTAATTACAGTTGAATCTGTCCAGTGTGTGGGCTATCCCACTCTCAGGTTGAGAGGTGGGGAAGCAATTGGCAATTCCTAAGGAAGGAAATGATGAAGTGTGTCCCACCCTTTCAGTCAGTCACCCAATAAAAGAAACGTGTGACCCTGGGAAAGCACAGTAAACACTGGGGTTCAGATGCAGGTTTACACTGGGTAGAGCACCAAACACTGATGGCCCATCAGCTTCATCAGAGGTTAAAGCTGCATTTAATATATTTTAATAGTGACTTTGTTCATCTGAGTCAGCCATCAGGGAAAACTGACCTAATATGTGTGTGTGTGTGTGATGCACTGGTTAGTGAAAAGCATCTTGTGATTTATTTAATCTAATGTAACGTTCTCAAGTGAATGTTCATGCTTCGCTTAATGTAGCAGATCTGCACAGTAACTGGGTTTGATTCAGTCCTTTTTTGTTTTTAAAGGGTACATTAGTCAAGGAAAGAGAGAAAGAACATGAGAGGGAGGAGAGCAGAATGAAACAATCACATTTGGATTCAAAAACAGACAAAAGAAACTTGGCTTGGCTTAATTGTAGGAGTATAGTGGACACAGTGTGTGTGTTTGTACGTGTGTGTGTGTGTGTGTGTGTGTGTGTGTGTGTGTGTGTGTGTGTGTGTGTGTGTGTGTGTGTGTGTGTGTGTGTGTGTGTGTGTGTGTGTCTATGCGTGTTTACCAAAGGCAGCAGCAGTAGTCTTTAGTCTGTCCAAGGCAGTGCAGAGACAGAGACAAACGCTTCCCATGGTCGGCTGTCAGCACCTGGTCACTAATGATGCTGCAGTGCTGAGCTCAGCTAATTGACCAGACAGAGATGGATCAGGATCTCAGCACTCTGCTGTGTCTGCTCACTGCATTGTGTGTGTGTGTGTGTGTGTGTGTGTGTGTGTGTGTGTGTTTTTAAGTTTGCGCTCACAGCTGCTGCCAGGACCTGTGCTGTATCTCACAGGAACTTCAGATTCTCTGATATTACACAGTCCACTTAAGCCTTCAGATGTTCAACTAAAATTTCTGCCTCGGCCCAGTCATCCTCCTTCCTCCTCCTACTCCTCCTCTGCTGCGGACCATATGAGAGGACGACGACAGCCTGACTTGTCCGTTCAGACTCAGAGAGCTCTGTCTGTGTGCAAGCTGCCGAGTCTTCCTGCGGGAGCAGAGAACAAATAACCCTCAGTTGGTGATGAGCTTCAATGATCAGGCAATGAGCGCTGCCGAGTGTGACGGAGAGTATCACGAAAGGAATGACCTTGGTCCAATAAAAATACACCCAATGTGTGGCCAATTGTTGTAGCTTTGGAATAATAACATCGTAATTTCACTTGTAAATATTGCGTTGCGTTCAGTGTAGTCAGTTTATTTTCAGGATTTCTCTCCTCTCCCTTCAGTATAAATGTGTCTGACTGTGTTGGCACGTCTCAATTTTCTTTTTCAAATTTCTCTGCAAAGGCATGTGACTCTGTGACTCCTGTGAATTTTTTTTTGTCAATTGTTCTTTCCCTATCTAATCTAATATGTGTGGTAAAGTGAAACATGACAACATATGATTATTCTGTACATATTTAAGGCACATTTATCACCACACGTGAACTCTAGCGTGTCTCAGCTGGATCTGGACACTGTTTGATACAAGATCCTTCATGTGAGCAGAGAGAAAGCATAGGATTGATGCGTAATAATATGAAATTTAATTTAAACAAACGTACATACACTACATTAGATCTAGGCTAAACTGACAAGACGATATTTTCTTTTCATTTGACCAGATTGCGGTGAGTTTACTCACCTTCAGTGAGTGAAGCAAAGCAGAGGAAGGAGAGAAAGACTTGTCTGGGTTTCATCTGAGGCCCACGGGGATACATGTGTGGCTTGGCAGACGTATTTGCCCAGATTTCAACAAACAGTTTCATTGGTGTGTCTAACCCTAGCCCCCCAGCTACATGCTTAAAAAGACACTCTCTGCTGTACAAAAAAAGCTCCCATGGATGTTCTACAAAATCTGATTTGCTTTCTTGGGGCTTGCAATTGCTAACGCCTTTTTCCTGCCGGCACAAAAAATACTTTTAGATACAATATACAGTCCCTCAGCACACTAACTCATTATGAAATAGGAAAAGATTCACGCTGTCACCTTTGATCATATCTTCATTGTTTTACTATGAGATTATTGAGCCGGCAGGGGTAAAGAGAGTGTTTGTCAACAGCAAATGAGTAAAATCTGTGTGTGTGTGTGTGTGTGTGTGTGTGTGTGTGTGTGTGTGTGTGTGTGTGTGTGTGTGTGTGTGTGTGTGTGTGTGTGTGTGTGTGTGTGTGTGTGTGTGTGTGTGTGTGTGTGTGTGTGTGTGTGTGTGTGTGTGTGTAAGAGACAGAGTTTGTGTGTGTGAGGGAGAAAGCGGAGACAGCCTCTGGTCCACTGAACTCTCTGTGTGAGGGTATTTCTCTAATGAAGAGCTCTGACTCAGTCACTGATTAGGGCCCAGTGCAACATGGTGGCAAAAGGTCAAATACATTCACACATTTCTTTGACACCCTCCCACCCCCACCTCGTCTTTCACATTGAGGCAATTGGTCCACCGAGAACAAAGAGTGGACACAATGAACTGTGTCCACTGGGGGCATTCATTAGCTGTGATGAAGTTATTGTTGGCCCAGAAATGGAGCTGTGGATCACACTGAAGTCATCCTCTGTCCTGAGGTCTTACCTCGTACCTTGTAGTGAACACACACACAGAATGTCATGGGAGAAAGCAAAAGAAAAGAGGAGTCTGAGAGGATTTTAGAATTGTTGTTGCAAGACGGAGAGAGGAGAGAGGGAGTGTGTAAGAGGTGTGTGTGGGAGACAGTTGTCCTTGTGCCAGAGCTGGCTTAATGTTCCATACAATAGCTCAAGTGTGGGTGAGGGGATCTTGGCACTTAAATGTTTTTTTTTTCTCTAGAGGGAGAAGAGGTGCCATTGGGAGGGGAGGGGCGAGAGCTAGATTTCCTATCCAGAGCCCCTTTTTATAATTAAATACAGCCATCGACATGAGCTGAGCTCCAGAGAAAATGTCCCCAGCATTTGCGTGTGCACACACACACACACACACACACACCTCTGTGTTTATTTCCGCTGTCTTCCCCACGTGGACTGAAGTGTGGTATGGCAGAGCGAAGAGCAGGTCAAAGTGTGTGTTCTCATCTCTGTGTTAGCTTTCTATATTGTTATTGAACGAGTTGAAGAGTTTTCTACAATCCAGAGCACATGCCATAACATTTCAGTCTCAGGTCTTATATGGTTTAAATCCATCTACACTTGTAATCCTCTGAGAAATACCCAGGAACCCAAAACAGTGAAATCATGAGCACAGAGGTTGAGGAGGGGGAATTATTGGAGCAGTCTCAATTTACCCTGAACCATGTGTTCTGTATACTTTTCATACTCCTCCTTTGCCCTCTCTATCCTTCCTCTTTGGGTAATCACTCAACCCGTTTTGCTTTCCTGTCTTAAGTTCCCAAGTGTTTATTTTTCTTTATGACAATAAGCTCTCCATTTTCCTGTTCTGGGCCTGAGACAGATCATGACATGCGATGTTACAATAAGTGAGGCTGTTGAGAGGGATAGTGTTCTCCTGCTCCAGCTTGGTGCTGCAGGTGCTATTTCATGGCTTCTTTTCGTACAGCACTTGACTGTGGCTGCCGGCCACTGAGTGGAAAGACGTGCGTCTTGGTGGCTAATGAGGTGCTGAACCGAGCCTCTTGTTTGTATCAGGAGCACCTGGGCCATCCAGATCCAGACCAGGCCAGACAAAAGAGTCGGTCTAGCATTTCCACCAAGGTCTGCCCATTCAAAACATCCACAATCCAGGGACACAAACTCCCACACTTCATAAAGTGAAGGCAAGATAGAATGTGAGCCGAGACTGGCCATTCTCTCCACACAAGGAAACTATTGTTTGTCTTTACACGCCCTCTCTCCCAGGCCGCTAGATTTTATACTCCATAAAGAAACGAGGCAAAAGTAAAGCTTGGCAAAGGTGCAACATTCACAACCTTTGTCTCTTTGAAATGCAACAGAGATACAAGCTGAAGATGATCGTTTCTGGATCAGTCGTCTATGAGTTGTTAAATGTTTGGCAGCTCTTTCTGGCTTGTATGGTATTTCACCTGGAGAATAGTGACCCACTGACAGAAGCAGCACAGAGGTGATTTCTCGTGAAACATCTTTATTCAACCGAGAGCACTGTCTGTCCCGCTTCCATTTCGCTGTAATGATGATGTTTCTAAACCAAACATGACATGTTAACACCTGCAGACAATCAATGGTAATTTAGAAGTTGAATCGGAGGAAAATCACAGACCAGTGTTTTTCTTGTCTCACCTCAGTAACTCCATTAATAATCACACTCATAAATTTGTCTGTCTGTCAGCTGGGGCTGCAACAAGCAAATGTATTCAAGGTCAATTTATCTGTTGATTATTATTCTAGAAAAGTTTCCAGAACTTGTCTGACTTGCAACCTAAAATGTAAAGATTTGAGAAGGAATACTTGAGAATCTTTTGTCGTTAATGAGATTAATGGACCAGTCTCTTCAGTTCTAATGTTGCAGCGTACAACAAGAAAAAAAGTCTCTAATAAATCACTAATAAACTAAGAATGGAGAGGGTATTCTATGTGACAAAATATGAATTAGGGTTTAACTTTAAGGCAGAATTGATTGTTTCTACATTGTTATCTTCTGTTTCAGAGGCAGCAAACCAGCTTGTGGCTCAGGAGGCAGTAAGAAAAGCGTCTACGCTCCGCCGGCCGCCTGCACGCACAGGAGAGTCGATCTCTAGTAAGAACTGTGAACGCTTTACAATATTGATTGTAAACACAATGACAAGGGGATACACCATGTTTAAGTGTCTAATTTCTGCATATAAAGACACAATTTCTCTTGTTTTTTACAGACTGTCTCAACTGCAGCCGAATCACAGCTTTGAGCGACAGGCTGAACTCACTGGAGGCGAAGGTAAGAGCTAAGCGTGATGTCATCACTCTCATTTAGCCACAGTCACAGAGTGAATCACAAAGAAACACATTAGGCCGTTTTAACAAGCACTTTTAATTAATTTTAATTGCCCACTCTTGGTTTTATGTCTTCCTGTACCAGGTCCAATTACTCGCTGCTCCGGCCTCCATATCTCATCGCCACTCTCAGGGCAAAGGAGGAACTGCACCAGAGGCCTCATTACTGATGGGGGCTGTGCCCGCTCAGGGAGCCCCTGGTGAGCAGGGACCTGCAGGTCAGTATACCCCTCTGTCTTGCATGAATAAGTTTTAAGTTAAAAAATACTGCACATATTCATTGACTCCAGGGTTTTGTATTTTGATAATTGAGTGATAAATAACTCTTTTCTCAGCAAGCAGCAACTTTTTTCTCTGCCCTCTACCTGCTCACTTCTGCTCATATCCCTTTTCCTCCTCGGCACACAAACTAATTTCCTTTAGTGAAAGTAAAGGCCCAGTCGCCTGTGCTGCTCACTTTCAGCGGCTCTGTGGCTATGTGGAAAGCAAACACTTCAGAGCATGAAAGTCTTCTCCTTCCCTGGCGTCAGGCCCAGCACAGGCTGTGGCTAAAAACAGTTCATCAACCCTGTTCCACTATTAGAAAAAAAAAAGTTTTTAAAAAGTGTTACCAGTCATATCAAAATGTAGTCGCTATGGGAAGGAGTTTTATGCGATCACATAATCTTTCAATCTATGCAGTGTCCCTTATGCTGTAAAAAAGTAAATCCTGTTTCTGTCCGGCACTTCTCTGAGTATAAAAGACACTCAGTGGTTTACAGGGAACAATAAAAATACACTTCACTTCACACTTCAGACACTGACCCTCATAGCTTACAGGCGTTGAGCTGCACAAAGTAATTCACACGCAGTTTGAACACACGACAGTCATAAAATAACAGAGGGTAAAATTAGTTCACAAAAACAATAGGGAAGATTCAGAAACCACTAACATATTTATACACACGTTTATATATATATATATGTTGTGGCGCTCATCACTGTCTGCTACACTACCACTACCACTGGTTAGGACCATTAATTATGAACGAACAGAACAGTTTTATTCAAATGGCTAAATTTATTTATGTTCATTCTACCCAGAGGTTATATAGGTTCATATAGGTTTTTTGAAGAACCTACAAACAGATTAATTGTGTAAAATTGGTGGCGTTTCCCTTTAACTCAGAGATTTGTCAGTGTTCGTCGAGATCTGTGGTGAACCTGTCACTATAAACATTTAATTAAAAGGGACCACGAGTGAAATCATTCAGACAGCGATTATTTTCGAAAATCTGTTGAATGAGTCACAGCTACTTATTAATTTTGAACCGAATGATGACATAGTCATTATGCAGTAATGACAAATCCTTACTTGGACAGAAGTCAGAGAGTTGAACATCATCTCTCAGTGGATTTTTGTTCAGCCTCCTCTCCAAGTGGTTTGAGCCCAGATTTTGTTCTCAGAGTGCATCTTTCAATTAAGCCATCACTCTGTTTTCATTACAGGTCCTCGGGGTGAAAATGGAAAAGATGGGCTTCCTGGCAGAGATGGTAAATTGTAACCATAGTTGCCTTTCAGTCAGTTTAAAACCGTTTAAAATGTAAACCAGAAATGGCTTCATGATTACTCATGACTGTTTCCTACTTTTAGGGAAGCCAGGGTCTCGGGGGCTGCCAGGTCCCAGTGGGCCTCGGGGGGAGGCTGGAGTAAGGGGCCCATCTGGATCCCCTGGATTGAAGGGATCCCAAGGGCCAGCAGGTAAGAGAGAACTGAAAGTAGAAATGTTCTCAGTTGACTGTGTGCAGACATTAGCTGTGAATAGAGAGGATGAGATTAATGTTATCTTAGCAGATGTTGACACAGTTTGTCAAGAAACGTATCGTAAAGATTTGCGTGTGTCTGCTTGTCATTTAGGGTATTGCAGGGCAGTGTAAACTTGCCTATCCACTTAACCCATTGTCTGTAGAAGAGGACGTTTGAATGGAACACTATTGACCAAAGACTTGGGGGAAACAACAGTAGAAAAATCAGAGAGCTCTACCACAAAGGACTGACCCATGATCTCCTGCTCCAGAGTGTTTGTCTTTCTCTTAAAACACTCGGTCAACCCACAGAACGCTTCAGTGGTAAATGTGGGAGTGTTTCAGCTGCCCCTGAGGCCTGAGCTGGTAACTTACTGGAATTTGGGCATTTTGTTGGTTGGCTTTTAAAACCACGTGTTTCTTAAAAGTGCAGTTTCAGTGGGTAGCAAAAGCATTTGTTTTCAGACTGCATATAAACTTCCCAGCATGTGCTACTGCTCATGATCAGCAGCCAGAGCAGAAACAGAGGCATAAATCTATTCTGTGTAGTAAGAGTTCACTGCTTATGTACAAATAATAAATGACCTGTTGGAAAAAAGAAAATCCACAGGCATCTGTGACTTGAATAATAATAAAGTAAATGGCAGTATAGGTTTGTCACAACATCTGCTCTTGCTATAGGCCTCTGCTCTGGATCATGAAGGGAGTGCCTTTCCTTTCAGGCTAACATATGACCCCTGCTCTGTGCCTGCTGCTGGGTAAAGATGAGATTTAGAGCAAAAGTTAAACTACAAACCCACTTTCTGAGAAGCGCCATGTGACTTCAATCTGAAATGAACATGAGCTATATATACACCAATCCCAGGTCCTTATGATTTCCATATGCCTGTGGTGTTATTGTTTTTTCTATATCCATTACTTCATAAGTACCCAAAGCCAGTGCTATGTCTTGCATCTAAAGCTATGTTTTCCTTATTGTGCTGACCTTTTCATTTTAAAGAGAAAGATAAACAAAGGAAGAATGTGTCCAGTGTCAGGCAAAAAATATAGACAAATATGTTTTTCAGCCAGGGGTTATGGGAAAAATTCACTTGCAAGTGACACTCTCCATTATGATTCCTGGTAAGTTTTAGGAGAGTTGTACAACTGTGATTCATATTTTGATGCAGCATCCTTCACCTGCTCTAGGGAACCATTATTCTACTAGAAAAAAGAAAATGTTTTCTCAAACATGTCACACAGACTCTAAAAGGCCATTCAAGCCATTTGGCCACAGATTGTAGAGTACAGTCTCTCTGAAGCAGCCAAAACACAGCCGCTCGTGTTGCAATGTTTACCAAGGCCAAGCGAAAGTGGCTCATAGAGGTGTTAAAATCAGAGCTGTGACAACATTATGGTGCAAAGCAAGGAAAAAAAATGAGCAGACTGTTGTTGTCTGCTGCATCCACATACATAAACAGAAAGGTGGTGAGTGTGGGTCTGTTGGAGGGCAAAAGGAGGTGTTTAAGGGCCAGCATTACCTCAGGAGAGTGAGACAAACAATGAGGTCAGCTGTAGTTTTATTTTTCCACATTCAAAATAATGGGTGGGGGAGAGGAGGAGGAGAGACACTTTCACTGATCGGCCCCTATGGACCAGTCACAGGTGTGTATGCAAGGAGCATTAAACTTACTATGCACCAGTTCCAGTAAGTTTAATGGTGTTTATGTGAGTTTTCCTGTGTCCCCGTCTACGTTTCCTTCAGTAGGAAGTGTTATGATGGGTGTCATAGAACTTAGAATAACAGGTTTAATTCACATAAAAAGAATGATGAGTGGGGAGGCACAAAAAGATGTCTGGAGGAAGGAGTTGTGTTTATACACACTGTTGGGTTTGGAGTGGTTGGTTACATGATGTGAATCAGGTGTTCAGGTGGAGCAGCATGAGTCAATCAGGAAACTAAAAACAAAGTGGAGACCAACAGGAAACACAAAGGAGCAAAAACAGCAGGGAAACATGAGGAATGAGGAGGCAGAGCCTAAACCCTAACATTAAGACCCTCCTCCAGATAATTACAGAGAAAAGTTGGCAAGTTCATAACAACTTCTCCTCCTCTGTCCAGATGCTGATTTTACTCCACATGTGCACTTTTACAGATATAGGACACCCTGCATGACGCGCTAATGATGTATCCTTCAACACTTTATCTAATCTGTTTCCTCTTTGGTCTGTGTCATAATTTATGCTCCTATCATCACATACTCTCAATCACTCATCACTACTAGTCTGCCACTGGTGCTTTTCCTGTTATTTTACGATCATTTTTTAATTTTTTTTATTTTTTGCTACAACACACCTCTGAAGCACACTACGTCTGTCACCACAGTGATGCTTCTGTCATCCCTCTTTTCAGGCCCACGTGGTCCACCAGGACTCCCAGGAGACAGGGGTTTACCAGGCCCACCCGGACCTCCGGGACCGCCAGGACCTCCAGCGCCAGCCAGTGCCCACATCCCAGAGCCAGACCACAGTAAGACCCTGCACAGTGAACAGACTTCATACAGTCACATTCCACAACACATAGTTAAAAGCACTTTTGTCTTAAGGTCTGGTAACTTTACTTCTGTCTAACCTCACACCTCCATATTTTTTAAGACTTCTGGTCTTGAATCTTAACCAACACTGACTCAAGTGGATATATCTATGTATGTTTTATACATACAGTAGGATTCCTCTTCAAGACCTATTAGCATCTTTGATAAGTATATTATGCAGTATATTTAATTCTAAGGTTACATTTTGCTTTCTTTGGGGTTATAAAAGTTTGATCACTGCTATTGTTCAGCTTATGAATCCTCAATCCTTTGTTTTTATGGACTTATATGTGTCCCAAAGGTTAAAGATCCAGATGGAGAGTACATTCATGTCAAACAACCACCGCAGAGTTTTCTTCCTGGGCCAAACCAGACAATATGACCCCACTGTCCAAAGAAAATCAGCTTGTCATCAACTCTGCATGAGTACATGTTCAACAAATTCAATCAGCGCCTTTGGTCTCGGGTAGGGTGACAAAGGTTTTATAGACTTGTAGTTTAATGCTTCAAACTGCTGATATTTGTGAGTCTTTAGCAAACTCGCTGGCATGTTCTCTCCTGCTGCGTAACAGCTCTTACAGGTTTGAGAGCTAATGGTAAACAAAAGAAACGTAGAGAATGAGAAACAGACAGGATGGCGGTAATCTTTTAACTGCTACTTGCTTTGGGCTGACAACCAGCCAAGTAGGACAGAATCAAAGAGCATTAAATGGAGGCAGAGACGGTCTGAGATTGACACAGACTTCACATGCTGGGATAAGAACCTGTCCACCACTGATGTCACTCAACAACTTCCAGATGTAGGCCACTCAGACAGCTGAGGGGGAGTGTGAGAGACAGATGAGGGCCTGCACCGGCTCTTTCAAGGTCAATGCATCAGCGGGTTTTATATGTGGATTCAGTGGTAAAACAAAGTATGCAGCACGCAGGTTTGTAAGCTCAGGGCTCCTGCGTGGAAAGAGCTGCGGGTACATTGAGGTTGGCACGATGATTTCCGAGACTGTGAGCCATTTCTTTCACATCAAAGTAACAGCAGGGGGGCATAAGAAGTGGGGAGTAGGGAGTGGGGGATCTGTGCTGGGCTTCCTTTAGAAAACACTGGCTTATTTGGCTTTTACGTCTGCACCAGTAGGTAGGAATTCCCTTCTGCAGAACAGTACAGGGTTCCCAAAAACAGCAGCAGCCAGAATGTGAAGCTGTGAAGATTTGGACTGTTCAGTTGTTTAAAAGTATAATTTCAGCATTTCTTTGTGCTCCTTCACAGTTTCACATCACATTAAGCCACAGATTCCTTTACGTCTTTAGCAGAGAATGAAGCGAGTATGTAGAAAAAGACACAAACACAGAGAGAGCGTCCCTGGTTTGGATGTCACCCCTGGTCCTGATCTGTTAGCGGTGTACTGCAATCTGGCAGCTAGAGGATGTGCCTGGCTGACATCCCCTCCTCCTCCTCCTCTCTGTGCCTCCTGAAGTCTCATGCTGTGATTGGATCTGTGTTTCCTGTCAGTATAAAATGACCCAATGACCGCAGACTTCCTCTATGGCTCACATACTCACCACCCTCTTCCTCTTGTCCTTTCTCTGTAAACTCATGTGGTTGTGTATGTTAGCTCACAGTGCTGTTGTTTATGCTGTATTACATCATTTTTAAATAAATGTGAAACTCTCATAAACTACTGACATTACTTTCGAACACATTTAAGTATTCTTTACTCGCCCTGCTGAAGCCATTAGGTGAAGTTGTATTTGTTGGAAAATACTGCCCTCTAGAGGTAAGTCCAACATGTGAGATGACATGAGAAACACTTTACCCATGAATTGAGTTTGAGGCATCAAATAAGTCAAACATGTGCATGTGACAGCAGGTTATCACAGCAACAGTGTTTCGCCACAGGCATCTTCAGGTTCACTTCTTTTTCTCAGCTGATAAACAAATGTTTCTTCATTTGATGAATTGACACATGCTTAAAACATTCACTGTGTGGATGTGTAGCTGTGATCTGAAGTTTGTTTGGATATTGAGGCTACAACACAGATTTTCTGTCACTGAAGCAACAACATGTTGTGTAACAGTATGACAGGTCATATATTAAACATTTATGAGCTTAGTTCCTGTTTGCAAATACTGTCCCTATCCAGCAGAGTAGCTTCTACATCCCATTAAACACATGCATTTTGTTTCAACTCCAGCTCGTGGAAAAGACCCATTCTTCACCAACACTTTCCATGACTCACGAGGGTTGCCTGTTCCAGGACCTCAGGGCCCCCCCGGGCCTGTCGGTGAGTGTTTGTCAGTCTCCTTGTTGTGTTTATCCCGAACTGCACACAGGATGTTTGTGCTGTGTTTGAGGAAACTTCTCTTGATAGATTTCGACATAGAGATTGTCTGATTATATTTGCTGTATACCGCTTTTCAAGAACACACGTTTTCATTCAACTTTCCCAATCAGATGTTATTTAGTCTCTAATTTCGTTCTCATTTTTGTGAAAGTTAAGAAGATTATGTTATTCTCAACCTGGGGACCAAAAAACAAATCAGTGCTCAAAGTTGATTCCACACACAGTGATATTCTTTTACTATAGTAACGTCATAAACGGCTCCAGGTGCTATATGTCAGGTTGGAGTCACTCCCAGTATGTGAAGACATTTGTTGCTAAGATGAATCTCTCTATCTTTTATGCAGGTCCCCCGGGTCCCAAAGGCCCAGTAGGACCGTCTGGACCACCAGGACAGAATGTAGGTTTCCTCACAGCACAGTGGTGTACTGCTGTCACTGCAGAGTTCAGCACTGTCAAATATATTTGCCTTACAAACGTATCTTTTGTCACTTTGAATGTCCTCTGTGACTCATTACAGGGGAAACCTGGAGCCCCTGGAACACAAGGCCCCATGGGGCCAAAAGGAGAACGTGGGGAGAGAGTGAGTACACTCAAAGCCTGATAATATTCAGTAGGTTTTCCTCATTTAACTGTACATCTTCAAATATAAATGTCTGAGACGTGCCTTTGGTTTTTCAGGGTCCTTTAGGTTACCCAGGAGAGAGGGGCTTCAGAGGCGAGCCGGTAAGCCACCTCCACTCCGCTGCCTTGAAGATTTCAGCCTGAGTAAACCAGTGTACAGGCAGAAACATCAACACATGTCACAGCTGGTTATATTTCTGTAAACTACAGTATCCAGCGACACAACCAACCACACTGACCCGTGACAACATAGCTTCACAGAGAATGAGCTCTTTCTGTTGAGTGAAAACCACTTGACCGCGTTCTTTTATGCTTTCCTACTCAAACCTGTTTTTTTTCTTTTGTTATCATCTTTTCACAGGGAACACCAGGTCCCAAGGGAGAGCCAGGAGAGAAGGGCTTGCCGGTAAGAAAGTAATTGGTGGTAGTTCACAGTTCAGATGGTGACACAGAGCCTGGACAGGAGAAAAAAAAAAGTTTTAATAGTTTTAAGATTCCTTTGAGTATTGAACATTTTCTCTGTCTGTCTAACCCTTACTTTTCTTTTACCTCTTTCTCAGAGCAATCTAAATGTAAGATATTTTTATTTATGTCATGTCTTCACTTTGCGATGATAGATCTATTCAGTGATCTAAATGAAGTCTAACCACGACCTACATCTGAGGTTATGGTTTCTGTCCAGTCCATACTTTCCTACCTGTTGTTAATCATAGTGTCTGTTATATAGTGTTGTTTTTGTGGAGTATGTATGGTTTTATCTGTCGATCTGTCTGATTCCGTGTGTGCAATCTGTTGGTGTTAATGTGTTTTTGTTTTTGTTGGTCCTTGGGGTGTGCTCTGGACTGCTGTCCCCTGTCACGACACTGTCCTCTTGACCCTAAAGCTGTCTGACTCCCTCTGCAAGCTACTGTCCCCATGGCTACCTTTCACAGTCACCTTTTCAGCATCTGATTTTGGCATATATATCTAAATATACTAAACATAACAAAAAACAAACAAACAAAAAAAAACCTCAACCCTGCTTTAACACCATGCACCACCTCCTACAGAGTAACAAAATGTGGAATACAGTAAAAATCATTTTAAAGGCAAATTTATAACGCTTTCACTGCAGCCAGCTGTGCTGACTTAGATCCACTCTGTTTGATTGATGACACAAAGAAAATGTGTGAAATGTATATGCCAAATCACTCCATATGTATCAGTGGTGGGTCCTGTTGGGCTTAGAGGTGTTGTGCTCTGATGTGAGTGGAGTGGATACAGCAATCCTCTTTTATCTCACAACTCAACCTTGCATGATGTCATCTTAAAGTTCTGCGCCACATAAACTTTCTTTCTTGGATGTGGTAATCAACCACAAAAAATATCTAATGAGTAAAATAACACATTGCATTTAAAAAAAAAGAGAGAAATAAGGCAAAGTAGCTCTAAATCCTAGACTTCCTAGATTTCCTAGAACACAAATACCATAGTTCTATGTAAAATCCAACATCTGGCAAAAATATTTCACTAAACGCTACAAATGTCAGCGTATGATTGGTGCTAGAAGATCACCAAAGTCAGTAAGAGTTGTAGTCTGGGCAACATCAATGTCCCCACAGAATGTCATAGACATCCATGTGAAAGATGTTGAGATGTTTCAGTCTGAGCTAAAGTCTTTGATGACGTTGCCATATAAGCAAAACTTTGCCTTTTTTCTAATCAGAGCAGTTCATAGTGAGAATCATTCACCTGAGCACCAAAAGCTTCAGCTATTTTTTTTTTTTTCGCATGTCTTCTTCTGTAATGGTGATGCTTTCAGCTGCCTCTGTCTGCTTTTACATCTCTTGTTCTACTACTTTAATTACTTTTGAAGGTATGATTCATGAGGCCAATGTGTAATGTTAACCTTTATTAAAAGATATATGAGATTTCAATGGAAATCTTATTATAATCTGCCAGATAATGATGGGCAACACCACAGTGTTACGAATGAATGCTGTGGTGCTGAAAATGTTTGCCTGACTTAACTGCTACCCAGCAAAATGAATGCAGATGGCATGATCAAATCTATAATAAGCTGAGAGAGTGTAATTCAGCTGTTTTATGTCACCAACATGAAACTAGTCTGAAATGTTGCATGTTGACGCTGCCCAGCCCAGCATGGCAGTGACTGACCTCATACAGCAGCATGGCCCGAGAATGAGGGAGAAAAAAGAGAAACACAGGGAACAGATCATGTCTGAGAGTGCTGGGCAGATTTGTGGACTGTTTTAACCTTCTAACTGCTGAACTGTATTGAGGAAAATGACTTGCATCTTGGCGAGCAATTCTTTGGCTTGTGCTCCTTACCTTGACGGCTGTATCTATCTTCACAGGGGGACGGAATACATCAGATCAGAGAGGCGCTGAAGATCTTAGCCGAGAGGGTTTTAATCCTTGAGACTATGATCGGTATTCATGGTGAGTAGGAGGCCTGAGGCAGGGTCAGCTTTAGGCAGGGGTCAAAGGTGAGGGGGGTGGGGGTGGTGAGGGACTGAAAACTCCCACCTTACCTCACTACTGGAACAGGGAGTGGGAACAGTCGCGAGCAGCCCCAGGACTCGGCTGGTGTTTCCACACCCCCTTTACGGAGTCCCCTGTCACTGCTCTCTGATAGGATGTTAGCTTGCAGATGTTCCACGACTTGCAGGCAGACCTTGAGCTTCTGGCTCGCAGGGTGACACTGCTGGAGGCTATCATCTGGCCAGGTAACTCTGAGACATCCTCACCCACAACTCTGCCAGCCCTCACTGACCTTTTTGACCAGATCTAGAAAATGTCGCGTGTTGGAAGCTTAAGATATCTGATTACTACTTGTTATGAAGTTTTGAATGTTGATCTAGTAGACATCTTTTAGAAATATATTCTTATGTATGAACTGTTTCGGTTGTGTTCCTAGAATATGTTAGTAGTGCACAGTTTTTTCAGTCAGCTTCTTACTACAGGAGATGTGATCCCACACTTAGTGTCCAAACATTTTGGTCATTTAACTTTAAAAGTATCTGTATTTTGTACATTTTCTGTGCTTTCCTCACTTGTTTAAAACAAACAGGGCTCAGTTGGAAAAAAAAAGATGATATCACACACTTCCAAGTCCCAAATTAGGATTTAGCAACACTCAAATGAAAATCAGATGGTAATTTTCTTGTTTGGTCCTCGACGTTGCCAGCATCATCAATCAAATGTGATCAAACCACACCCAAACAGATCTAGTGAAGAGTTTTTGAGTGTCAAACACGAAGTAAACTCAAATCATGAAATAATACCTAAGGTTGCTTGTTAAACTTGTAACTTTGATGATAAGATTTTAGATGAAGTTTTCAGGGGTTTTAATCTTGTATCATCATACTTTGGAGGTTAATAAACAAATAAATGAATAAAACAACAACAACCTGGTGTCCAGGGAAAATAAAAACCTCTCTCATGATGTACTTACATCAGACTCAGAGTAGACTTGGATTAAGACTAGAGTGCACGTGTCCACACACTGATGGACAGGGAGGCCCCTTTCCAACTGCTGTCTTTCTTCAACAGAGCCTGATCTAGGGTCTGGGGATGGACCATTTGGCACAGCCTCCCCTAATCTCTACAGAGATAAGCGAGCAGGTGCACTTCCATATCGACTTGCTTCTCCTCTGTCCTCCGACACCAAGGTTCGAGGGAAGTAGCTCCGCCTGCTCACCCTGAGGATCACAGGCTGGGTTGACTTCCCTTCCTATAGGTCTCATCGGCACTCAGCAGATTTAGACCTTATCTGATACCTTCTCTGGGCTTTACCGTCAGATTTAGGATGGGAGACACCTCAGGGAAACTCCACTGACACTCCACAATGCTCCTCCTCCATCGGGAACCTGAGAACTAGTTTGACCCCTTCCCCATTGCCATAACCAAACATGTATCTGTAGATATAAAACACCCAGCAGCTTCTTCTGTGTCTCATTTTCTGTTGCTACAGAACTAAAGCTTTAGATCATGTTTGAAAAAAAAAAAAAACAACAACAACAAAAAGGAAAATCTGAATATTCTGTTGTGCTCCTCGAGCTACAAACAGTCCTGGGCAAAAAGGGTCATTTAGAGTAATCAATTGAAGGAGAAATCAGTTGTGAGAAAAGAGACTGGATTTGAGTTTGTATTGCTTTAAAATGTAACTTGCATTCTGAAGAGATTCCATTATTTAAGTATATTGAGCATGTACAGTTTGCCGGTCACAATTACACAAACAAACCTCTTCTTCTAGTATTAATTTTGTTATACTTCTATCATATTGTTTAACTCAATGTTATGTAGTGCACTAAAAAATGAAGTCATCTCTACTCTAACTGACATATGTGTTGCTAACAGTGATTTGTAGTTTTCTGGTGTGAGTGTTTTTCTCCCCTTAAAGTACACACAGATAAAGTGATTTTCATATACAATAGTATATTTACATTTAATCCATTTACATTTTGGTTTGGCTGCATATAAGTGGAAACAGTACAATAAATAATGTTGCGTTCTGGAAACAAAACATGTTAAAATGAGACTTGGCTGTCCACCTCAACATCTTTAACACACACACACACACACACACAGAGGAAACAGCAAAACTGTTATGGGAACTTGAACATATTTTTACCACTGCTGTGCTGGTAAACTTAGACTGCTTAAACTGTCCTGATGAAAAGACTTGATAATTGTTTTTTCATCTTATATCAAACTTATTGTGAAACTACTTAAAACTGATCAAGTGTAGTTTATTTTGTAAGCTGTTGTGTAACCATTTCATACTTTTTTTTTGTTTCTTGCAAATGTGTTACTGTGTTAAAATAATCCTGTCTAGATGATTGATGTAATAAAATAATGTTCATTGTTTTTTTAAAAAAAAAAAAAAAAAAAAAACATGTCACCTGTCTTCATTTGTGTTACAATAGCATCAATTTCCAGGTAAATAAATGAAAAAAATCCACTCTCACCAATGTACATTTTATGTGCAGATACAGAAACAAATCATTAGTCACAGTCATGGAGGAAGAGCAACTCAGTCTTGTCCTGTTTCTGATCATTAAAATTATTTAACAAGAAGCCCACAGGGAAAAAATCTATTATTTCGAAGCTCAGCAAAACCCAAGCATTATTCATGTCCACTTTACTGCATAGGTGCAAATGTTATTACAGACTGAGTCCAGGAGCATGACGTCATCTATGTGCTCTGTGATGATAGAGAGCTCTTTCCCTTCGAAACCACCACAGCTTGTTCGCCGACGTTATCGTCAATAAGCAGAGAGATAGCTCCATCTAGCTGTTTGGAAGCTGCCAGTGCCACAACAGCTTTCTCCGTCGGGAAGCCCATCTTCTCCAGCTGCTGGAGTCTGAGGAAACACGGTTATTTTAGTCACGTTGGATGTTTATTTGACATCACATAAATAATAGTGTATTTATTTCACTCACAGGACAAATGCAATACGATTTATGTGATGATATTAAAATGTTACTGACCGCAAAGATGAAACTGACGATTTAGGTACTTCCACTTTTGCATCAGGGTCATCAGGAGCATCCTGTAATGAAGCCATTATTCCTGCTCTTAGCATCTGCTCCTCTAACACCTCTGCCTCAGACAGTACAGCAGTCTCTGCTGTTATCCAGGCAGGTGATGGATGGATCCATGGGTGGTGGTGGTGGTTTGGAACAGAGAAGTCCCTTGTGGAGGAAGTGGATGCCTGATCTACAGGTGTCATCTGAGAAAGTGATCTAGATCTGTGATAACACATGAAGTTGAAATGATAAAAATCTGCCACTGTCGACATTCAGTGAAACTTTTGATGTGAATGGGGTGAGTCACACCTCTGTGAGGTAGTGTGGGTGGGCAATCTGAACCTCGTTGAGACAGGAACATATGCCCAGTCAGGAATGAAATCCAACACACTGGCTTCTTCCAGCTCCTGTAACATCCCAATGAAGGGCAGACGATCTGAGAGGTTTGTTAAGAAACCTTAATAATAAATAACACACCTATATTATGGATTACCTATATGATTACATGCAATGCAATGATTTTTCCTAATTTCATCACAAGCCTTTCAAATACAAACACACACGCACACACTTCAGTTACTTCAAAGCTTCAAAGCTGATCTGCTCTGGTTTGTTTGGAAGAACTATGCCTGGCTGTAATTACAAGGTGTCCATTTTGATAGACCAATAAAACAATGATCACACAGGAACAAACAAGTGAGTAAGACTGTCATCAATCAAACAGTGTGTACACACCCACACAGTTCTCAGTGCAGCTAATAAGCAAAAACACCTGTGTGGTTGTACTATGGGTGTGTAGAGGCTTTAAGGCCTCAGTTAAAGGCAGGAATAATATATTGGTTTGCATTAGTGGAGGTTAACTATTCCTGAAATGAAAAGGATACAGTTATGTCCTATGCATATTGCACAGAAGTGAAAGAGAGCAGGTGTCGCTGGCAGCAGCAGCAGACCAGTCAGCAGAAACATCCAGGGCAGAAACCAGACAGGTAAACACCTCAGCAGCCTCCTCTGTGTCACCTGACGACACTGTGCTGTGAACAGAGTCAGGTGAATGGCAGAGTAACCGCAGATCCGACTCGCCTCGCCACTGCCGATGAAGAGAACCAGGGTGTAAAGAAGAGGTAATACAGTCATTGTCAGGGTGGAGAGGGCAAGGAAGGCAACTGTTCCCCATCGTCGCTCCTGACAGGTTCCTAGCAGCAGTAGGAGAATAACACTGAGCAGCAGGGAGGTCAGCTCATCATGACTGATAGCATACAGGAACAGATCTGAGGAGATAGAGGACACAGTGTTATATGTTTGAATTTCACCACCAAGACATCAGATTTGCATGTAAAAACCCATGCAGGACACTTTACCTGTGAACCTTGGGAAGTCTCCACCTGGACCTACACTGAGACTTGCCTGGATGCCTCCAGCGTACATCAATAGCATGAGAGTTGTCAATGAACATGTTCCCAGACAGAATCCAGGACGATCTGATCCAAACCAGAACCAGACGGACGACATGTGACCAAACATGATTTAAAGATCAGCTGTAGTTTCTCCAATCACTTAAAGAGTAGCTCCAGATGTACAGCTGGAGCTTATGTAAACAGCAGACATTTACAAATGGCTGCACAGTCTTGTCGATTTGTCTTGTCACATCCTTTCAGTCAAATACAAAGTGAAGTGTTGCGGGAAATAAACTACGAGTTTAACTGATGTTCTAAAAACTCCGTATCATGAAAACACAAATAATACATGTTTATGAGAAAGAAAACTCCCAACGTGAAAATGTTTAAGACTAAGCGGACGTCCACTTCCTGACTACGCTTTTTTACGTCACGTTACGTTAAGTCACGTCACGTCACGTAGTCTTCTTTTTTGTATGTATTGGCATTTAGAAACTTGTGTGTGGTGCAATACCGCCACCTACAGGACACACCGTTTACCCTGCATCTTTTCAGTAGTTGTCTTATGACTGATAGTATTGAATACGTTTAATAAAATAAAAAAATAAATTAAAATAAAAAGAAGAAAAAAAAATAAATAAAAAATCAATAGAATATTGATAATTTTTTGTAAAGAAATGCTAAAATTGCTCAGCATCTGAAATCTTGAATTTACCTCCATATGTCAGAAATTTTAATATCTTTAGGTTTTGGATTGTTCATTGTGAATATATAAACAGTAATACACCATATAGTATAATTTAGTTGTAATACAGTAACAATATAGAGTCTATATTAACGGCTCTGGGACAACCTGTGTGTGTTATGGTTGTGTTTTGCTGTGGCGATGACACACAGGTCAGTAGATATTTCATGCAGCTTCTATCAAATACAAATGAACTCTGTTGTTTTTGTGGCACTGCTGCCTCCTGATTCTCAGGACAGAAATCTTTCATGTTTCCTGCAGTACTGTAGCTCTTCACCTCTGACCTTAATGAATGTGATGTTTCCTTTAATAGAATAAGACACATTTCCTGTGACTGAGAGTTTGTTTGAGTGCTTTACTTCTATTAATGATCGATCTCACATTGTTGTGAATACTACTGATAATATCATAACTAAAATAATAAGGTGCACCAGTCATATCATGACTCATTTGTTTTCAAATGCTATGGCACAAATAAATTAGGTCATAAATAAATGTAAATATGAATATGTATTTTAGTAAATAAAAAAACACATTTATCATTCATTAAAAACAAGGCACAAAGAAACAAGTGTGTGGGGAAAAAACAGTTACTGTTAGTGTAACAGTGTCTGTCAGTGTCATCCAACATCAACATTAAGACTCAATAATATAATAATAATAATGATATCAGCAATAGACACTATTGATAAATATTGATCAGTAGATTTTACTGTTATAACCGTGATCAAATTTAACGTGAACTTGTCTCTGTGGCGCAATCGGTTAGCGCGTTCGGCTGTTAACCGAAAGGTTGGTGGTTCAAGCCCACCCAGGGACGTTTTCATCCCGTTATGACAGACCATCAAATTTACACACTGAGATTATTAACCTCATAAAACCAATGCCTGTTTGTTACCGTATAACAGCGGCGATGCTAACGAAGAGAGGATGAAAGTCTTTTAGTGATGATTATGTGACCTTCGGTGTCAGTTTTGGCTGAAATAAAGAAGATGAGACTATATATATAATACATGATTTTTCTAGAAAATTTCAGCCAATATATATCATGTATATATATATATATATATATATATATATATATATATATATATATATATATATATATATATATATATATATATATATATATATATATATATATATATATTGGAGAAATAAAAGACTAGAGGATTTGAAAAACTAGTTTGAGCGCGTTTTCCGACTCTCAAGTTTTAATTTGTGATCTGTTTTTTTTGTGACTGGGTGTCAAGCAGATGATGGAGTCTTATTTTGAAAGTACCGCCTTGTTTTTATTGATCAGGTGATCAGCTGCGGTAGAGGTCATGTGACTCGCAGAACAAACATGGCGTCGAGTCCAAACAAGACGTCTGCGATGGGGAGTCTCACTGCAGGTTCAAGTTTTTTAGTGATTTTATTTGTATCGTGTTTCATTTCTGCGTCTGTTGTGGCTGAAATACGAAGTGTAGTTGTTGACAAACAGAGCGGACAGTTGTCTGTCGTGGAGGGATACCAGGAAGATTTTATCGCTTGGGCAAATTTTACTGACGACATTGAAACATCAGGGTGAGTTGACACTAAAAAACATTTTTCTTTTAATATTCTGGTTTGGTTAATCACTCATAAGAGTTAAAATGGCTGTAATTACAGTCCCGCCACGGTGAGTGGCTCGTTAAAACTTGGTATATATTGAATTTACAGCGATTAAAAAAAATAACAACGAGTCATCACATTTTAGAAACTCTGACCAGAAAATATCGAAATGATGATCGATTGGGTTTAAAAACACAAAGAGCAGAAGTGAAACTCGTGACAGGAAATGATAAGATAAATGGCTGCAGTGGATCTGTGTACAGATCAACAATATTACTGAAAACACAACACAAAAGTATGAATTGCAGTAAATAAAAATGCATATATGTGAAGGGAACTGGAGAGAAATAAACAACACAACACTTAAAAACAACATAAAGTGCAACATTAGTCAGGTGACAGTAGTATAAAGAGGAAAAAGACGTGTACAGGGAAATGAAGCAGCAGATAATATAACCAGGGTTAGGTTTTTACAAAATTGAAGGTTAAAAAATAAACAAATAATTACATTCAATTACATGTAACTTAGAATCTGAAGATCAACTTTAGTCTTCATTCATGCCTTATGTCCTATGTTATCACCTTAACATTACTCCAAACTTGTTCTCCCTCGAGTCTCCATGCAGGTGGAGATATTTGTTATGTTTTTCCATGTTATTGAAAAGTGCTCTTTCCTCAGCTGGTCTTTCTTGGAAGTCACCACCAACAGTCGGTACAATGACAGCATCCAGGCGTACGCTGCAGGGGCAGCGGAAGCTGCAGTTACATCTCAGGTGATCTCAGACCCTCGTCCTCCAGATTTCACTGTGGTTTTATTTAGAAGTAATCATTTTATTTGTTTTATTTTAAATCACTTTACATTTCAAATAATATGAACTCTTGGTGTGCACATGCTTTAGCTCATCTATAAACACTGGATGAACACTCTGATGGATTACTGTGGACCCTTCACCAGTCACACAACATACTGCGATCGCCTCAAAGCTTTCATTACAACCAATCTGCAGTGGGTTCAAGATCAAATAGACAAGTATCCAAATTCACCCTACTGGTACCAGGTAATAAGCATTTGTAGAAAGTATAAGATCACTCTTGTGAAAACAAAAATGGTTTAAGGCCAAAAGAAAAAATATGTAATATTATGCATGTCAGGTGCGTCTGGCTCTGCTGCAGCTGAAGGGTCTAGAGGACAGCTACAATGATGAGTTGTCCTTTCCAATGGGGCCGCTCTCCTTCAACCCATTTGGCTTCATGTAAGTGCTCCTCTCCATTTTGTATAAATCAAACATTTTTTTCTCATTTGTTTCTTGCTGTTGTCTCACACTCACCACTCTGACTCCACTCAGACTTTTCCAAATGGGTGGGGATCTTGAGGACTTGGAATCAGCTCTAAACAAATCCAGCCAAACTCGACCTCTTGGATCTGGTTCCTGCTCTGCTCTCATCAAGCTGCTGCCAAACAACAAGGAGCTGCTGGTGTCACATGACACCTGGAACACCTACCAGGCCATGCTGCGCATTATGAAGAAATACATCTTTTCTTTTAAAGTCTCTCCTCAAGGTATCTTACTGATGTTACTACATCATCTGTTTTAAGAGAAAATGTCTATATAGTAAATATTAATCTACAAAAACTCAGTTATCTTAGCTTAGCACGTTGACTCAAAACTAAAAGAAACAGTAAATCTGGCTCTAGCCAAAGGTTAAAAAAAACTTGTCTTCCACTGTGCATCAGCTGATTTCCTGGCAAACGTCCAGGAAGTAATCTGAGACACACAGTTTATGTTTTTATATTTTAGTTTTTGTGAGGACACGATTTTAAAGTCTCAGCAAGTTAGTCTAACTTTATTATGTGCTCTATTTTTTCAGACAATTATCCTCTCCCTGGTGGAACTCAGGCATTTTCATCTTATCCTGGATCTATCTTCTCTGGAGATGATTTTTACATTCTAAGTAGTGGCTTGGTTAGTACCCTGTTTAACTGGCATAACAAACTTGTTGTATTGTTATTTGAGGTTGAGGATGTTGTTTTTAACTTATTCATGTCTACAGGTTACGTTGGAAACGACCATTGGCAACAGCAACCCTGCTCTGTGGAAGTTTGTTCAGCCCACAGGAACCAACATGGAGTGGCTGAGGAACATCGTGGCTAATCGACTGGCTACTACTGGCAAGGACTGGGCTGACATATTCAGCAAGTACAACAGTGGAACGTGAGTATCACACACTAGAAAGAAACAGACTGTCAGTACATTTCAATCAAAATTGTCATTACTTTGTAAACCATTAAACAGGTTTCAGCCTCTGTGTTCTGTTTTTTGTTCTGTGATCAAAATTCCCATTGATCACAAGATTAGATTGAGTGTTTGCAACCTTATAAAGTGGATTGACTGAGGCTACCACAAATTCTGGATATCCGGATTGCACAATATAATCGGATTAAACTGCATATAGTTTATAAATGAGTCTGGTTTGAGCCTGGATGTCATTGAGAGTACATTTTAAATAATGTGGATAAAAAAAGTTTGTGATGTAAATTTTTTGGGAAGGTCACCAACTGCTTTGTGTGTCTTTGTAGGTACAACAACCAGTGGATGATTGTAAACTACAACCACTTCGCTCCAGGAAAGACTGATATTGAGGAGGGCCTCTTTGTTGTGTTGGAGCAGATTCCGTAAGTTTTTGAAGCCAACTTTTTATCAAAAATACATGATAAATTTAGTATTTTCTTGTGGATGTTATCTACATCCTACATATCTACATTATCATTCTCTTCACTGTCTTATCTTGTAATTCTGCAGGGGATACATTGTTTACAATGATAAAACTGAGGAGCTGATGCAGAAAGGGTATTGGGCAAGTTTCAACATACCGTAAGTATCTTTTTTTTTAATTAACACATACATAAAACATATCATTTTATGTAAACAGAGTTGCATCTTGTTTGATTGTTTGTGAAATTTTCTTTTGCCCATTCATGTGGGTGTATAGATATTACGAGGATGTGTTCAATGCAAGTGGCTGCGCTGAGCTTGTTGAAAAGTTTGGTCCATGGTTCTCCTTGGACCAGAATCCTCGGGCTCAGATCTTCAGAAGGAACCAGACTGATGTCATTGATGTGGACTCAATGATCCGTCTCATGAGGTAAAGTCTGTGAGTTGTACAGGTTTTGAGGTTAACATTTCCATCATGTGCAGGTTTGGTCGACTTAATACAATCACACGCAAACAGTAGATGTTGTATTTTTAGGGTCGTTTTTGTTCTATTCATGTGGTTCGGTGTCTCTTCCCAGGTATAACAACTTTAAGGAAGACCCGTTGTCACGGTGTGATGGCTGTAATCCTCCCGAAAACGGAGAGAATGCGATTTCCGCACGTTCAGACCTGAACCCAGCTAATGGAACGTATCCATTTGGTGCCTTAAGACAGAGACCACACGGAGGAACAGACATGAAGGTTCATATATTTTCTTTTATTTTCTCATCATCAACCATCTATGTGCCCATATTTTTTTCCAATATGATGTGTTTGTTAAATCTGACAGTTTGTGTGTGTTCCTCTGTAGCTGACCTCCTATGAGATGTACCGTAAGTATGGCATGGTGGCAGTGAGCGGACCAACCTGGGACCAGGTCCCACCCTTCCAGTGGAGCACTTCCCCTTACAAAGACTTGATACACATGGGGCAGCCAGATATCTGGGCATTCAAACCTATAAAAGTCACCTGGACTCCATGATTATTGTTAAATTGCATATACAAGTGGAATGATAAACACTGCTTGCTGCTGTGCTGTTTGAAATTTTGTCAAAGGGAAATTTAGTGTGACATGACTTTTATGAGCACAGTATTCATGTTATTGATTCTCAGGGGAGTGATGATAATAATTTGTAAGTACTGAATTATCACAGTACTGTACGGTTTGAATATTTGATTTTAATTAAAGCACAGCAGGCTAAACCGCTTTGAATGCAATGCAATGTAGCAAAGAAACACAAAATCTTGCTGCTATAAAGTGGGACCCTCCGCAACATTTCAATGTTTCCTACAACCTTACCAAGTATTAATAATAATCAACATGCAACACTAACCGCCAATGTCTTGATCACAGGTTAAACAAAAATGACTAATTCTGTTGTGATGCATTGTATGAATTTTCTATTTTTGAATATTTTCTAAATAAACCGCTCTGATCATTGCCCTGTTGTTGTTTTGTTTTTTTTTTTTTTTTAAAATATGATTTGATATCACTGGTCAGTATAATGTTCATTAGTTTGCTTTTTCTATGAAAAAACAAGAATTGGAAATGTTGGGACAATGTAGAATTCATATTTTTAAGATAATTTTTTCCATTGAGATGGATGGATAGATAGACTTTTATTTAACTTTCAGCCTATACATCCCACAGCACACACAAAATAGGGGAAGTAATATAAATAACTGTACTATCATATCACTATCATAACATATATATTTTGCATCACAGTAGGTTTGAAAACTTGTACAAAATCAAATAAATTGAGCAGTCCAGCGTACGGTGACTGACTGTGCTGGGCTACGTCACTACGTCATGCTCTTCGCCGCCGTCGTCGTCGTCATGGCAGCGGACTGTCGTAAACCGACGGAGCTGTCTTACCGCTATCTTAGAGATACTGTGGCTGAACTTTACACTTATTAACTGTCGAGCTGCGGTTTACGTGTCACCAAGACACTCGGGTATTAAAGTGTTTTAACCAAAAAACTGGCGACGCGATCGGAAAACATTTCTCAAAGGTATGAATTGTCTTTTAGCTAGTTAGCTTAGCAACATCAACACTGGCAATAACCTCTGTCTTGTTACACGTCTCCTGTTGAAACCGCATTAAACATCTTGTTTAAATTGAACAAAGATATTGCCCCCGTCTGTTGAGTAGCTAATATGTTCCCTAACAGGCTCCAACAGCAAAAACATTAGCATTACCAAAGGTACTGTGGTGGAAAAACTTGTTAAAACTCTAGTGCCTGAGGGGTTTGTTCTTCTGTTTACAGTTTACTGCAGCCCAGGTGCATGTGAAGTCTGATGATGGGTTTCTGGCAGCCAATGTCTAATCTGAGAGATTATATTTCCCAAAATCCACCAGGGGTAACATTTTTTCTGTGCCTGCTGAGTGTGGCTATTTCTTTCATCTGCATCAGCTCTTACACCTACTCACACATTCTACCAAACCCTGATGAAGAAAAGGTAAGGATTCAGTTTATAAAACTCTATTTTGGAGATTTGGAAGTTATCAAAGATAAATGTAAAAAGTTTAGTTTGGAACTAATTTGATCTACAAACCTGTGTTTGCAATCCAATTAGAGGTGTTGTGGCAAAAACAATGTTGTTCAGGCTGCGACATTGTATATGTTACTTTATGTTGTGATTTGACATTGATTTGCAAAATCATGTGCTTTATTCTTATTTTAGGACTGGAACCATCTTCTGTCCTCCTTATCACAGCTTCAGCTGTGTGTGAAAGGCACTGTGAACTCATCTGAACTTGTCTCACCAGTTCCCTCACCTCTCATGGCGCATGATAGTTATAGACAGTCCACCATTAACCCCACAAAGAGTTCTTCTTCCCTCGCTACACTGCATCTCAAGGTTCCTCTGTCTGTCATAGTTAGCCCAGACAGTGGTTCTCTAAAAGACCTCAGTCTTATCACAACCTTGACAGCCAGTGAACTACATATTGGAGGTTGGTATTATACATTTAATTGCTTCTGTTATGATATACAGTGAAGTGTGTATAAACATACAGTTTCACTTTTGTTTTACTCCCCAGATAAAGAAGTTGTAACTCTAGAGTTTCTCTTTGGAAGTAGCACTCACACGTGCCTCACCATTAGTGCTCCAGCACAACTCCTGCCCATGCATCTGTAAGTTAATTTACACTCTGAAGTGTCTGTTTCTGTGCTTCTTAAAATTCATTTAACAATCACATAGGTTCCCTGACTTATGACTTATGAGAATGACTTAAACTGTTTTTTTTCATGAAGATTACCTCCAAATTGTTCTGCATTTGAGAAAAACATTTCCCCCATCCACGTGGAAGTAAGCAGTCAGCTGCCTACAGCATCACAACCCTGTTACAGTCTATACTCCAAGTATGACCCTACACTGACAGTCATGTTGACGCAGGTAAAATATAGTATAATGTCATATGTGAACAACACAACATGCTCAGCCATTATACAGATGCCCTCTCGTTATCCTGTCAGTCATTCTCTTTATTTTTTTTCAGGAGGAGCAGAATGTGGCAGTGCATCATCTGTTGGAAGTCAGTGTGTTTCTACTCGGAGTTTGTTGTATTCTCTGTTTAGGAGCGAGTCTGACACGTTCTCTCACACGTCGCTACAACTGGAATGGACTGGATCTACAAAATGTAACCATCAATTATTGCATTACTATGTAGAATTTTGGAGATTGTTTACATTATCATTTTTTTTTACCACATCTAGATATGCTGGCATGTTAAAAAAAAAACATTAAAAGAATGTTTTAACTAACCACATGACTTTACTCTTTTTTGCAGGAGCCATTGATGGACACCTGAACATTTCTTATCTTTTTCATCCTAAAACAAAACAGTTGATGGTTGCGAGAGAAGAGCCATATGTGTTGCTGATTTCTTGGGGCCAAGTTTATTAATGTGGAGTAGACCAGTAGTGGAGTGGACTATCTCTGTTATAGGAGACTGAAATTTTATACAACATTCAAGAGAGACTCTATGATGAAGGACTATGCTTTGTAACTGGACTATGGTGTAATAAGTAACAGCTCTTCAAATGGTAATGCCTACAGTGTTGAATGGTGATACAGTCACTGTCCAGTCTATTTCCTTGTCTCTCAGTTCCCACATTTCTTAGTAGTAGTAATGGAAATGAATGTGTTCTGGTTGCTTTCAACTGAGTGAGACCTCATAATACTGAGAATAAGTGTTTGACCAGGTGAAAATCTAAATGTAGTATTGTTTGACATAAAATAGTAATATCTGCAACATAATACTATCAGTAAGCACACTAACCTGGTTTGCATTTTACTAGTTTAATTTGCATATCTGACATTGACCCTTAGTGCCAAAAATACGGATCGACAATTTAAATTCTTTTATTGACCTTGCAAAAAATAACGAATCAGTACTTGCTCAGAAGTAGAAATGTTTCTAGCTCCTGCTCTTTGCTGCTTAAGTTTTTAAGCCACTGATATTGTTCAAGGAAGAAAAGAAAATTGGTATAACTGTTGAGTGTGGGTGGTGCTGTGGTTAGCACTGACACTTCACATTAAGGAAGTTCTGGGTTTGAAGGTCCCCCAACCCCAGTGCCTTTCTTTCTGGGGTTTACATGTTCTACTGCTGCCTGTAAGGGTTTTTCTCAAGATACTCCAGCTTCTTCCTGCATGCAGTTGACTGATTGGTGACTTCAGATTCTATAGTAGGTGAGAATGCAAACATATATGGTTGTGTCAATATGTTGGCGTATACACATATGATTGGCCCTCAGAGGATTATCATACAGCTAATGGATGGATGTTTTATGACACATCCTCCAGACACAGTGAATGTGTCCAAGAAAACCAAAAAAAAAAAAAACCAAGTGATTCCTGTCATGAATGTATTTTGGGTATTTAGCCAGTTTTAAGAATGAGAAATATGTCAATACAGATTTTCTATTGTAAGTGTGACTGACGTTTTCTTTTAGCAAGTAACTTAATGTGTTTTAAGTGCCTGCCAAGTGAGCGAAAATGTCGATGTAAAACTTGACCTGATACACAAAGATAAACAATAATTCTAATAATAAATATTTGCAGCTACTGGTGTGAATGACAATGAACTGATCAGATTTTTTTATTAAGGCACAAGAACAAAAAGGCATATCTTGCATGACTGTTTGTGTACTTGTTTTTTCGTGCATTCCTAAGAAATTTTATTTCAATATGGAAATAAGCTTACAGGGACTTTAAATTTGTTTAGGAAGTTTTAAAGCTAATGTATCAAAATAAAGTGATGAAAATGGTACTTATCATACGTTGTAAAATAGGGCTGATATAGTCATTTAAGATCCAGCTTAAATTCTCGTTATACTCAAAGATGGTGCATGCTTTTAGTTCTATATAAATCTTTGAAATGGCAAATTATATAATACAGTATGATTTTATGTCCTTTAATGACTTATTTTAATTCCGTTGATTATTTATTTAACTTTTAATGTATATAATTAATCATTATAATATTATGACATAATATTGATATTTAAATTTTTAAAAAAAACATTACAATTCTAATATTTTGATATAAGTTTAGGTTTAAATGAACTCCGGGACCATCGGATCTGTAAATGCACCGGTATGTTACCAAGTCTTACGTAGAAAGATATTTCCTCCAATCACCGTCCAGATGTTTTACACGGTGCTTTCCTATTGGCTGAGAGTAGAAAACTAGAGGCGGGATTTCAGCGAATCAGAGGACGAGGTTGTTGGATTCTTCGTGGCCTGGAGGACTGTCTATCGTTAGGGAAAAGGAAATGTAACGTAACTGGGTGTCTATTCCTCGTTGGACGGATTATTACTCAAGCGTACAGCCGTCTTCTGAAAGACGGTATGCAAAGTTGGTAAAAAAAAAAAAAAAAAGACTTGATACGTAAGTTCTGTGTTTACGCCGTGTGGAGCTAGCTAGCTGCAGTTGCCTCTTAAACACTATGGAAGACGCTAACGTACGTTAGCTACAATTAGCCTCATATTAGACGTTAGTAGCCGTTGCTGCACAACGAACGTCTGAAACGTTAATGTCATGTATACTTTTAAATCATGACCGGACGATGCTTGACAGATGTCTAGGTAAACCAGTTGCTGTTTAGTACTCAATGCATTCACCATCGTCAATAGCTTAATAGCTAACACAGGATACCAATAGGCGCTGCCTGCTCCTAGCTAAAAAATGTTGTTGTTTCCAAGCAGGCCTCCCACGTGGTACCCCCTGTGAAGGGGGCAGGGAGGGTTGTGTTAATAAGTTGTGTGAGTTATATTGTCCCCTATGACTTCTTGTAGTGTGTCTGCATCAGCTGATGTCACATTATCTCCACGGTGTTAGCTAATGGGGGGGCCCAGTAGGTATGTACACGAAATAAGTTTTAGTAATGGTTCTGTTGCCTTTTTAGAATGAAAGCTGTGGATTAGAGCTCGGT
Source organism: Polydactylus sextarius (assembly GCA_016801845.1). Taxonomy (NCBI): domain Eukaryota; kingdom Metazoa; phylum Chordata; class Actinopteri; family Polynemidae; genus Polydactylus; species Polydactylus sextarius. The sequence continues at coordinate 10,675,574 of CM028915.1, read as the reverse complement.
TCATTAGTAAAAAGACAAACAAGAGACCCGGAAATACCCAGGGAGCAACTGTGACTGGCCATGGCCTACTCCAGCTACAGCAACCTGAGCAGGGCTCAGCTCACCTTTGAGTATCTGCACACAAACTCGTAAGTACCGGTTTGCTGGAAAATAATATGTGCAGAATTATCATTACTCCTCTGATAGATGATTTAAATATTTTACAAATACGACACATGACTAAAATATTTACATCACCAACATATAATTCACACTAATAACACGTGTCATAGGCATAAGGTATAATGTAAATTTGCTCTTATTTATAAAGACCACTGCGTGACCACTGTGTGTTACATTTTGTGACATTTAAATGTCCATTAGCTAATATTTACCAATTCTTCTTCTGTTGGAGTGTGGAATAGGAAATCAGCACAATTAACTCGGATCATAAACCAATACTGTTGATTTTTTTTTTGTAGCAAAAGCTTTTAATGCAGGGTTTTTGCAAGGTTACATCTCTTGTTCACAGTGGAATGATTATTATGTGCATTACTTAAGGGATTTGATAGCACAGATGATATGATTGAGACCTAATGCTCATTTTCTAAATCTTTTACTAAGGGCTTGTTCATAGACTCAGGAAAAGTTTAACTACAACAGCAAGAGAAGACTTTGTTGTCTCCCACCTTTGTTTGGCCTTGACAGAGCTGTGTGCTTTACAAAGTGTAATTCTGGTTTTAGTTTGTTGCATTTAACAATAAACTGTAAATAGATATAAAATAGCTGGTGATGTTTGTTGCTTGCTGAATGCTTAATTTGACACTTTTTTGAAATAAACAATGATCAAGTTATAGAAAAAAGACAACTGTGTAAAGGTCTCAGACAAGACAGTTGAAAATTATGATTAAACGGGAAAGATGTGACTTAAACTCAAGTGAGAGTCATTTGTCACATCAAAACCAGATGTTAACTAGTAATAATGAAGAAGCCATTGATACCAGACCAATAAAGATCCAAACAGATAATGGGAAAGTGTGTCTTCTTAGGATTTGTAACTGTTATTACTTTTATGTGAAGCATTTAATGTTCTCTGCTCTCTTTACAATGACACTTGTCTTTCATTAGATTTGAGGCAGGTTGTATATCAGAATATTAGTCTGGCTTTTCGATTCTGTCAAGAAGTTTCTCACACATTCACTTAGCACGGTCTGTTAACTCAAGTGAAATCCCTTTTGATAATTGAGTGAATTGAATTAATGGATTTAGCGGTCTCTTTTCAGGACAACTCATGAGTTCTTATTTGGAGCCTTGGCAGAGCTTGTGGACAATTCAAGGTACCGTAATCATTTTCAACTTAATCTTAATAATTGTTGCAATATTGTGCAGACTGTTGGAGCTGTTTATGAGCCGGATATCTTCCTTTGTCTTTCACAGAGATGCAAATGCCACACGGATAGACATCTACACAGGTACACATCAGACTAATTTATTCAAACACTGAAGCCCACACACATTCATTGCTAATATTTGTCTTTAAATGTTTGTTTTTTGTTTTTTTTTTCACAGAAAAGAGGCCAGAGCTGCGGGGTGGCTACATGCTCTGTTTTCTTGATGATGGTATTGGAATGGACCCAAGTGAGTATTGCTTTATTACCACAGAAACAGCTTCTCGCTGTTCTTTAGTTCATATTTGAGGTTGCTTTGTCTGGGTCACTTGGATCAGTGTGTGATAAATATTGTTGAACGTTTCTCTTGACAGATGAAGCAACCCACGTGATTCAGTTTGGAAAGTCGAGCAAACGATCACCTGAGTCCACTCAGATCGGCCAGTACGGAAACGGACTGAAATCGTAAGACCTTCACTCAGTCTTCAGTGATTGTCATTATGATGTCATTATGATGTCATTATGCACTTGGTACACTAGTGTTTGAATAATTATGCATACCGTTAATAAAATGTTTTTGTTTTCACAGTGGCTCCATGCGTATCGGCAAAGACTTCATCTTGTTCACAAAAAAGGACAATGCGCTAACTTGCCTTTTCCTGTCAAGGACTTTCCATGAAGAAGAGGGACTAGATGAGGTCAGAGTCAACTTCTGAGAAGAGCTATTGAATATAAGATTTCATATTTACATAATGTATGATCAACAGATTAATTAGCAGCGTAACAGATTACCAGTCAGACATGTGCATAATTGATGGCTTAATTGCACAACAAACAAGTGGTGTATATGCTGCCCAAACCATGGAAACTAAAGAAATATTGACCACTAGCTGGCTCCAGTTTACATTTTTCCAATTATTATTACAGACTCAACAAACATGGTGCACAGTGCAGTCTTTCTAGTTTATGAAGTAACAGATAACCAACCTGGCTGTTGCATTTGAGTAATGTTAGCCATCTTTTTGTCTTAATGCTGTAAGTAAACTTGCCATGTTTGAAAGGTGGTTGGTGCCTTTATGTTTTGCTTTTCTCTATAATATTTGTTTGTTAAAAAATGCTTTAGAGTTACCCTGTAATTCTGCAATGGGAACCCATTTCTCAACTTCTCCAACATGTCTGGATTTTTGCATTCAAGGCTTTTTATCGTCTCTTCAGGTAATAGTGCCTCTCCCCTCCTGGGATTTGAAGACCAGGGAGCCGCTGACTTCAGATCCAGAGAAATACGCCATAGAGACTGAGCTGATCTTCAAGTACTCACCATTTAAAAATGAACAGCAGCTGATGGAGCAGTTCAACAAAATAGAAAGCAGCAGTGGTAAATATTTATCTTTGTCTCCATTGCAGACATTATTTAGTATCACTCTGAAAAAGGCATCTCTGGAGAGTCTTGATGCTTGATGCTGAGTCTTGAAGTGTCTTAGTGGCTAAAGTTGTCTGTGTTTCAGTACATTTCATTTATGATGGACTTTATTGATTGTGATGCTAAATTTGTGGTACATTCTTTAAAAGGCACTCTTGTGATCATCTATAATCTGAAGCTGATGGACAACAGAGAGCCAGAGTTGGATGTTGAGACAGACCATCAAGACATACTGATGGCTGGGACACCTGCTGAGGGAGTGTGAGTGTAGCAGTTACTGATTGTGATTAATATGTATATATATTATTTTCCATTATTTTTAAATGGAATATATATATATATATATATATATATATTCCATTTAAAAAACATAGACCTGTGGTGAAAGTAATGATATTTGGCTTGTAACTGAAATGGATCCTGATTTCATTGCTCAGAGATTTTGTGAAAGTTAATGGCTGTGTGCTCTTCCGTCTATTGTAGGAAGCCAGAGAAGAGGTCGTTCAGAGCGTATGCTGCTGTTTTGTACATTGACCCACGCATGAGGATTTTTATCCAGGGTCATAAAGTCAGGACTAAACGACTCTCCTGTTGTCTTTATAAACCAAGGTACTATAATAACATTGTACTGTGTTTATGACCTACAACTGTTTCCTTCATGCTAAACGTGTTCCTGTTTTATTTCATTTTTTCCTCCCAGGGTTTATAAATACTCATCGACTCGTTTTAAAACTCGTGCCGAACAAGAGGTCAAGAAAGCAGATCACCTTGCCAAAATCGGTAAGTCTCAGTATCAGTGTGTTTCTTTAAGCTTTAGTTTTAGTTGACTGGACTTGACTTGTCAATTTTGTGTCCTACATTTCAGCGGAGGAGAAAGCCCGAGAGGCGGAAAGTAAGCGTATTGCTTTAGAGGCCAGATTAGGAGAAGACCTGTCAAAAGATTCACGGGTAAGACATAAGAATTTAAAATCCAAAAAAACTTTCCATTTGCCTTAGATACCATTGTATTTAATCACAGATTTAAATGGAAGCTGGCTCATAATTTTTGTCTACAAATCTGATTCTATTCCAAATTCCTATTTAATCTGGAAGTTGGGGTTAAGGTTGAAGTGCAATCTGAAAGGATCAGGAAGCTGATGCTCGGGTGTCTAAATTATAATTTTTTGTGACACACTTTTTTGTCTCCCTCTTTTCCTCAAGGCAATTCTGAGAAAGGTCCAGGATTCAGCCATGATGCTTCGACGTGATGCTGATATGAAGAAAAGGATTCTTGAAGCCAAACAAAAGTATGATGAATAAAACTGTAAACCTTGAACCTTGTGTTGTTGTATGTAAAGAGAAACATATTAATGCTATGAAGAGGTTCGTCAGCATGTTCACTTTTTTTTTTCGTGTTCTTCCTTGTTCCTCAGAGCATTAAAGGAGCCGAAGGAGTTAAATTTCATATTTGGAGTAAACATTGAACAAAGGGATTTGGACGGAATGTTTGTGTACAACTGTTCTCGTCTAATCAAGATGTACGAGAAAACCGGGCCACAGCTGGAGGGAGGCATGTGAGTCTGCACACTAGGAGAAAAGTGATTCTGTGTGAATCACTATGGAAAATGATTTACTGTTTTGTGGTCTGTCTGTTTTAGGGCCTGTGGAGGTGTAGTTGGTGTAGTTGATGTCCCATATTTAGTTCTAGAGCCTACTCACAACAAACAAGATTTTGCAGATGCTAAGGAATACCGGCATTTACTGAAATCAATGGGAGAACATTTAGCTCAGTATTGGAAGGACACTAACATTGGTAAGTTTTTTTTTTTTCTGAATTGTCAGATTCTCTGAACATCTGAACTGCACAGTTCATATGGAAAAAACCAAGAAATCAAGTCAGGTCAGGTTACAACCAGGTTAAACACTTATTATCAACAAGTGGTCAGATGTCATTGTTGAACATTCAAATCACTTCACTTGGAAACCTGATAAACAGGCTTGTATAGATGTAGTGCCATGCTGTGACAACATTTAATCTGCCTCCATGGTGGTGACACCTGTAGAGGCCTGGTAACCTGTCTTCAGGTTGTCATCCATCCATAACCACTTGTGAACGTGTTATCTGATATCTGCAGCTGGTTCTATTTTTGGCGGTCACAGGATGCTGTTACAGCTGTGGTGGAGCTTCTAGTTTTTAAAAAGTGACTTCCGTAGCTTCAGTAACACTCTAACTAACACTCCACTCTTTGCCACTGATCACTTGATAACTGGTGAACATTTTCTTGTGAGAGTGTTCCACCCACCTCCTATAGAAATGTTACATTAGTTTCAGTTATACTTGTTAGCATCAAGTCTTTATCAGTGATTAGGACCTTTTATAGCCGAGGTATGGAGATAGTCATGGTTCTAGTTCAAGCAGGCTAGATCGTACAGCATGTATCATTCAGCTGCATCCGAAGGCAAAAGTGCCACAATCATAGTCAACTTGACAACTAAACTGCAACCAGTGACTGTCTGACTGTTTGGTGTAGGTGACATGAGCAGTGCAGACGAGAGAGGGAAAGATATTGTTTTAGAAAGTTTGGAGCCAGGGAACATGTGTAAGTAAACAATGCATTGTTGCATCTGGGGAACAGGAAGACGTGGTAACACATTTACTTCAGCAGTACCCACCATGAATGTTTATTTTTGTATACAGTGATCCCTTGTCATATCGCGCTTCACCTCACTGTAATATTTAGTTAAGAATAACATTTTTACTTAAATAATTGTATTTGTGTACTCTGCAGCCCAGAAAGGTATAGTGAAATTCTGGGATGAGTTTGGATACCTGTCAGCCAGCTGGTCTGCTCCTCCGTCATCAGAGACCAGATACAAGAGACGTCGGGCCATGGAGATACCTCTTACTATTCAGTGTGGTCAGTCACTCATCACACAGATCACACACACATCTTTGAAGTGCATCTCAACAAACTAATTGCTACAAACTCCCTGTTTCTGATCTGTGTTCACAGATAAATGTTTAAAGTGGAGAACCCTGCCCTTCCAGATGGATGCTGTAGACAAACGCTACCCGGACAGTTGGGTGTGTCTCATGAATCCTGACAGCACTCAGGACAGGTACACACACAATTAAGCTTTATTGGATATGTTTTTACAGTTGTTACTGGCTATATAGTTTGTTTTTAGTATCTTTGTAATGTATGCATGATATTCCATTTGTGTGAATTTGTGTATTTTGTGTTTCAAGGTGCGATGCTCCTGAACAGAAACAGAATTTGCCATGTGGCATTCTGAAAAAAGACAAGCTAACAGCTGAAGACAAACAGAAAGAGCTGGTGGAGAAAATCAAACAGCAGCAGGAGAAATTAGAGGCCCTGCAGGTACCTCATCCTTCTCTCTGCCTCTTTATGTTGCTCTCTTCTTTGCATTCATCAGGAGATCAACATTGTATTTCTAACTCCTAGAAAACCAGCACTATCAAATCTGCAGCAGATGTAAAGAAGCTTCCACTGGAGGTCAGCATGAAACCAACAGAGAGCTCCTCTCAGGTACAAACTCTGTCTGCTCTGTTTTTTGAAGTGTTTAAATTCTCCTTTTGTTGTTGGTGCTGTTGGCAAAATCTTTATTTCTCCACACTTGGAAAAACAATTACATAATACAGCATCTGACAAGCTGCTTTATCAGTGAGCATCAGGACAGCGTCAGAGCATCTTGTCATCTGAATTTGTGGTTTTCAAAGAGATTTTTCTTAATAGATACAGATACATAGGGTTTCTGTGGGTGTATCTTAGGATGCTGTGGATTAAAACTGCAGCGAGCACTGCTGAGTGAGCTTCCTGTTGTATTTAATTGACTGAACAAATAGTTTTAGGTTTTAGTCAAATTTGGCCTTGCTTTTTGCTCAAGATTCTGGTGAAGGACCAGTTGACCTATTTTTTATAAAAAAAGAAACATCATTTTTGTTGTCACCTGCATTTTATCTTCTCACACTTTGAAAAGAAGGTTGCAAGAAGACATAGTTCACCTTAGTTATTACTCTGTCATTAATAGAAAGTGAAGAGATTTTTTAAAATAAAAGATACAAATGAACTACACTCAATGTATTTTTCACACCTGATTATAAGGCACAATATCAACGAACGGGTCTATTTTCATACAAAAGGTGCATCGGATTATAAGGCGCATTAAGCTTCTCATCTCAACATGTCACACAAGTAGCTGACTAACAGTGCTGCTGGTGGTGATGTTTTTTAAATGTTTTGTTTTTCCTTTTTGTTGCAGGCAACCAGATCTTCTGAGAGGTCCATAACACGGCCCCGTTCCCCTCCTCTCCCAGCTCACCTCAAAAATGCCCCAAGTGCTCCTCCATCACGTGCTGCGTCTCAGCGCCCTGTTCGGACATCTGCCACTCCTACATCATCCAAATATGAATCACCCAGGTCGAGATCTGCAGCGAAGTCCTCACTGGCAGCAAAACCTTCTCCCAAAGCTAGTGCCAAAACACCTCCACTCAGCCGCAGCTCACGGGTAAGTTACAAGTTTTAGGTCTTGTTTCAGTAACATCACACAACCAACCAGCAGGTGTGGTCAAGATCTTGTCTTCAGGTTGGATTAAAACAAAAAAAAGTGATATCTCTCTTTTTACAGACATCTGCCAAAGCATCATCTGCCAAAGCATCAGCTGCTGGACAACGGAAGAGAATTATAGAGCAGGAGGACAGTGAAGAAGAAGAGGAGGAGGAGGAAGAAGAAGAGGAGGAGGACAGCGAGGAGGAGAGTGAAGAGGAAGAACCGCAAACAAAGAAATCCAAGATGGCTGCAGCAGCTGCTAACTCTGGGAAAATGGTAGAGAAGGCCCCGCCTCCCAAACGAGGCAAACTGGATGAGGTAAAAGCACAAACTTCGTCAGATCGGAAACAACAGTTCAAATTTCTGTTTATAGTAATTTATATATTTTGACAGTTTTGACAACATTTAAAGAGAAGAAAATACATTTGTGTATAAAAGGGGAATATAAGCAACTGTACATTAACCATTCAGGATATTACTACTAGTCTTACTACTACACATCAGCCCATGTGTCAATGTGTGTGTCAGTCTAGTCAGTGGGTATATGATGTGTTGTGTAACGTGTGAAGAAATGTGCTGCAGCCGCTTTATGTTCTTCCCTCCAGCTTTACCGCCTTGCCTCGCAGCACCACTTGCAGCACGAGAGATTAATTCCAGGAAGTGAATAAGAAACATGAATGAGACAAGACAGTTGTCAACTAAACTGAGGCAGTTGTTTGCTTGCAGCGCCATGACGTGTGCATCCATTAACTCTGTTGGCTGATCAAGGCGTAAAGGACACTCACATTCAACCAGTTTATTAGTTGGAATCCGAATATGAAATAACAGTTAATGAAGTGCAGTAAAACATGTAACGTGATAAAACCCACACCATCCAATATGTGCATAAATAGGCTGTAGCTACACTATTTTGTTTTTGTATTTAGTTTATCTTTACAAGTGGCAAAAACACTTATCTGCTGTGCTGCTCATCAGAGCAGAGAATCAGCTCTGTTTATCTAAAACATCAAAACGGAACATCTCAACATCTGTGCATTTGTAGCATTTGAAGATATTTTCTGATTAGACGTTCCTATGTTATCATGAGCAAATCTTAACAGCAGGCTTCGAACTAAACAGCATCCAGCACTACTGAATGGACTTGTCACAGATTTTGCATGGCTGGCAGGATGGCGATCAATAGAAACGAAACACAGGCGTTCCTGGGTGCTTAAGTCAGTCACTCAACCTCCAATCAGAGCCCATCTGCTATTGACCTTGCAGGTTAAAACACACTTCCAGCCTGAGAAGAAACTGGTGTCTACTCCTTCAAGGCAGACACCAACCACACCAACATCTGCCGCTAAATCCATTACTGCACAACAGCATGGTGCTAAAGCCAAGGTAGCTTTACTCGGTCCCTATTCTCTGCTACAAACCGCTCAAGCTGGCCTGCATCTCTCACAGCTTCTAACGGTCATGATTACTTCATCTTTCAGCTGATCTCAGTGTTGTCACATTATCTCTTCTAACCGTCCTTTCTTGAAACCAACGTTCTTCCTTAACTCTCTACAATCAAGCAAACATCTTGCACTGGGACTTTCATTTCCTTCAATAACAAAGATACAAATCATTTCTATTAACCTCGCTTTTTTTTCCCAGTAGAGTGTTTTTCTGATTGCTCTGGTGATAATAAGTGTCTTGTTTGCAGGTGCCTGAGAAGTCTTCACAGCAAGAACCAGAGAACGACACTAAAAATGCTCAGAAGGGTGAGATGAAGGACTGCTCCACACCGACACGTATCGCACATAAACATAACTGGTGGAAGAAACCGCTAATGCAATTTCTGTCCATGTAATGTTTGTCCTACAGATAAGGGTCTTCTGGTTGAAGTACGTGTCAATAAAGAGTGGTTCACAGGCAGAGTCATTGCCGTGGAGGCAAATAAACAGAACGTTCGCTGGAAAGTGAAGTTCGACTATGTCCCTCGATCCACTCCTAAAGACCGATGGTCAGATAGTGCTGTTGTTTCTTTATTCACAACCACATTTTGACATGACATGCCAGATAATTAAAATCATTTGTGCTTTGTGTCTAAAAAGGGTGTTTAAAGGTAGTGACGAAGTCCGGTTGATGCGGCCGCCGTCTCCAATCTCTCAGACTCCTGACACTCAGCAGGAGACAGAGAAAGGGCCGGCGCCGATGGAGCCCGATACTACTCAGCCAGGAACCAGTCGAGAGGTGACGGACAGCTTGGTCACCATGCTGAGGTGAGTGGGCTACAGCATCTTGGTGCTGTTATGGGCACATTTTTTTTTTTTTTTTTTTTGAAATTCTGATTACCAGGACACGTCGTCTCATGGCACTGTGACATGTTCATGTCGCTGTTTACGTTTTCAGGACAATGCTGCGTTATTTCTTCCCTCCCGCTTTTCGGATTCCAAAGGATGATGTTAACAGCATGACGGCCGAGGAGTTGGTTGCCTTTCCCTTGGTGAGATAGACAGTAGATGATTTGATAAATTAATGAAATCAGTAAAATCATCAATGAATATCAATAAACTGTATCTGTAGCGTGTTTATGTTCTATTTGTGTGTTGATTGCTTGTGTTTCACTCCATTTAGAAAGAATATTTCCAGCAGTATGAATCGGGTCTGCAGTCGTTGTGTAACTCGTACCAGAGCAGAGCTGACGCCAGGGCCAAAGCAGTGGAAGAGAAGAGCAACAGCACTGAGTTAAAATTGAAGGAGGCAGATGAGAAACTACAGAAATTGCGAACAAACATTGTAGCACTTTTGCAGAAAGTACAAGAGGTAAGATTACTCAGCGCTGAAGCTTTACTGCACATAATTGGTTCTGCAATGTTAAAAGAAAAAACTAACAAAATTGTTCCTGTTTTTTTTTTTTTTCCCCTCCTCTTTCAGGACATTGACATAAACACAGATGACGAGCTTGACGCCTACATAGAAGACCTCCTCACTAAGGGAGATTAAAAAACTGGGAAATAAAAAAAAGAGACAAAGACATGCACACAAACAAAGTGGCAGTGAGGACTCGTGCTTCTGTGCAGAGTTGGCTGTGAATATTTACAGATATTTTCATTCTTGATCCTTCCATGCGTTAAATCAGTCATAACTTTGGTCTTTGATTTTGATCGTTAAAGCATTTAGGCAGCACCAGCATGCTCTTTGAGTTCTTTGGTGTTACTACATCGTTTGGTAATCCTCTGTCCTGTGGTTTTCTTTTAAGTCCTTTTTATATACTTGCTTATATACTGTATGTTAAGATATGTTTAAGCCATCCTATCCTGATTGACCTTTGAAATAATTTGTGTAGGTTAAATAGATGTTTTCCTCCATTTGTATAGTCAGCTGATGCTGTGACAAAAGGCAGACTACATTTGTTCCTCATTTCTTTCCATCGTCAGGTGAGGATTTGGAAGTGGCTCGAGACTTGGGCCTGATTGAGCTGTGCTCTGCACTGCAACCTTTACTTAAACATTAACTTTTATTTTTGTACACTAAAAACACATCGGTGTTGCCCATTACCTTCCTTCATCCTGGTCTGCCTGTCAAGCAAACTGGGTAAATGTTTTATGGTTGGGTGAAAAATTACACCCACAAACAAGAACTACTTACTGGGTTTTATCAGTATGAGTATTCCCTTAAATCCATCCTACATTTAAGCTATGACTGTTCAGTGTTTATTTTTGGAAGAAGAAAAAGATATCTGTTTAACTCAAAACAAGTGTGTTCATAATTATTCAGTGCCTGTGTTCTTCCTTTTGAACAGATTTTTAACACGTCTCGGAAAGGTTTTATTAAACGGTGCATGCTTTCAGTCGTTTTGTTCTGATTGGAACAAAGGATTCTGTATTTTTGACAAAACTTTACTTACAACAATAAAACCGGTTTAGCAACACCTTAAATACATGTATGTCTGAGTATTTACTAAATAACACATTAGTTGTGAGAAATTTACCCTTATATTTTGCACAGTGTAAAAGTATGCATTTAGATGTGTGTGTGTGTGTGTGTGTGTATAAATATAATCTGTTTCAGTAGATGATCAGCTCAGCTGTGTCTTAATGACTGAAGATGTGTCTGTAAATTATTATATTGAAGGTGATGTCATAACGGAAATGCTGTTCACTTAAACCGTATTGGATTTAAGGCAGAAATCAAATATCACATATGAAAACCAGTGCAAATAAAAGCAAAACTATTTCAAGTAATTTCCATAAAACAAAGCGTTTTCATGTCGGTTGGGTGAACTGACAGTTCAATGAGGAACTGGGGCTTTTATTTTGAAGGGGAAAGTTTGCAGCTGTGGTGAACGTAAACACTGTTGAGCTAATCTGAGGTAAGATCGCTAATGTTTCTTTTATAAGCACTAAATTTGTGAAGTTTTATTTGCAAATGACAGTTTGTCATAAGCGGAGTTGTCAGTGTGAAGTGTGAACTTACACAAATGCGGTAACAACAAAACAGAAAAGCCTCGTAGTTAAGTGTTAGCATGTTAGCTTGTTAGCTGTTGTTGTTGTTTAGATGTAATATACAAAGTCTGATGAAGAAATGTTGAGGTCGGTTATCATCTGTGTTAACCATCATACCAATATTAGGTTGCATAAAATGTATAACTGACCTAAATAAGGAATTAATATCTGCACTAAACAAGACAGTGGAGTCAAATGAACTTTAACCTGAATTTGTGATCCTCCCCCACAGCTACATAAGATAATATCTATGATTAAATGTGAAATGTTAACTAAATAGCTTTATATTTAAATAAGATATAAAATGAAACATTGAATTCCATTGGACGTGATAGCTGCCATTACATTTAAAAATGTAAATATGAATTAATTGTGATTCACATCTGGCTGTATCTCCAGTTATACATGTGTTGTTTTATATTGTTGTCACATTTCTGACATTTTGGCTAAAAAAAAGCCAAATATATAGTGTGTCTTACGCAAAAAAGAAAGAGGTTTTGCGATGGATTCCACAACATTTAAGTAATGTAAAAATATGGCTGTATATAAATATATGCTGAATAATTATACCAAAAAGATCATGAAAATATTCTATAATTATAAATTATATATGTTAAGAGATACTTAATGTTATATTTTTGATATATGAATGAATGAATAAATGAAACTAGTTCTTCTCCTCAGCTGCCCTCAGTTAAATGTTGTGTCTTATGACAGTGTTGTGATTGTCTGACTTCAGGTCATGTCGGTGCGTACGCTCCTCCTGAACCGCCGCGTAGCTGGAGGTTGTCACAGGCTGTGGTGTCATGTTCCTCGGCCGCTCATCCACATCAGATCAGCCAGTGTAGCTGAGCCGGATGCAAGAAGATCTGATGAAGAACAACTGTGGGAGGCAGCGAGCTACCTGCCATTTTCCAGAGCTAAGATAGGATCGTTCTTTCAGGAAAGGCCTGTGTTGAAGAACCCGTTTCTAGAGGATACCTTGCTCAGAGGATACCTGAGGAGACACCTGCCACAGCAGGTGAGGAGGGTCCATTTTACTATTATCGCCAATTTAAAGCAGTGAGTAAGCAGCTGGCTAGGATTGCCCTGGTCAGGTAAATAATCTATGCTAATGTATGTGTATATTCTTCACAGGCTGTTCTCTCAGATTTATGTGCATTTGGAGAACGTGTGGCGAATGTGGTGGACGAATGGGGCAGAGAATGTGAGGTCAACCCACCACGATTGGTCCAGTTTGACCCCTGGGGCTGCAGAGTCGACCACATTGTAACATCCCCGGCTTGGAAACGCATGAAAGACCTGTCAGCACAGGAAGGGCTCGTTGCCATTGGTTATGAGAGGTTATTTGGGGAGTGGAGGTCAGAGCTGTTGCACTTCCTTTTTCAATTTAGCTTACTAAACACTTTCAGTTATTATTGGAATAATTTAGTGAAAATGGGTGTATCTGTGTGTGTGTTCGTTGCAGTCGTGTGTACCAAATGAGCAAGCTGTACATCTACTCCCCCTCCTCTGGACTCTACACTTGTCCTCTGGCCATGACTGATGGAGCTGCTAAAGTCATCCAGGTGTGTCAGAAAATAACAGTGTACTGTATGTCTGTCTTAATCATCATTATTTCGGCAGCAAACCAAACTGTTTAATGATGTAACTTCACCACCAGCTGCTGTTATACATATTTAAGTAATGACAGAGATAGTAACATAGCATCAGTGCAGTAAGATGAAGTGAAAGATCAGTCTTAGTAGCTGCATCCAAAATTCAAACCAACCATACAAACCGTACTGATTTAACAAAATTAGACATATTGAAATGCATGTAAGCACATTGTGTTTTAACATGATTTCTCCCTCTAAGCTTCTAAGCATAGTGTGTGATTGTCTGATTGTGTATGTAAAGTCCTTAGGTGTTACAGAGCCAGTAGTTGAAGCCTACAGTCGTTTGACCACTCGCCAGCCTGAACGTTTCTGGACGTCTGGACAGTGGATGACAGAAAGACAGGGAGGATCTGATGTGGGTAAGTAGAGACATTAACAGTATCAACTTTGTCCATTACATTAGAAGCTACTATTATTAGATTAGATGCATAAGAGGAATACAGTATCTATCTATAGTATCTATCTGTTGTAATGATGCATGGATTTCTTCTCATTGTCTTGAACGTCCTTAGCCGGTGGCACAGAGACAGTAGCTGTTTCACAGTCAGATGGTTCGTACAAACTTCACGGCTTCAAGTGGTTCACCTCCGCCACAGACGCAGACATGACTCTCACACTAGCCAGAGTGCAGGACAGAACGGGTGCAACCACACCAGTACGTTTTAAATTCACGCCCCTAAGTCTAAGTCTAAGCATAAGTCTACATTTAAATTGTTTTTAAATAGTGTTTTCTTTACACGGTTTGTTTGCTCATCTGTGTCTCACAGGGCAGCAGAGGTTTGTCTCTATTTTATGCAGAGGTTAGTCGAGGGGAGGACGGTCGGCTGAGAGGTATAGAGGTTCAGAGACTGAAGGACAAACTGGGCACACGACAGATGCCGACTGCTGAGTTACTGCTGGACGGTCTGGCAGCACACAGGGTCAGTTACACATCATCACTGTGTGACTGCAGCTAGAAATGTGGTTTAGTTCTGTATTTTAAGAAGGTTCTTGGGTTACTTTTGGTACAGGGATCTGTTTTTGATGCTGAAAGGATTAACATAAGTCAAACTTACAGCTTTACACGAGGGACACACATTATTCATAATTTGATCTGTTTAAAAAACAAGGAGCTGATTTGTGTTGATCCTCAAGATATTGCATATGACATGACGTGTTCCCTGTGTATGTTAACAGCTCTCTGAGGAAGGGAGAGGCGTTGCCTCCATTGCTAACATGCTGACTGTGACCAGGATCCACAACAGTGTCGCTGCAGCAGCTGCAATGAGAAGGCAGGATACGAGTCATACTACTGCACTGCATCCTGTGCTTATTTCTGATGACATGGTATAAATATATTGATCTGTAATGATTGTGTGTGCATGTGTGTGTGTGTGCGTGTGCGTGCGTGCGTGTGCAGGGTGGTCCAGTTAGCTCGTGACTTTGCCACTCGCCGCACTGCCTTTGGAAAACTCCTTAAAGACCACCCACTGCACATGCAGACACTCGCTAGGATGGAGGTGAGTTGGCAGGAGTGAGCAAACTACACACACTATACCGGGTTTCCCATCATAACTCACCCAGCCTTACCTCCAACATGGACAGGTGGAGACTCGTGGAGCCTTCCTCCTGGTGATGGATGTGTGTCGCCTGTTGGGTCGAGAGGAAAGCGGCGTAGCGACCGAGCTCGACACACACCTCCTTCGTCTGCTCACTCCTGTAGCGAAACTGTACACAGGGAAGCAGGTGCACACCTCATACAAGTACATTTTGTGATAGTTAACAGCTACTTGAGATTCCTGAACTCAACCCTTGTTTTGTTTTGTCTCAGGCGGTAGCCGTGGTGTCAGAGGGTTTGGAAAGCTTCGGTGGACAGGGTTACATCGAGGACACTGGGTTACCTGGGCTGCTTCGTGACGCACAGGTGAAGTCACTACCAAAACAGTCAATAGTATTTTTGATTTCTCTTCAATTTCAAGCCTGCACGTCTTTTTCTCTCTCAGGTGTTGAGCATTTGGGAAGGCACAACAAATGTTCTGTCTCTGGACGTGCTGCGCTGTGTGGCTCGCAGCTCAGGAATGGTTCTTCATGCTTATTTCACTCATGCTAAGGTACCGGGTCAGCGACTGATCCTGTCAGACAAGTTTAACAATTAATCTCTAACAGGGTTGAACAGGAATGTTGAGTGCACTTGTTTTTCCTTCTTGTCGTAGTCGCTGCTCGCAGGTGCATCAGATAATTCCTCCTTGGCCCCAGCAGTAAAGGCAGTAGACACTGCTCTCTCTGATCTGCAGAAGTTTGTTCAAGTAGCAGCTACCAAGGCACCCAGCTATCTGGAGCTGTCAGCCAGAGACCTGGCATACAGCCTGGCGCGTATCTACATGGGTAGGTACCAAACACTCCTGAAAGTTTATTTCATTTCACATATACACATATCATCTATAGATCTCAACCATCTATATGTCAACAGGGGCCCTTCTTATTGATCATGCTTGTTGGAAAGGAGCATCTCCATCTGATGCCTGTGCAGCTCTCAGGTAAAAAAAAAGTTAATTTTCACTCTTTCAGGTTACATAAATATTGGGGATTTAATGCATTTATTCATCATATCTTTTGATTTTCATTCATCAGATGGTGTGAACAGGATTTGTGTCCCGTGGTGACGAAACAGGCGAGAGGCTGCTATGATCCCAACACTCCACCGCTTGATGCAGCGCTGGTGTATGATCAACTCACCAAGAGCTGAATGTTCACTGACAACAGATAAATATGTCTGTGGAGCTGCTAGTCTGTGACAAGACTTATCACTGTGTCCAACTGTTTTATAACCGTTTTGATGACTGATGACTGATATCGTGTTTTTATGTAAAAATTAAAATCTAGTTGCCAGTAAGCACAGCAAATGGATACGTGTGTTTATATTAAACATTCATGTGATTACTTGTATATAATAAATAAATGTGGTTAATAAAAATACATTTAGCATTTCTTTAATGTACAAATGAATTCTTGGGAGGAGGAGGTAAAGATCCACAAACCACAAACTGGAGCAGAGGTCAGAGGTTTTCCACCCACGGTGCATTCAAGGACTGTCGAAAAATAGGTTCAACTTATACATTTTTTTTTTTAAAAATGCTTGATTTTGCATAATTTAGGTTACATGACTCCTTATTCTTTTGGCATATGTATTAAATATAATTTTTACTCGATTTATATTTTCAACGATTTTCCTGTTTTTATAGGTACGTACTCACGATCCCGACAGTATCAGAGTTTTACGAGCAGTCCCTGAACGCGGCACGTCTTGCTTGGAAAACAGTAGGAGGAGTTAGAGGCGAAGGTGAACACAATGTACACGGACACTGGAACTGAGCTCACATTCATGTAAAGAGCTGCAAACAAACAGATCAGTCATGTTGAAGCAACGCTACAGCTGCAACATTTGAGATTTGGGGGATTTCGTTTCCACGACTTTCAGAGATCCGGACCAGATCGATCCACTACAGTCCCTGTCAACGCACCAGCAGAATGGACTCGGCTCCAGGATAAAAGTGAATCATGTCTTTTGCTGTTTTTTTGACACTGTTGCTGGTGTTGGCTTGTCCCCCGCGGGCCACAGCAGCCTCCCGCGTCCTTAGGGACCAGGCGGGTGTCGGATCAGTCGGACGGTCCTCAAACACCACATCAACATCAACCGTGATGTCTCAAAACAGTGTGAACGATGAGGTGGGTGAGATTTGATCTGATCGCTTCAAATGAACACGTTTGCTGTCAACCTTGCTTTGTCGGTGAACTGACTGACAGGGTGTGTGTGTGTTTTTATGAGCGTCTGAAGTTTGGCAGGTTGTCAGGTGGTTTTCACAGCTGTCACGTGATGGACAGACTCTCACATGTCAGGTGGATACATTTATATAGTTATTTAACTACACTGACACTGAGGGCAGGGAGATACACAGAGTAGGAGTGTGTCCTCTCACGATAGTATTGAATGAGCCACTACTTTCTTTCTACTTTCTTTACTAATTCAGACCAAAACCTAAATAATTTATGTATAAATCTACCTAACGTCATCAAGATGTAGTTTAATTATGTGCTGTAAAAGAGTTAGTGTATGCAAGTGGTTTGTGCAAAAGCCTTGTGTCTAATTTTACATCATTTTATTATTTCTGTCTCAACTGAATATAGAAAAGCACAGTCCAGTCAAGACGGTTATGGAGTTAAATCTGTCTCAGAGCTGTTTCAGGCAGTGTGTTTATAAAGAAAGTAGGCTAAACATTAGAAACATATACAAAATAAACATTTACATTAATACTTCTCTGACTGTGTGAAGCACAGATAAATGTTATAACATATGTAAATTAAGAATTTAAGGATTGAATATTACAGGTTTATTTACTAAAGTGTTATGTGGTTTCACTTCCTTTACATTTTTTAGGCCACACACAGCCAGGACCTTTATGGTCGTGTTTCTGTTTGCGTTTGTTTACAGCTTTGCAAAAAAGGTGTTTGTCAGGTGTTTAGTTATCTAGAAAAGCTACTGCATCTGATTTATTATCACAATAAAAAGTCACGCTGTGATAAAAATGATTTATCCTCAGCAACCACTCTGTGTGGATAGTTTTGGTCCTATGATGCAGTGAAGACACTGTCTCTAGTGAGAGGAGAGTGTGTTGTTCTGACTATAAGTCTTTCATAATACTTTAAATGCACAACACTTATGTTCACATTTTGTTCAAAAAGTTAAATGTTAAAAAACACAAATGCCTGCACCGGAACTATTAAAACTGATATGTTTGTTTTTGATTTGTGTGTGTGTGTGTGTGTGTGTGTGTGTGTGTGTGTGTGTGTGTGTGTGTGTGTGTGTGTGTGTGTGTGTGTGTGTGTGTGTGTGTGTGTGTGTGTGTGTGTGTGTGTGTGTGTGTGTGTGTGTGTGTGTGTGTGTGTGTGTGTGTGTGTGTGTGTGTGTGTGTGTGTGTGTGTGTGTCAGTGTGACAACGTGATGAACCTCAACGCCTCAGATCGCTGTCCGTTTGTGAAGAACACGACGGACTGTAAGATGGAAGATGGCTTCATCAACTACCTTGAAGTAGCTTTCTGTCTTCTACCTCCCAACCTCACACCTCTCACCATCACTCTCTGTGTAAGGCTCGTGTGTGTGTGTGTGTTTTTTTTTTGAATGAAACTGCAGCTCCGCACCAGCTGATCTTTTGAGGAAGTAGTTATGGGAAAACCAGGGATGATTAAACTTTACCATTTCACTTTTTGCTTTATAATGGATTTCTATGAGGATGTTTGAACGTCATCAGACGCGTTGTTGTTCTGTCTTTGTAGAAAACAAACAAGCTTAGAAACAACAGGATCATTGTGATCAAGGCAACATTTATCAGACCCACTCTACTCTAACTAGTTTTACTTTTGCGGAAAAATACATCTCACTTTCTTCTGCCTCTCCACAGATTATATGGCTGCTTTTTCTGTTCGTCATTCTTGGACTCACGGCATCTAAGTTGTACGTATCTTTCACTTTGACATTTCCAGTATATGTCACACATACAGTATAAGTTCCCTTTTCATGTCTCTGTTTTCTAGCAACCTCCGTTAATTATTGATTTCACTTATCAATTTCTAATTGATACACTTCAATTACAAGCTCCACATGTGCTCCACACAGATGCCCTCAGTTCAATCAGCTTAACAGTCACATGAAGAGTCACATGACTGTGGAGGTTTTTTTTTTTTCAAAAAATCATTGTTTCACTTGAGTTGTGTTGTGAGATTTCCTCAGAGGAAATACCGTCTGTTCTGCTTTTCTCCCCCGCATACTTTCATCTTACACCCTTAGTTACTGTATTACAGTAACTGTATGGTGAAGAAATTGTTGTTTGTTATGACAAGTGCTTTACTTCATTTTGCATTTCTCAAAAAAGTACTCACTTATTTTATTGTATTTTTTTTCCTGCTGTTTCTCCTCAGTTTCTGTCCCAACCTGTCAGCCATCTCCACCAGTCTGCACCTCACTCACAACGTGGCCGTATCCTTTACCTCCGCTCTGTTTGTTATGATTTTCTGACATCGTTTCAGTTCGTTTTTAGTCTAAATTATGGGGAATATTTTCTTTGACTCGTACTGAGGGTGTGACGTTTCTGGCACTTGGTAATGGAGCTCCAGACGTCTTCAGTGCCATGGCTGCTTTCTCCAACCCACACACTGCTGGGCTTGCTGTCGGTGCCTTATTCGGTAAGCACAGATTTACACTCATATACACACACCAGCAGAGTAGAATAAACATGAAAATCTGGTTCAAATCTCTCTGTCTCTCTTCACAGGAGCTGGTATATTTGTTACTACGGTGGTAGCAGGCAGTGTGGCGCTGGTGAAGCCTTTTAACGTGGCCTCCCGTCCATTTCTGCGTGATGTCATCTTCTACATGGTTGCAGTGTTTTGGACTTTCGTCATATTGTACAGAGGAACCACGACGCTTGGGGAAACACTGGGTAAACGCTGAGCATACACACAGAATGGAGTACTAACTTAGGTTTTTTTCCCCTCTTGATCAGATCATTATTTGTATACTTATTAATTTCTATAATTTAAAAATCTTTTTTTGTAAAATGTATAAATACCAAATGCACATTTGGTGCACTTCTATGTCTGTGAAAAATTCAGTTGAATCAGTGTAAAGTTACACCACGAGTAAAGGAAAGATGTGACATTAGTTCCTGATGATGACGCTTACTTAAAATCTGATACATGTATCTTGTGATAACACTGTGTATTTTGTGTATTATGCAGCCTTTTAGTCTGCCGCATTTATTTTGAGTGCTTTCTTGTTCTGGTGCCAGCATCAACAGCCTCAGGCCAAAATCTCTAGTTATTTTCTCACTGAGTTCCCAGAATGCAATTCAAAAAATAACAAAAATCACCCCACCGTACTTTTCTGTGAGTCACTCACTCTGTTTTGAGCCGCAACCACTTGTGTGAGTAAGTACAAGACTCTAAAAACGTGGTTTTAATTTTACAGTAACATTTTTTTTTTTAATCAATCACCCTAGATCTTTTACATAATATTTCATTTATTATCAGTCAGTTGAAAATACATTTAAAATGATGACAGTTCAAGAGGAGACAAAGACAAAAATAAATTAGTAGTCAGTCAGTAAAAATCATCAACTCAATAAGAGTTGGTTGCATTTCCTTGCACACTGCTTCTTATCTTCATTGTTACCCAACAGTTTTAACGTTTTTTTTGCTTCATTTCCTGCTTTTAGGATATCTGGGCCTCTATGTGGTGTACGTATTGACTGTTATTATCAGTGCATATATTTACAACCGCCAAAAACATTCAATGAATACAAGTGTTGCGAATGGGACACATGTTCCAGGTGAGAAACACAAACTCATGCACACAGACTTTAAAAAAAAAAAATGATGAAAGGCTGATGGATTTTCATCTTGATTTTCATCTGTTCATCTGCTGCAGATGAGTATCACTCATCTGACTCGTCTGATGATGATGATGTTCCCTACCTGATTGATGGGAGCATCCAGCAGGATTATGGTAGGACCTGTAAAACTTGAATATAAGTTGATAAATACCAGGATTTTTCTGCATGGTCAGGACTGTAACATTTGCATGTGTTTATTTGTGTGTTTCAGAGTCAGAGTACAGGCCGCTGCTGCCGTATTCTGGTTCTACGAGTGAGATCCTGCTGAACTCTCTGAACCCGGTGGACAACAGGAAGTGGAGGAGGAAATCATGCAGATGGAAAGTCCTGAAAGCACTCAGGGTGTGTGTGTGTGTGTAAAGAGCTCAAAGTCTACATGAATCTGGTTGGAGGTCAAAGCTAATTAAAACTGCACTTTTAAATGTGATGACGTAATAATGACTGTGCTCTCTTCAGACACCTCTGGAGGTCCTGCTGCTGCTCTGTATCCCCGTAGTCGACCCTGATAAAGAAGACAAGAACTGGAGACGTCCTCTGAACTGCTTCCATCTCATAACTGCTCCACTCGTGTGTGTGTTCTCCCTTCAGTCTGGAAAATGTAAGCGCGTCACCATATAAAATAAAATCAGCTTCACATACTGTAGCAGCCGCAATCACATGAAATATACGGTTAAATCATCACTCTGCAATCTTATCCTGTTTTTTCTTAACTAATGTCTAGATGCAGACTATATGATCCAAGGGCAATTTCCACTTTGGCTGCTGATTCTCCTGCTGGGACTCTTTCTGTCCTCAATTGTCTTCTGCACCACCACTAATGACTGCCCTCCCAGATATCACCCAGTAAGTATTTGTGAAGATTAAAAAGGATACATATATGGATACACACAAGACAGACACCATCTTTGGGAGGAGTGACAGGCTCAGTTCTTGTGTTGTGTAATATCAGGAGATTAATGTCATATATCAAACCTTTGGACAATCTGAACGTAAAAGTGAAATGATGATAGTGCTACATGAGATATTGACGTCTCAACCCTTACAGACACTCAATCAGCACGGCTAAAAATACAGTCCATGTTTGTGTGTGTGTGTTTCTAATTTAGTCTTGTTTTTCTCTCTCCAGCTGTTTGCTCTTTTGGGCTTCGTTGTGAGTGCACTGCTGATCAGTGCAGCAGCCTCTGAGGTGGTCAGTCTCCTGCACATGCTTGGTGTGGTGCTGAGTCTCAGCAACACTGTGCTGGGACTGACCCTGTTGGCCTGGGGCAACAGCATAGGAGGTGATGTTTGCAAAACTGGTTCTTTGTTCAAAGTATCTGCAAATAAACTCACATACCTAAAATCTAAAACAAATTATATGAATGTATCTTGTTTTTTTTTTCCCAGACTGTTTTTCCGACATCACCATAGCACGGCAGGGTTACCCACGGATGGCCATATCTGCCTGCTTTGGAGGCATCATCTTCAGTATCCTTATTTTCACATGAAAGTGTGTGTATTAGCAGAATGACATGAAGATAACATGTGACCTCCTTGACTGCATTTCCCTCAGACATGCTGTTTGGAGTAGGTTTGGGATGTCTACTACAGATGATTAAAACAAACACTCATGTTCAGGTAATCTCCTAAAAACTCTAACATGAACAGTTTATATGTATATAAAATAAAAATATACACACGATAAATCTTTGTCTGTTTGTCCTCTTCAGTTTGATCCAGAGGGTTCGCTGACGTGGGTTCTCGCAGCGTCTCTGGGTTTGTCTCTCGTCCTGTCCTTCGTCACTGTTCCACTTTGCCGGTTCCGCATGACTCTGCTCTATGGGTGCTTTCTCCTCGTCTTCTACGCCGTCTTCCTAATCATCGCGCTGCTCACAGAGTTTAACAAGATCCAATTATGATAGACACTAACACTGAGGCCATTCTGGAAAAAAAAGGGATGTCCTCCCTTTAATGCAGAATGACACACTGGAACAGACGCTGCACTGAGTGCAGACAAATGATGACTTCTTCTGATGCACTATTGCCTGTGACACTATGGTTGATTTGTGGAACCAAATGCCAGCAAATGAATGACAGAGTAGAGTTTCCTGCTCATGGAGAGCTGAAGCTAATCACAATGTGCCTTTATTTAGCTTCATGTTTATGCTGATCAGAGCTGATACTTTACTGGTACTTTGTCTCTAGAGGGAAAAGGCAGATTATGAAATTTGTACCTTTTGAAATATTGTAAGTTGACTAAATGTACCAATTTGAAAATATTGAAATGACTTTATACAAAGCTACTTTTGAAGAATTAAATATTTTTTCTTGGGTATATGTATTTGTAGGTTGTAACCGTGCTCTGCTCTCTGTGTTAAATGATACATTGGTATGTAATGGAGTAGTATAATAGTACAGCAAACATACATCAATACACTTGACAATTTGAACAGTTTATTAAAATCCCTTATTAACTAACTCAAGTACATTACAGAATAGGAAGTTATATAAAAGTAAAACACTTTGAGTCTGTTGTGACATTAGTTAGGAGATACATCATAGTTGATTTGAGCTAAAAGGAGTGTCAGTCTTTATACTTTTGGTCTTTAGAGAACTTTAGTAGTGTCTGTGTTAATACTGATCAGATGAGCCATTAAACTAAGGCATCAGGTTTAAGTACTACATGATTTACAAGAAGTCACAAAAGGCCTACAGCTGTACATGTACGCAACATACTGTGGTAGTACAGGCTCCCTCATAACATGTGTTGCAGTCTTTAAAAAGGGGGCAACGCTCAACGCTCCCATCCAAGGGACAGACCTGTACTGCTATCTGTCTGTCTGTCTGTCTGTCTGTCTGTCTGCAGTGACGACTCCAGGAAGGAGCCTCCGTTAACTCTTCTCACTTTGACATCAGCCCAAAAGGCCCCGGACGAGTTTCCCACTGTGGCAAACCATGAGTAAGTGAGGAGGCTGGAAAAGACCAGTAGTGAAGTTTTTTTTTTTCTTAGAATTAAAAAGAACAACTGAGAGATGGTGTTGGTGTTGGTAGTGTTGGTGGTGTGAAGGTACCACTCCCAGACTGTGCATTAGTTAATGCTGTTAGGTCCAGTTTGTGAGTTGAGCTGAGGCTCTGGGAAAGGAGACGGGTCATGGACGGGACTGTCCAGATCTCGTTCCAGGCTTTGGTCTGGTTCAGGCAGGTTTTCTTTTGAATACTCGGCATACCACTCCTGAGGAAACGGCATAGAAAAGGTCAGGAAGTCAAGAAAAAAAAAACAGCTAACTACTGTCAACAATCAGGATTATTTCCTTGGTTTCTTACCTGCATTTCTTCCTCATACATTTTCATGCTGAGGTCACTCTTCGTTCTGGACCTGCGACCTAGATACACCAGAGACGTGTGCTGTACATAACAAAGCAGAAAGAAAAAAGATAGTTAGTGGGAATTAATGTGAGGAGCAGAGTAAAAAGAGTTTATTGTGTGTGTTCTCACCCCGCCCTTGTCCATAGCTTGTAGGACTCCTTGTAGAGAGCTAAGTGACGACTGTCCTGGGCACATCTGTTTGTACAACTCTAGAGTGGCCAGAGCTTCCTCTCGACTGACCTCCACTTCAAACACAATCCCGTTCTCTTCTACACACGGAAAGAAATCAAAATCACTCATTGTTCTCGAAATCAGTGACGCTACCATTCCACAGAGAACTGGTAGCTAATTATTAATCAAATATGTTTTTTTCTTCTGATTATCTGTGCAAGAAATGGCACAAATATTCAAGAATACATGACGTCATCTGTGCCATAGATTCTGTAAAAGTTATATACAATATCCACACATGCACCCAAACACACAGTCCCACCCTCTGGGTTCTCCAGTGGTTCCCGGTTCTTGCGGCTGTAGTTCATGCGGAACACAAAAGCGTCCAGAATGAACGCCACAATGATGGTCATCACCACCTGGAGGAGGCACACACAAAACATCATATGCATGTACAAACACAATCACATTCACACGCACAGGAAGAAGCGTTTACCATGGAGACGTCACAAGACACACACATAAACTGTATTAATACACTCACCATAGTAACGATATAGAAGGTCATGAAGTACAGGCGGCTCCAGTGGCTTGTCATAGAGGTCACTCCTTCCTGTTGGTGATCAAACACAGTACAAATTAAACAGCGACACCTTGTGGTCAAAGACAAGACAGCACAGATAAATGACTTCATCTTACCATGGTGATGTACCAGTTATTGACCACAGTCAGTTCAAACAGAGTCACTGGATGAAAAACAAAACAAGAAATGAAGCCACAGATTAAACACATGAAAATGTAAACATCTGAAGGGAAAAGAACTCAAACATCTTTAAGTCATTAAATCCCCAGAAAACATGTCACCACAGGCTTCCTCTGAACATTTAGTTGTTATTAAAAACACAAGTGAGCCATTGTGAATATGAAAAGATGAACAGCTGTATAGATAGATATGTAGGACAGATTTAAAAAATACTGACATTCAATCAATCAATCAATGTATTATTTACTCCCATTTAAGTAATACTTTCTAAACAATAGCTGCTGAGCTATTTTAGGGAATAAGATTTTAGAAAAAACTAAATCTTATACTTATGACATGTTTTTTCAATTATGTTTTCAGTAGCAATAAATAAGCTCACGAACTAAGAGCCACAGACCAGCGAGGACACACAAACGCATATTTGTTATTGGTGTTTTCATGGGAATAACATCCTAAACTTATATGAGATCACTTACCAAAGCTGCTGAGAATGTTATTGAAGTTATTGAGATAATAATAGCCTTCTTCCAACACTGTTTTGTTGCCAATAGTGACGTTGATCTGTCTGTAGGAGTCTGCCACTGTGCTGGCGCTAAGAGAAAATAAATTGATCGAGAAGTTAGTGGAGGTGAAGATAATTTATCCTCCAATGTCTAAGAATACAGCGTGTCTCACTTGCAGCAGTTGGGGTAAACGACATCTGCGAAGAACTCCATTCCCACAATTGCAAAGGAGTAGTAGAAGATGATTAAGGTCAACCCCAGACTTGCCATTCTAGGGAAGAGCTCAAACATGGTGTCCAGCACATTACGATACCTCTGCTTTATCTTAAACAACCTTAGAGAGACGACAGAAAGTAATTATAAACAGGATTTCAACTAAATTGTCTGCTCTAATTAGTAGGACAGTCAAAATAAAAGCATACCGGAGCAGCTGAAGTGGTCTGAGCACTACAATAAAGTAAAAAGGCTCCATGTCGAAGGCAAGAGCGATCAGGCCAAGGAAGGCAAACACTGTCACCGAGAAGTCGAACCTGTAAATACAGACAGAGCAGAGGAAAAATTATCACAACAAAATACAGAGCCGGTGTTTAGTTCATGTTCAAATCATGTTTTAATTAAGAAAACTTGTTATTACTCACAGATTCCAACCAGAGCTGAAATAAGCCATCGGCCCCAAACCTGTTATTTTCAATAACACCTCTACACCATAAACTTAAAGAGGAGACACAGAGAGTTAATATTAGAGCATGTAAAAAACTTAATCTTTGAAGTTTTATAGCACATGAAAACTGTTTTCAGTCTCGGCGTGATTGGGAGACAACATGTGGCGTACTCACTGGTCAGAAAAACAATGTAACTCCAAGGAACTAATCTGGACCAGGAAAAACCACCTACAAGGGAGAGAGGAGGGTGAGACACGTGTTCCACAGCAGTTCATTTATTCAGCCATGTGACTTCAAGTTATTGAGAGAGATTACTACTGAGTGTGTACGTCTCCACGAGAATCCACACACCATTGATGGCCACCACCACATCTGCAGTCGCAAAGAAAAAAAAAAAAAAATAAAAGGTTTCGAGTTTACAGTGAGAGACTTTGCCTCAGTATCTCAGCTGAGAGAATGTAAATGATTACACTTACACATGGTATATTGGAAAGCCTTAGACTTTACCAGAAGATTGATCCCTATTGAAGCAGAAGAAGAATAAAGCAGTGAAAATCAGGAAGTGAAAGAAATTTTCTTATAGGATAACTAAAGAGTGAAACAGAGAACTTGCCTTTAAAAATGAGGAAGGTAGTGTGTGGAAGGTCATCAAACCAATGTTCTCCACTGCGTCGTGCCTAAATAACACATATGGTAAATTATATCAAAACAGCAAAAAGGACATAAAAAGACACAGCATTATGAATGCACAGTACAAATGTGAGGTTACTCACCTTCCACTTAAGGCCAATGACTTCATAGAACTTATAAAAGTCCTGAAGACTGTAGCAGAGCAGACATGAAATGTAACAGTGCTATTAAACAGATATTGTGAAAAAAATATGTGTGTTTGACATTTACCTGAGCATAGGAGCCCCTGAAGTGTTCAGAGCTTTATATGTGAGGAAGCGGTCTCTTGCAGACATCCGTGGTCTGTAAAAACGCATCAGACCGTCGAACTGTTTCAGTGACACACCCATCGGCCTCTGGAGAGAAAGAAAAAATAACAGTAATGCCAACACAATGGCTGTGAGTGCTTCACGAGATAGGTCAAATAAAGAATTTATACAAAATATTACAGTGTAAGTTCATACCTGTCGGCTTACTAACAGCTGGAAGGCACGGTCAATAGCAGAGCGTTTATGAAGCAGGAGAGATTTAAACTTCATCTTCTCAACGTCATTAAATGTATCAAACACAACGGCCAGGAGCTGGAGGGAGATAAAAGAAAATAATAGTGTAGTGACATTGACGAAGAGCAGTTATGTAAAAGGACTGTAGGCCACGTTGATGTTCAACAGGATTCAAATACAATCAATATTTCATCACAGACAGTGGCCACTGTCACTTACATACATCAGACTGGATGTTTCAGAAGTGGTGAGAAAAAGGTTATTTGTATCCAAAGCTGTTGAATCTAAAGAAACTAGGCTGGGTTGAAGGTTTCTTGAAAAAGACACCTCTTGGATGAGAGGAGGAACTTGTTCAAGAATCTACAGCCATTTAGTATTTTGGATACTGGGTGAATGAGAATCTTCACAGACAGATAATTTGTACCAGGTTCATGATGAAGTAGAGCTCTATGGAGAGGTAAACAATGAAGAAGACACAGGACCAGCGGTTCTTGGAGTAAGCTGGCATCATCACATCAGGGAAACTAAAATAAAGAGGAAACCAGAATATACAAAATGAAAACTCTGAAATCAGCTGAAACATACAGAAAAATCATGCTGAGCTCTAAAGGAAGGAAGTGCCACTTGCATGCTATGTGCGTGAAAAAGTGACTGAATGGTCCTACACATATTGCTATACTTACTTTGCTGTAGTCAGCAGCACAAACAGACTGACGAGGCTGTTCTCCAGAGTACTGAAGTACTGCAGAGACAGAGGAGAAGGCTTAAGACAGGAAATCTGACCACAACAGAGACAAAACAGAGACAAGGAAGAACCACCGTGACTCAAACAGACTATTGTCAGAGAAAGTAAAAACTCAACATACCGGGTCAGCAGTGTTTGGAGAGAAGAGGCAGAAACCTGGAGGAGACAAAGGAAAAAATCAAACAAAGTAACAGAAAAACAGATCCCCTCCAAACACAACAGACATTTGTGTGTGACCGTTAAAGAAGCAAAAGCATCTGTGCAATATATGTTTAATGTGTATTCTTACCAAGGATAGCAAATATAACCATGAAGAAAAGCAGGAGTAGGAGGATGTCGATAAAAGGTGGGAGGGACTGGAAGATCTGACGCAAGTTTCTGATTGGATGAAAGAAACCGTGTCAGTGACGAGTGCTTTTAATAGTTAAATCAGTGGTGTCTGTAGGCTCAAGATTCCCAGAGTAGCAACATTAAACCTCTATCTCAGAGAACAGTATATAAAATAATAACCAGTACATTTACGTCTATACAAGTCCGTGTATGTTCAGATAAAGAAACTCTTAGAGACAGTTCAGTGAATTCTATTCTAACTATAACTGAGCTTACAAGATTTTGTCTGGCCTTGCAAGCTTACAGTATTGTGTCATTGTTTTTCTTTCATATGAGGAGAATTATTTTTAGCCTTGAAAGAGATAAATGGAGTATTTTCTTCCTTCTGAGAGATGGGTGTGGGTTGTTACAAAAACATCGACTTGAAGATGAAACGTCTGGTTCGTATCCGTGACTTTGATACAACTGGGTCAATCTCTGTACCTGTTTGTTTCTGTTCATTATGTACCTGCGCACAGCCCCACAGTATCTACAGTCCACCAGGAATATGGGCCTGAGAGCTCTGGTCACTCGCACATGAGACGTTTGTCTGATCAGAACCACTATGGCCTCCACGAACTGTAGTAGCAACACACACGTCTGCACAAGGAGAGGAGACAATATGAACAATACACGGTGGCAGAAACTGAATTAACAGCATCAGAAAACATCCATCATGTATGAGTTACCTTCACCATGGTCCTCTTGTGCCGTATAAAGATGTGGAAGCCTAACCAGCGGAGTTTCATGCATAGCTCAAACGCTACCATCACCAATGCCAGCAGCTCCAGCGTGGCATGAACCTGCAGGGGTGTCACATAAACGGCAACTTTAATAACAGGAAACTCTGCACACAATCTAACATATGTCTGTGTATATATATATATATATATATATATATATATATATATGTTCACTCACATAGACATCCAGACGCAGAGAGGGCACAGCAGGAGCTTCACACAGCGACAGCATCATCAGCAAAAGACCTGTCAGCAGCTCCATCATGTAGAACAGGTGGTTGTGGGCAAACAGGTACGCTGCCAGTGCTTTCGGGTTGCGAGGATGCGTGAAGAACTTATCATTGTTCTCTCCTTCCTGTATACAACATTCAAAAAACACGAGTCACACACAGAGAAGATTAGAGCTGATGTTCTACTAATATTATAACTCACCTGCATATAAACATATTTGTGACTTGCTGCAGCTGTTCATGATCTATACATAGCAGCTCTCCACGTAATCATTTACGAGCAGTATGGTGTTTACATTTCATGACCATGTGAACTCAGTTCCTGTTGCTCTGTACCTGCAGGTAGATTGCTGCCTCTTGGTAGTTCATCTCCCAGCTTTGTCGTAATGACACATTTTGGGCTCTGCAGTTTTGAGGCCCGGGTGTTGAGATCACAGCATTGTTCACTATGTCATAATTGCCTCCACCTCCATCTGGAAGAAAACACACAAGAGACAAATTGTTGACACAGGCTTTAAAATGTACCTTTTCCTTTCACTTTTATATTTATATTTTAGATAAAATCATACATGGATCACACCATTTAGACACACACAGCACATTGAGGAGGAGTATGCACGTACCAATGTTGTCTAGTTCTAACTGCAAGGCATAGGAGGAGATCACTATTGGACCCTCATTTTGGGTGTGATCTTCATGAAAACCGGCTGCCTGCTCACATAAATTCTCCATTGATCAGTCTGGATGTTTCTATGGGAGTTCACTGTGTGGATAGAGTAACGTTCCTGAAGTCTGTGTATGTGTGTATTAGTCACAGTGTTCTGGTTTTATTCCAGCATCCACACACATCTGGAGATACAGATGGCCAAAACATTCCACTCAGGCCTGACGCAAACCTCCAGAAACACAGTCACAAGTGAAGTCCTGATGCGAATCCTTCTTCACCGAGCCAGAAATATTCAGTCCACTTTAGAGGATAAAAGTGACACTGGAGACGAAACACTCCTCAAGAGAACTGACAGTGTTTACAACATTCAGTATATCTTTGACAACCACTTGCTTCTTTTGTAAAAAAAAATGTCTCTTCCAGTCACCTTGATGAGAGATACTGTACAAACTTGCAGGCTAAAATTATCCTCCTGCTTCAGAGTGTGTACTTTGAACTGAGCGCTGTCAGTCAATAAGAAAGTGCTGCGTTTGCACTGATGTCACATTGCCTATTACATTTTCTTCCTGTCACAGACAAGGCACAGACATGAGACAAATAAACCACAAGAAGAATGAATCCCGTGCTAACTAACATAGATACCCTGTAAGAATACAACAACAGCACGTGACTGTCATGCTTTTTTCTTAAGGCTGCTTTTTTTTTTTTTTTACAAAACTGATTTAATAGTACTATAGAAAGAAAGGGAAAACCCAACGTTATCTGAGAGCTTCAAGCAGGATCTTTCATAAAAACAAATCTGTTTTCTTCTTGAATGAAAAGTCCCTCCATGTGTCTTTCTGCAGCTGCATATTTCAGTCCTGTGCGAATCTATCTGGGCAATCTTCCCACACACTGAGCATCACTTCATGTTTCTGCTTCAGGCACAAATCCTTGAAATAAAAACGTAGTGGAAACCATATGCAGTCACAGACGTTTCCTGTCCACCATGACCACAGCAGATTGAGCTGAAGTGTGAAGATCAAATTCCAGTTCAGCGGCAGCCGGGCTGTTATCCTGAGAGGAGTACATCCTGTGTCTGTCCTGTGCCATACCAACCCCTCATTTCTTTCAGAACAATAACATGTTAGAATTACCCGTTCAATAACATGGTGGGATCAGGATCAAAGGAACCAAAACAGACTCGGCAGTCGCGACTGTTTCTCCCAGTAAAAAATAAAATATAGTTTTGTGGTGATCTGTCAGATCCAGACCACCAGCGATAAAACTAAACTCCAAAGCATGTGATTTGTCACTGAGGTGATACAACGCAGCCTTCTTACTCCGTGTCTAGGTTCAAACTCCATCTATTTCAGGAAAGCTCCAACAATAATCAGCAAAAATAATGTGATATTCCCGCCTTGTCCACCACTCCTACATATCCCGAGAAAAAAAAAACTCTACTCCTCCCGTCCACTTCCAGAGCAATAGTAAGCTCTAACACACAAACACTTACAAACAGGCTACAGACATTCACACACACACAACGCACACATGCTGCACATGAGCAGCAGGGAGGGGCTGAGAGCTCAGGGCTCACTGTGTGCTGAAGCAGCAGTTTCTCAGATGGGTCATTTTGTAGCTTATATGTGAAGAATACAAAGGGAACAGGATTACTATGTTGAGTGGATGCATGGATACCCATACATGCTGCACACACAGACACACACACACGTGACCGTAGAGCCTGATGGACAATCTCTTTTCTCTGTTAAAGCTGTGTGGGTCTGAACAGTATGTACGCAGACCGTCAACAACTTCTGACCTCATCAGTGTGAAGCTGGTAAGTAGATTCACTTTACAACATGTACATACTAAAATAATATATACAGTACATATAAAGCTCTTTAATGCACATAAATGACACTGCATCACGCCCAAACACTTCTAATTCTTGCTAACTATTTTGGAGAAGCATTGATTTGACTTTGTGCCATTTTGTAATGATGTTGTAATGAGTCTAACATTTTTGTCCACTAAAATAAAAAAAAACAAAACAGAAACTACAGCCTCCAAAGTTGAACCAACACAATTGTGGTTTGATTAGATTTTATTGCAGGACTGTTATATTAGATTACACAGTGACCATATCATGTTATGCAACATGATCATGGGCCTCATCCATTCACTCACAGTCAACATAAAAATCCCTGACGTTTAAAGATCAGAGTGAAAACTTACTCTCGTCTCCTCTCTCCGTCTCCTCGTTGAGCAGACCGCTGTTTGCTTCGTCCCAGGTTAAGATGAGAGGCACATCGTCGTCCGACTCCATTACTACCAGCACATAAACAGGCTGCAACCAGCCTCGGTTTGCTAACGTTCCGTTACAGATAAAAACAAGCGAACAACCAGCTAAACAACTACAAGATTTGTTCTGCAAACCGCAAAACAAGTGCACATCTTGGGTGCGCACAGTCTAAACGTTACCGCTGTTTGCTAACAAACTGCGTACTTCTCCTTCTGTGCTAACTAAGGTGATGGTTAACGACAAGTTAAATAGTCACAATACAGGAACTAGCAGCTCTCCAGCAGTGTGGGCGGGTAATGCCGGCTGTTTTCTTTTTTTCAGATTTAGTCTTTGTCCTGTCAAAGATTACATCTGTCACCGAATCAACTAGTCGTCTGTCACTCGGGCTAACATGTTGAGACGGTCGGTCTGCGTCCATCACGGCATCGTTACAGGACAACAGGCTTCCTGCTGGATAACAGAAGATGTGCCTGTTCTGGTAACATTTATCCAAGACAGAAGTACACCAATTTTATAATTTTGATCAATATTCCCACAAGCGACACTACCATTACACTAAAAAATAGGCGATACTGACACTGTAGTTATCGCTACATCAACAAACTTTCGCGACACTGAAGCAATTCACGGCAGGCAGTAACCGTTAGGAAATTTTCAAAATAAAAGTCCCATTGTAAACCTTTAAACAGATAAATTAAATGGACCCATTAAATTTATTTAATTTGTTTATTTATTTCATGATTCATAAAAAAAGATGTTCATACGTATATGATTTTTTGTTTGTTTATTTGTTTGTTTTTTATAAGCCACAAAGATACAGGCGCCTTCATTCGGTATCCTAGCAACAAAGACAGAAAATGTCAACAACGTTTTCTGCTCGCGGCCAACAAACCAACTTCAGGTATGTGTCTGATAACTCTCTGTTTGGGCTATAAAATAGCTCAGGTTAAAGCCAAAACATAAATCAGGAAATGTTTTTAAACAACTTAAAGCTTAAATAATTTTCATGGTATGTATAGTTTGATGTTATCACGTTGCCACAACCGGAGCTAACTGTCGATGCTTTTGCGGATTTATAACTTATCATTTATATCTGTCAATATATCGTATACATATTTTCCATAATGTCATATATGATGTAAAATGATGTTACATTTTTGTAAATAAAAGCTAACCCAGTGCATGTCATAATGTAATAATTATCCAACCACTAATGATGCCACTAATGATCCCTTCCCCCCCCTACCATCCAGTATGTATACAAGTGGAGCAACAGTTGTGCCAGCGAAGGCAAAGACCAGACAGGACAACACTCAAAAGAGCCATAACCTGTTAAAGAAAAAGCTGCTCTCTCTTGAGGCTCAGAGGATCTCAAACATATTAGAAAACTGCATCAGTCAGATTGAGATCGCAGCAGCTCTGCCTGCTTTACTGCGCGTGAACAGTGTGTCAAATTTCATGGACGAAGAGCTGAATAGGGCACTTCACCGGCATAAACTTTTAAATGAAAGACTGGAGACACTCGAAGCTTTGAAGGAGGAGTCAGAGGGAGAAGATGGAGAAACCAGGAAGAGAGAAAGGGCTCGGATCGAGAAGGACATCAAGGACTCTGTCAGGGATGTGCTCAGGCTTTTTCGAACGCGTCCAGATGCTGTTTCTGGCTTAAGGACAGAGTTAGGTATGGAAGTAGAGGAAAACGTATTTAAAATGATCACAGGGCTTAAGATGTTTCACAGGCTCATAATAGAAAGGTTGCTGATCGGTGTGCATGAGGAGCCACAGCTGGTCTCACCCAAGCCGACGTATTTGCCCCCCGTCTACGACCTGGGGATGGTTCCACAGGAAGAGGAAATAGCTTCAGCCATGAAGAAGATAGATACAAAGGTGAGGCAGCATTTTGGTTGTTGGAAAAAGAAGCTGTTTTTTTAAAAAGTCCAGTCAACTACTGGCACAACCTGCTTAGACATAGCTAATGTATTATCAGCTCTTGGTCTTTTTCATACTACATCTGTTCTATCCTTATATTTGCACGACAGATTTCTGAGAAAAAGCTTGAGATCAAACACTTGCAGGATTCTCTGCAACTGTACAGAACACAAGAAGCAAATATGTTGCAGCTGGCGGACAAGCAGACTCAGCCACACATCAAGACGTCAAAGAAACAGGACAGTTTGCAAAAGGAAATCGACCAACTAACTCTTCAGCTCAACAATGTGATGCTTGAAAACAGAGAGGCAGAGAGAAAACTACAAGACGTAAGTTTAGTTTATCTACCATTTCACAGTAAATCTTTCATATTTAAGAGGTAGTAACATATTTAGTTTTCATTGAAACTAATATTGTTTCTTCCTTGGCAGAAAAATGAAGGTGTGAGGACAGAAACTGAAGATTTGCTCCAAAAATTTGACTGTGAAATAGAAGAAAAACAGGTACAAACTCCACCAAGTGCTAAACTTTGCAAGAATAATTTGACATGTT
This sequence comes from Polydactylus sextarius, assembly GCA_016801845.1. Taxonomy (NCBI): domain Eukaryota; kingdom Metazoa; phylum Chordata; class Actinopteri; family Polynemidae; genus Polydactylus; species Polydactylus sextarius. The sequence continues at coordinate 10,640,544 of CM028915.1, read as the reverse complement.
CAATATAAGTGCAGTGTGATTACTAGATCATCTACTTAATTGGTTTATCGTATTATGGTTTTCGCATAAATATATAATTTTTTAGGATGAAATGAACATTTATGAAATGTTTAGAAACAATTTTCAGTCCTTCCATCATCACCTCTCTCAGGCCGACCTGGAGCTGAATGAAATTAAGTACGAAGGGGAGGAGGAGGAGCTAAAGAAGCTGGAGAAAATCTTTACTGTCCTGGAGGTGGAGTACAACAAGATCCAGGAGAAACGTCAGCTGGAGGAGGAGATGAGGCAGATAGAGATGAAGGAGCTGGAGCTGAAAACTAAAGCTGCTATTATGGCCCAAGCATGGTGGAGAGGCTACAGTACTCGCAAGGCTTTAAAGAACAAGGGTAAAAACAAGAAGGCCAAAAAAGGCAAAGGCAAGAAGAAGTAAAACACTGACTTATATTTAACACACTATACCTGTAGAGCATGAATGTTTTTTGGATGTTTTATACAAAAAAGCAAATATGATTACACCACAGATTCAGTGTGTTTGACATTTATGTCTCGTTTTTCAATAAAGTCTCTGTTTGAGAACATAAAGGATTGCAGGTCTCTTCAACTCTGACACAGAAACCTTATTAATGCTTAAAAACAATGGACCAATGTGTGAGACTGTTACCTCCATAATTCTGATGAATACATTAAGTTTAATGATTTCAGCAAATTTACAACATAACTCAGCTATGTACTGACACAAGTCTAACAAAGTGAGATGAAGCAGGCTCATTCATTGGGTAGTGCAGCCGTTGTTTTCTTCAATGGCCACAGGGTGACAGTACAGACTCTTGTTTTCTGAATTACCTACATTACATAACATTTGCAGCCATGTGGACAGAAGCAGCCAGGGATTGAACCAGTCTAAGTTATTTGATATTGACACTAGATGTTCAACATATTTTATTTTATTTATTCTTTTAAGTCAAAACAAGTCAACTTATAAAAGTATATGTTTATCAACATCAGAACCATTAGTGGTAAATACTTTACTTACATAGACTTCTTCTATGTGTACTGACTGTAAACTGAAAATTAAGTTTAATTAAAATTTGTGCATTTGTATGTGAATATGCTACTGGATGCCTTAATTTCCCTTGGGATTAATAAAGTATCTATCTATCTATCTATCTATCTATCTATCTATCTATCTATCTATCTATCTATCTATCTATCTATCTATCTATCTATCTATCTATCTATCTATCTATCTATCTATCCAACGACCAGATAAATTGTAAATAAAATATTCAGTGTTATTTTTAGGTTAAAACTTAAAAGAGTGAGACGCAATGTGCTTTTTGTCCGTTTTGCTGCTCTGTCCATCGTTGTGTCTGTGCGAGGGATTTTCATGTTGAATTATCTGCATGAACCTCTTGATCTAATAGGAGACACAAGGACAACAGTAAGTAACAATCATCATTTTATGTTGCTCTGGATGTTTGTCACCATCTCTGCTCTGTCAGGACACATACCCTGTCCAACTGCTTTTCTGTGTCGTTCATATCAACACCCCCTGCTCCGTCTGCTTTATGCCCTGTCATTTCATAGAGGCAGAAGATCGCCATCTTCAACTCTCCCAGTAGAAGAATCTTCTTTGTTGCAGTTTCCTGAATTTGGTCCCACTTCTTTTCCTATATAAAGACAGAGGTAAGTAAATTTCAAGATATTAAGAAAGATTTGCTTTGATGTGAAACTTATTTGTGGTGGTGGTGGTACCCAAATTTGAGCTTCAGAGTGTGTTTCCCTCTGCTTGGTGTGGAGGTCGGACAGTTTGTTGATCATTTCAATTTGCACTAAGGCATGCAGGTCCTCCTGTGCCACTAGTGCTTTTGTCTGCTCGTTAACCTGTTCCTCTGCCTTACTCTGCCTCTGATAGAGCTGGGCTTTAACGTGGAGCTGATTCTCCATATGACTCACGAGTGAATGCAGATCCTCAAACTGCAAAACACACACACAGACACATGTATTACATGTAGCCTCAAAGTTAATATTAAATTATTACATACTGAGGTTGTTTAATGGAAGAATAGTTGGAGTATACCTTGGTCCTTTTCCGGACCTGCTCCAAGATGTCCCAGTACACAGAGTATCTCTGCACGTGGAGCTCTAGCTTCTGTTTCTTCTCCATCAGTTCAGCCTTCTCCTTCTTCAGCCTCTCTATCTCCTCATCCTTTTGAATCTTCTTCCCCATCTCCCTGACGGGTTTCTCTTCTCTCTACGCCGGACACAGAGGGATTTTAGTTTGTTGTCATCCAGTTCCAGACATGAAACTTTATTCAGTTTAATACGGGATATAAGGAGTTATGTGTAAAATACTGTACCGTGACAAATGAGTCAATGCTGAAGCGCGAACTCACTAATTCCTTGTCAGCCTCTTTTGTTTGTTTCTTTTTTGTCTCCAACTTCTACATAAAAACACACATGATGAGCAGAGATTACTTAACGTCCTGACTTAACAGTGTTATCTAATTCTCAATTTTGTGTCTTAAATAACTTTGTTTTCCTTCATTGAGAAATGTTACACAAATAAATACACATTTAGTTGGTTAAGCATTAAAATTGAGCTCTGAAGCTTAATTATTACTCTACTTTTAGCTTTTTTCCAACATAGCAATGCCATATTATCATATGATTTGTCCTGTTTATGTTTTTTTATAAACAGCCGTCATTTCTGTCCTGATATTATTCTGTTTTGTTTTTTTCCACAGAAAAATAAAAGATTTAAACCTGTTTGCGCTCCTGTATCTGTGCCTCGAGGGCTGCATCCTCCTGTCGTTTCTTCTGTAGTTCAAAGAGGACGTCGATGATCTCAGCTGTTGCTGTCATGTCGGAGCAGTCTCTCACACAAACACACGACAAAGTCACAAACTCTGGTCTTTTCACGCTTCACATAAACTCACAGTGAGACATGCTGCTCTCTGACGGGCTCTGAAAGACTCCGTTTTGTTGAAGACTTTGTTTCGGGAATATTTAAAAGCACGTGTTTTCCCTTGTTTTAACGCTTCCTTTCTTCTTTTGTCGCATATTAAACTTTGCTTTCAAACTATCCATGAGCGTGCGCATCCAGCGTTCTTTCCGGTCGTTTCTATGGTAACACAAACCCGGAAACTTTTAAGGTACATTCCTCCGTTTGTGCATAGAGAGGAAAACAGCGCCACCTACAATCTTCAAAACATTTTAGAATTTAATCTATGAGTCAGAATCAAATAAATAATAATGTTTAGCTCCTGATTCTGTGTCTTTTCCATGGTGCATACCATACATTTTGTTGTGTCTTAAAACAACAGAGCAGTCCAACATAGTTGAATCTAAAGCAACTAAACTGTTGTGATTTCTCTCATCCAAGAGGTTTCTGCAGTTCCGGAAAGAAAAGAAGCCATTTAGGTGAAGATAAAGAAACCATCACTCAACAGAGGAGGAGGAGGCCTGTGAAACCATCTGTCACCCATATACAATGCTCTCTTTTCATCCATTCCCACTCATCTGCCTCAGGTGGGAACAACAAGTGAAGCCACTTAACCTCTGGTGACATTAACAACTATCGTTACAAGAAACAGGAGCTTCTCAGTGACCTTTATTGACCCTAACGACCACTGTCGAACCTGCCTGCCTCACCAACGACTGTTAATACACCTGTGAACACTAGATCTCTGGTGTCACAACAATCTCCATCAGAACTGAAGAAGCCTCTTGGATGAGAAGTGAAACATCTTCAAGATATTACAAGAGTCCAGTCGCCTTAGATTCAACTAATGATGAAATGTGAATGTGCACAGACAGCAGAGCTAGTCGTCTCCAGTCTGAACAAAATGCAGATTTTTTTGCATTTTTTTTTTTTTAAACTGTGGTTGAGATACAAGATCTTAAAACAAGAGGAATAATGTTCTGCCTACAAAGGGGGCTTTATCTCAGATATGTTGAATGGTCTGAATCACCCAAAAAAAAAAATTGAAAATGTGTGTACAGTTGAGACCTCGGTGATTTTACCCCTGAAACGTTAGTTACAGACATTTGATTGACAGGTGTTAGCATGAAGAGATGTGAAATTTTTTCACTTGTAGCACAGAAATCACACTTGATATCACACCTTTGAACTGCTAACACTTGGACATGATGAGTGGTTACACACCATGTTCCTTATCACACACTGGACAGACAGACACGCATGATGATGACACTTAGCGGTAAACATGTCAGAGTCAGGATCGGTTGTGTGAAATTGTTATGGCTACTTTGGATCAAAAGATGCAGACCTGATTTATGTGTGGATTTATTGGAGTCTGAGAGGTTGTTTACATACTGAAATATGCTTAAGAATAAAAATATGCTGACATGTCAGTGGGTCATGATATGCAGCCCAAACATCAGCATTTTTGTCTTTTTTTAATCAGACTATAAATGTGGGAATAAGGATGGACATTTAGTCTATAAAAGTCTATGTAGAAAAATAATTATTGAGAAGTGATCTTAGGAACTGAGGTTCAAACTTCATCCTTGACACTGGAAAGAGCAGTTGACCAAAGTGATAATAATCAAAGGCACCAGACCAGCTACTAAAATAACCATGCTATGATATTTCTGTGGTCTACATTGAACTTTGAACCTCAGCTGCTTTCCAGCCAGTATTGATGAAAGGTCTTTGTAAAGAGCCCATCCAAAATAATTATCCAAAGATGCACTTTTCCAGGGAAAAAAATGCTTATTTCATCTACTGATGAAGCTCGTGATGGGAGCTTGAGAATTTAATGTACAAAAACTGAAACTAGAAGTCTGTTTTTGATTGAATGATTATTACTATTCTACCAGGACTTTCACAATTTCATGAAACATTGTTAAAGGCTTGTTATCACAGTTAAGAGATGAGGTGGGGAGGAGCTGTGTGTGACTGAAGATTGAGTTATTCGTAATTTGACACTAAATGTTCATAGCTACTTGGAGCAGAGTGGCACATGGTGGCGGGGAAAGGTGACATTAGTGCACTTAATGGAAATACTGTGTGCTGTTATTTTTTCCTTAACAATTTCCAAGTGTGGCGAAGATGGTGATGCTGATGGTGACAGCATCAGACCCAGAAACCAGAAAAATGCATCTGATGTAAATGCACACACACACACACATAAGCCAAGAAAGACACAGAAAAGGCATGACCAAAAAGGCAGTGAAGGGGAAAAACAACAACACAGATAGCTGCAGGCAGAGATGCTGCTACATCCATTTTTGATGAATGAATGAGTGGCTTGCTGCGTGGACAGACAGACACAGACACACACACACACAGTACTTTATTAATACTAATGGAATGATGCTGTCATAATGAAAGCATGTTGTGTCAGGTACAGTACAGTGTGAGGTCACAGAGATGGAGACATCACACCCATGTAAACACCAGCAGACCTTTTAACAGCTGAGGAGAATGAGAAGAAGATAGGTCAGAGTGCATAATCATAGACACAAAGCTCATAAATACAAAAGAAATACTGGTGGCACTGTTCATTTATTAAACTTAATGGTACTCATTGTCTGTTTAAATGTCACTTAACTCACAAGAACCCACACCCATTGTTCCTTATAGATAGACCAAATGGACCACATAGAACACATTTGTGTGTGTGTGTGTTTTTTTTTCAAATACTACCTCCTAATGTCTCAACCTGCAAGGGATTATGACACTATAAAATTATTTTAGTGCATCATAACACACACACACACACACACACACACACACACACACGCATGCACACACACAGTTGAGTGGATAGGTAATAAACATTTAGACATCCATAATTAAAGGTCAACAGTGTGGTGCAAACAGATATTGAGAGGAAGTCTGTGTTTATGCTAATACCTTGTCAGGCAGAGGGGCCAGCGACTCTCTGACACCATCTATTAATAATGAGACAAGATCACAGAAATGCACTGGGTATGAGCCAAACAATGCTGGTTCTGGCAAATAATAGGATCTGATAGTGGGCTGAGTGAGTGCTATGAAATCGGATTGCGTGTGCATGCAGTGTTCTGAGAAAGTGAGAGTATGAATGGATTTGTTTGTTTATTGATGTTTGTGTTTTGTGTTTGTCTCACAGTAGTGGTCTTGTCTGGCCTGTTTGCAAACATGCTTACACATAAGTGGTGACAAGACCTGCATAAAGACGAGGGCATGCGAAGTGAAAGGAGAGAAGGAAACCAGACAGGAGCTGATGAGGCCATTAAAACCTCTACTAAAGGAAAAATGGATCATGATCATGATCATGATCATAATCAACTGGAGAGTGTGCTATTTGAATCTATCCAAAATGTTAAAATACTTTAAAAATATTTTTTCTAGCTGAGACATCTATTAATATAATCAAATAAGACAGTGATTCCCCATCTGGGGTCATCAATTAGGTCAGAATTTTTTTTTTTCTTTGATTCTATTTAAGATTTTGCTTCTTCATGTGAAAAACAGTAAATAAAGACACTTCAAGCCAATAAAATAACATTATTGTGAGGGACCACAAGCCAAAAATATTTAAAATCACAAAAATAGATTAAAGCCTAGTCAACAAAAACAATAATATAATATAATATAATATAATATAATATAATATAATATAATATAATATAATATCATATAATATAATATAATATCATATCATATCATATCATATCATATCATATCATATCATATCATATCATATCATATCATATCATATCATATCATATCATATAATAACGTCTCTATGATGGTGAACATGATAAATATCACCATGTTAGCATGTTATCTATGATTTTGCATTCGGACCAAACGCGATTTTTACGTACCAAGTCCACGTAAGGACACGAGGAGACGCGAATTCAACTCGAGCCGGCTGACGCGAGCGCACGTTGAAGTTGAACAGAAAATTGAGCGAAAAAATTTCGCTCGACGCGCTGTCGCGATAGCGTTGAACGTCGGCTGACGTCACCGCGAACCAGGAAGTGAGGGCTAGCCTAACCTTCGACACAACTTCTGTACTTTACGGACAGAACAAAAATGGAGTGGACTTGCAGAAAAAGTCACAGAAGCAGTAGGACCAGCGAGTAAGTAATATTAACGCACTTTAGTTGTTAAGATTGATTTTGTTTTTGCCAGGTGAAGCGATTTGATGGCCTCGTGGGGGCAGCAGAAATAGCAGCAGAAGTCCTAGCAAACAGGTGTATATCAACACATCCAGCTGTTGTGTGATGATCAGCTGTGTTGATGTGCTGCACTTCCTGTCCAGTGTATAGTACAATAAAGCTCTTTATTATATCTGAGTTGCAAGTTATTTGAACTCACAGCATTTTTTTTTTCACTGTGGCCTTTGCCAGACCACGTGCACAATAGTGACCTGACAGTGTTACTTAATTCAAAACTGGGGGGTTGTGAGGTGCCGACTGTACAGTGAGCAAACAAGCAGAGCAGTAAAATAAAGTCCTGCTGGTAGTGATATCATTATGCAGGGTGTCCTGTCTGGACAAGGGGACCAGAGTGAGGTCAGAGGGTATGGGGTTGTAATCTCTTGATTGAATAGTGTGTGAGTGTGAGTGAGAGAGAGAGAGAGAGATTGTATGTGTGTTCATGTCTTGCTAGTTGTGTCTTTGTCTCAGAGAGAGAGAGAGTGTGTGTGTGTGAGTGTGTGTGTGTAGGATTAGCGTGCCTCTCCAGTCCTCTGGCTGTAATCAGACGGGACATTGGCTCCATGACGGCCCACAGCCCCCACCACCACCCACTGCGGGAGCGCCTCTATCCCTTCTCTATCCCTTTCACCCTGTCATGTGTGTTTGGCTGCCAGTCTTGGGACCTTGGCGGTATGTTAGGAGTTAAAACAATTATTCTTGCTCACATCACACTGTCCTTTTTTTTTTTTACAAACATAGGTTCCACTGGAAAGAGCGACAGAACAATCAAGAAGGCAAATATCTTCATTTTGATCTGACCCTTGGATACGACTACAGCTGGGCAAACAAGGTATCCTACATCTTTCATATCATGTTTGTATGTTCATGTTTTTCAGTGCGGTCACTTATTCCGAGTTATTGAAATGTTCTGAAAGTGAGAATCCAGCATAAAACACAAACGATGAGGGAGCTCCCTCAGGATGACGGGTTGAGGGTCGTCAGATAAACAGCCATCACTGATCAAGTTAGTCTGAGCCCTCTGACCCTGGACTGGCCCGTCTGCTGTTAGTTTGACCCTTAGCCTATCTCTTTGTCTTTCAGACGCAACATGCAGGATGACCCAAGCGAACCCACCCACACACACACATATACACGCGCTTACTTGGCCTCTTATCCTTGACAGCTCTTACGCTCATATTAAGATCTACTTCAGTGATTTCAGGGCTATTTCAGCCATAAAATCTCATTTAGGCAGAAATTAGCTTGGGTCGGAGTCTTGTTACTATACTGTGCTTAACAGCATTAGACCATTCTTGTGGCTTTTAAATAACAGCAAGGATGGATTGTACCATTCAAACAAACCTCCACCATCCTACTTTGTTGCACCATATGTAATGGCAAAGCATTCATTGTTTTACATAATTGTACTGCCATTGTGCTGTTCTCTTAGTACCATACTATTGATTCTAATTACAGATACTTAAGGCTTAGTATATTAAGATGTGCTGAAATAAATGGTTTAATACATCTATCAACTCTGTGATGTCTTCTCAGTGTTTTCAGTTTTGAATCCCACTTGATCTGGTGAAGATCTAAATGAAATGTAGCAAACACCTGAACAAGCTTTGGGAAGATTGTAAAGCTTCTGGAAACAATTCAAGGGCAACAAAAACAGTTCTACCATCTCAGGTGTATGCAGTATTTATTGCCCCACGTGAAAATTCACTATTCTCTGTGGCATTTTAATGTAATAGCTGTTTTACTAGTACCATGCTAGTCAGGAAGGACTAAGCTGTCGCCCTTTAGTGCCACAGAGACGGAGCACCATCAGACCCATAGAGACAAACCATAATTAACTTTACCAATTACACTCCATCTCCAACCACTTATTCCACACAAAATGACATCACTAATGCTAGACATCACACAAGTGGCTCTCAGAGTTCGGCAAGAGACTCCAAATACACATTTATATATTCAAACCGATAGTTCAGACTAATGAAATCAGCTTTAAAAAGTCTTTGATGTCTTTAAAAAAGCTTGTTTTGTAAGAGAAATTGCTCCGCATAGCGGCGTAGTAGCTTTAACATAAAATGCAGCAGACACATACGAACAAAAATGTAGGTCTGCAGGCCAAATAAGTGACATTTAAAAATGTCAGTCGTTCTTGCTTTTAACATGTGGTGTCTCGATGGTGCACTAGACAAAAAAAAAAAAAAAAAAAAAAAAAAAAGTGTGTAAAGTGTGATTGTCTTTGCTCTATGCTTGTTAGAAACCATCATGGAGTAGTAAATTTGGATGAGAAAAGCAGAATATGTAGAGGGCAGGTGGAGAGGTTAGTAGTGTGTGTGTGTGTACACATGGTTGTGCGTGTGTGTGCATGTATGTGTGTGTTGGGGTGGGTGGGGGTGTCAGGGAGATAACGATAAGCACCACTTAGGCTCTTTGATCACAAAGGTTCATCAATCTACTGTCTGACCAGTGTGTCTGAGAAAGTCCTCTACAGATGGATTACGCACACACACACACACACACACACACACTGGCTGTGTTTAATATTACTTTACCCAAAGCTTTATATTTATTCTTCAAGCTAACTCCCAGCCATACAAGGGTCATCACAGAGCTTTGTTACTGTACAAGTAAGCATGGAGCAATGCAATCCATCTCCAGAGCTAAAGGCCCCTGAGATCTCGTTCTTTCTCCCCATCCTCTCCCCCCTCTCCTCATCCTGGTCTGAGCTTGACTGGAGACGAAGGGTTAAGGAGGAACAGACCCTCTGAAGAGCTGCCTGCTTAACCTCTGACCTCATGGTGTATGAGAGAGAGAGAGAGAAAGGAAGAAAGGGAAAGAGAGAGAGGAGGAGGTCTGACAACTTCTAACAGACGTACAACTATGTAATTAAATGTAAATACACTGGGTTTGAAGTTTAATCATTTCACAGCCTTTGCAAATAAATCTTTGTGTTACATCCATCTGTTCTTTTAAAATAGGTGTTGTAAACTCTGAGCAGGTGCAAGAAGTTAACTTTGCTTTGAGAAATGCAGAAACATAAGATGCTAGGGGAAGAAGAAAGAGACGGCAAAGGGTTGGTGGGGTGGGGTGGGGGTGTTCTGCTAACACTCCCCCACCTTTCTTTGTCCTTCATCGTAGTAGAATCTGCTCCCTGCTCAGGGCAGCAGGTTGTCAGTGAGGGGCTCCAGCTGGTGAAGACTGGAGATGCCAAACAACCTGTCAGAGATAAGAGCAGGCAGACAAGGTATGCACAGCACCCCAGCACCCACGCTACTCTGGGGGGGGGGGTTCGCTGCTAAGTGAAACAGTCGTAGACACTGGGGTTCCTTATACTTGATAAGACGGTATAGTACACGCTTTTTAAACAATGTTGTTGAATAGGACGCCTTTAGAACATGCATTTGGGAAACGGTGCAGGCTGATGTTCTTATCAGGTCCTTCATATTCATACATGCATTGAAACTGATAAACTGCAGTGCACTTAAAAGAGTTTCCACTCCCAAGGTGCTGAACGCACTTTAAATAACCCACTGGGAATGTTAATAGTTTGTCTCTGTCGTGTTTGTCATCTAATCACAAAGAAGAACACTACGACCATTTGACTTACACAAAATCCTCTAAAATTTATTCCATTTCTGTATATAAATTTGTATCTTTATTTCCACAGAACAGAAACATTTTTGTCTGTTTGCCACAACTATTTTATCACCATTTGGAGATAGAGGGTGAAACCAGAAACAAAACCTTCAAAGAGACACACAAATAAAATTGTATCTCTGGACAATACCATCTTATTTCACGAGTTAACAACAAAGTCATTTTTACAAATCTAGAGTAATAAATACTATTGGCAGGAAAAAATGCTATAAAACACAAACATTTTCATCTTTACATCTCGCAGTCACACACAAACTCACACACACACACAAAATAAAATACATGTCAAGGAATGATGAGGTTCTGTTCTCTGCATACTGGTGATTTACAATGTTGGAGAACTTTCTCACATGTTACTGCATGTATCACACCTAGGCAGAAATATAAAAAACTGCTCCTTTACACAAAAATAAATCAAAATCTCACTTTGCTTCAATTCTGTACAAAAGGAGCCACATATGTTTCTTTCTAAACTTATCTACCACAATTGAAGTAATCAGCAATTTGGCATGGAAATGTATTTAACCCAATCTAGTCAAAATAACTAATGGAGTAATGCTGTATGGAAACGACAGGGACCAGTTTAGATTTATAATAAAGAGACTGATAAAGCAACGGTGCATCGACATTATCACATTTGAAGCACTGTGTATCTTTGTGTTTGCTGAGCAAATCTTGCATGTCAAGAATCAAAATTGGACTCATGAATAATTCAGAAACAAACAAAAATGGGCCATCACACACACACACACACACACACACACACACACACACACACACACACACAAAACCGTCGCGCTCCTGCTATGACTGGTCAGCTGGGGATAAAAGAGAGCCATGTGCTCATTGGTCGGCTGTCAGTGAACGGGGAAAGCTGATTGGTCATCTGGGGGTGACTGAGAGGACAGTGGTGACAGATGCATGACGCTGACTTGTGCATTTACCCAGAATGCAGTGGAAACAGTGTTTACAGGTCCCTCAGCCTGTAGTGTGGTCTAAACAAACTGTTTATCTCTACGGTGCAACTGCCTGCAGCTACCACTGCCTGTCTCATTGAAAATGAACTCATAGCATCCTCGAGCTGAGCTGACATGGGCTGTACATACAAACACAGACACACACGCACAGACAGACGACTCATGCCTTTTCTCCTTCACTGAGACTGAGCGCGGAGCTGCATTTTACTCCACTAAAGAGAAAAATGTCTGCCTCAGGCTCCGCTGCAAGAGCTGAGATAATTTTGGTCAATGAATGTTACTGCCTGGCTGACATCGGGTGATAATTCACGTCCTTAACAATCTATAGAATGGGAGTCACTCAGAGGAAAACAGCCTAGTGCTGTCAATGGTCAGGCTTTGCCAGGGCTCACAGTGCAAACAGTTGGACGACACTAGTCTTTGAGTTGTGAAATGATGATAGTACCAAGTACCACTTTGATTGTGCTGCTTTTTTTTTTTTTAAATGGCTGAAGCTTCATGGATGTCCAAGTCCAGTCTTTAACAATCCAATGCTCCGTGCAACACATAGGAGAAACAGGGCTAATAGATGAGACCTCTTCACACAGCACAAGATCACACTTTTCACAATTATGTTACAAAGGTAATATCATGTTTAGTCTGTATATGGTGCAGCATTTTTCAGAAGAGCAGAAAGGAGGGTCACTGAGTTTTAAACTCGATGTTCAATAATCAGTCTTTCAGGTACGTTTCCTGGTTCGGTTAGGAAGCTGCACTCCACTCTGGTACTCCATACCTGATGTGTGTGTGTGTCTCTAGTGTGTGGTAAAGAGGAGGAGACAGGTTGGGTGTGTAGCGAGGATATTCTCTAAGAGGAGGGCTGAGCTGCCTGCTTTGAAGGGTTTGGGAGCTCAGAGATGGAGGTCCAGAGGTCTGGCTCTGATAGGGATCATGGGCTATGTGTTCTCCCAGCGGTGGAGAGCTCTGGTGAGCTATGGCACTGAGTCGAGAGCCTTGAGGGCTGGAGTTGTATGGAGGGTGAGGGGTATAAGGCGGGTAGGGTTCCATGGGGGTCATGGCAGAGGAGAGCGGACAGGTGTACGACCAGGATGTACAGTTGAGTTCATCCAGTCTTGGCTCTGAGCCGGCAAACATGCACGCCTGGCGCTGTCCCATATCTGAGCTGTAGGGGGAGTCAGTGAGACCCAGGGCAGCAGTGTTGGATAGACCGGGTGGAGGAGGAGGGAAGGAGGAGGGGTGATAGTAAGACTCGCCCTCATTTGGTGAGCTACCAGTAAAGGGCTTCTTGTACGGGTGCGGGCGGTTTCCTGAAGGGCAGCTCTCCTCCACTGCAGACAGACAGAGAGAAAAAAATATGTTGATTTTTCATTTGACAATAAATGAAAACTGAAAAAGCCACAGCTCAGCTGACTTCCCCACATCAGACAGTTCAAGTGGATGTGACGACAAGAAAATGTGCATGTGTAGAAAAGCTGAATTACTTTGGCTGTTTTTAGAGCAAATATGACAAACCTGATGTCAGGGTTAAAGAGCATGTGTCTAAATTACAACAAAAGCCTTCAAAATAACTTACACTGTAGTCATAGTTTTTCATTTAACCAGTTACAATCTAAATTTTATTTTGACAATCTACTTGTATAGCTCATTGTGTTTGAACAACAATTAGTATAGATATAGTATAGATATTTGGTTTATTTTGTTAAGAGATAGAGGAGCTGTATTTTAATCAAGTTTTTAGGTACTGAAAATATATTATTATTATTATTATTATTATTATTTTTAATCTATTCCAAAATTTAGGCATTTAAAATAACATTCACAGAATTGCAAAAATAAAGACTTAAACTGCAGTTTGTAGGCTAAAGCTCTTGATGTAAAATCTCAATACATCAAATCCTAGATTTTTCCTTTAGTTGTTTATTTCATATATCTAAATAAACCTATGCAAACGTGTAAATGAACACATGAAAACAAATGAATTCATTCAGCCACATCTGTACGAAAATTGATGTTACTTCCACATAGTCTTCACACATGAACAGCATGGAACAATGTAAATCTGGTTTTGTAGTTGATTGCCTTTTTCACAGGTAAAAGGAGCAGTCTTTGCACATCTGCAAACTTACAAAACCTTCATACATTTTACTGGAAATTCAAAAATCAGCAACAATTAACATGTAAAAAAAATTAAGTCTTTAATTTTAAAACCTAGCTAATGAATGCAAAACTTTTGTTAAGTTTAGGGAACAGTCAACAATATCTGTTAATATGTATATATTAACAGTCAGTGGACAAAAACTTGTAAAAACCACTGGAATTCTGAACCAAGATAAACACATAATTATTTCCACTATTAGAAAAAGACTTGCAAAAATTTAAATGAATATCGAAATAAATAGGTTGTTGCTACCACTCATTAATCTGACACCTTCTTGTTTTTATTGCATACACAGCTCCCTCCTCACCTTTCCTCTTGGAGCAGTGGTAGACCTGCGGCTGTTGGCCGTGCTGTAGGTGAGGATGAGGCAGGCTGTAGTGCGTTGGGGCAGCGTTCAGCAGATCCTGGGGACTGCTGCTGCTCAGGCCGTTCTCGCAACTGTAAGGGGACGCGACAGCCTCGGGGGAGCCCCTCAGACCCCGACCATCCCCGCTGAAAGGGCTCCCAGAGGAACAGACTCTCTGACGCACAGTGCTACGGGGCACCACAGGGTAGTCCTTACTGAAACGCAAAAAATAGAGGTGAGTTGAGAATTTACAGCAAAAGCAGCAGTTATGCACGTGATGATGTTGATGGCCTCAGGTAGTGCTGCACTAAATTGCCTTTCCTGCCTGTACAGGTATTTTTGTTACATTAAATTCTGCCAGTTTGTATTTGTTTGTGGTCTTCTGTTTTTTTTTTCTCTTCCCTTTTCTTTCCAGTCCACTTATCCATCCTCCATCCCTTCAGCTCTGATCTCTCTCTGTACACACTGCCCTCTTGGTGAACTCTGTGGTATGTAGGGGACAGCGGGCCACATCGCCCTGACTCGCTGAGATGGTGACACACACTCTCACACACATACACACATGCAAGCGCACACACACACACACACACACACACACACACACACAATCAGTGCTGTTGTAAGATAATTCGCCGCTCTAAAAATAAACATCCATCCGTGTGTCACTTCAGATAGACTCCTCTCTTCTGCTCTGCTCTCCTCTCCACCAGCCACAGCAGCACAATAACACAGGGGTACTGCTTTTAATACATCTCCCTCCTCCTCCTTCCGCCTGGATTTCTTTTCCTTTCCTTTCCTCTGCCTCCCCACGGTAACAGCCTCTCTCATCGGCCCGCTAAAATCTCTTAACTGCCTGCCACAACGGCGCTTGAATGGAGATTAGTTCAGCACACAAACAGACACCATGTAAGGCCATTAGCTGATCAGCAGTGACAGTCTAATAGACCGGCAGCAATGTGATATCATCTATCTATCATTGTAGCACAGGAGCTGATGCTCTGTGTGTGTGTGTGTGTGTGTGTGTGTGTGTGTGTGTGTGTGTCCTGCACTTTCAGGACGAGGTTTCAGGCTGAGATCAACCTTCAGGTGACAATGGCTCACATCTCTTTATATCGCTTGGCTCTGCACACACACACACACACACACCATATGTACCCTATCATAACAACCCGCTCCCTGGGTGAAGCAGGGAAAGAAAAAAAGAACCGATTTTGTTGGCTATAAATTGTTCACAAGTACAGAGATACTAGAAACACAAACACACACAGTAACAAAGCTGTACTCACCCTTGAAGCTTGGCCATGCGGTGCAGCTCATTGTCGTCACTGCCTCTGAAGCCCTTAGCGAAAGGATTATTCTCGATCTTCAGCTGAGTGATCTGAAGACGAAACACAGAAAACTTGTAACTTAGACACTAGTGTTACACCGCAGGATGCTTGCTGGCTCCGACAATCACAGTTTCATACATATATACGTGCAGTCACACAAACACACTCAAAAAAACACATTCAGTTTTTAACGGTTCTCCTCATTGACTGGAAGTCAATAGTTTACTATTAGTCAGAGCAGAGGCCCTGCAGATGTTAAAAGCGGCCCCGCTGACGTTCCGCGAGGCCAACATTCCTCAGCCACTGACATTTCTAACGGAGTGGACAGTGTTCTCGCCAGCTGACACAGAATAAACTGTTTACCCAAACAGTCGCCAGGTTTAAGGATTTCAGGCCAAAGCTTTTAGAGGTCCAAAGCTGAGAGCTTTGATGTTAAGTCCTCAAACTTTTCTCATTGATGTCATGGAGGGAAACCTTTGCGTTCTGAAGGATTTCATTTGGCTAAAGACCATGTCCATCACACAGCAGGCAACGGGACTGGAAATCTGACACGGGCTCAGCTCCAAACAAACTCTGAATTGTTGATAATGCAGATACTGACCTCCACCAAATTACTGACTGATTAGTATACAAAAGTGATATCCAAACTATGTGTTTCTGTAGGTTTGATGGATACGTAAATGGAAAAACTCAGAAAATTAAATTAATTTACAAAATCACTTGGAAAACTTCTAAAACTTCTATTATTAAGTCTACTACTAATAATAACAATAATATATTTGTTGTTTCATATGAAAGTTTTTGTTTATAAACTAAATGGTTTTCACCTTTTCATTTACATATATACATACATGTATGTATATATATATATATATATATATATATATATATATATATATATATATATACACACATATATATATATATATATATATATATATATATATATATATATACATTTATGTATATATATATACATATATACATAAACTGGGGAGTGAACTGTTTTTTAACAACATAAATATGAGCTGGAAAAATTGCAAAACTGTGTATAAAAATTCCAATTCAGATTTATTTGTCACAAGTAATTTGTCATTCATGACATGATCAAATTGAAGCTATGTTGAGAAAAGAAAAGTTCATCAGCAGAGTGCAAAGATTAAAGCTTCAGCTATCTGTCTTTCAGAGGAGACAGAGGAAACTGGATCAGCCAAGATGAAAGAAACACATCATCACAAAGTCTCTCTCTCACTCCCTCTTTCACACACACACACACACACACACACACACACACACACACACATACATACAGAGATAGAGAGAGAATTTATTTTTTTAACATATTTACAAACACAAAGAAAGGACACATAAACAAAGAAGATGCAAATTGACTTTCTGGATACAAAATATAGACAGTAATACAAACAGAGACGAGTGTTTCTAAGTGTACAAGTGTGTGTGTGTGTGTGTGTGTGTGTGTGTGTGTGTGTGTGCGCCCAGTGACCAAAGGCAAAACCTCACTGCACTGCTAAATGGTCAGAAATTTGACAGCAGAACAGATCTGATTTGCTCATGTAAGACTTTGAGATTAATTTCCATAATTGTTGGAATAATTACGAGGTCGCCTATAGCTCCAGTCTGTAGAAAACCTGTGCACTTCATATTCTGAGTTATGCACATTGAGTTATGTCTAAACATCACCACATTATTCTTATAATGTTCCTAGCAGCACTTATACTGTGTCTATGTGTAAGGTACTTAAGACTCACATTGGCCTTATTCATATATTTAAATTTATTTGCATTTTTTTAAAAAACCTCTACTGTTTGACTTAAGTTTCACGAGTATAGAAGGTCTAGTTATCACTGCTCTAAAATCTAAGATGGTTTCTTACTTCTAACCCAGTTTCAGTAGCATGCCCTGTGCAGAACTTACCTTGTGGTTTTGATAGGAAGTCACAGCGATGAAAGCAGTCTCCGAGAACACATGGGTGCAGAAAGCGGTGTTTTTTGAACCAAAGCCGTTGTTCTCGTCCGCCTTGACTATATGGAGACGGGGCTGGTATTTGTGCATGGAGTTGAGTATTATCTGCACATGGGAGAGATTGAGTAGGTGAAGGTGAGGCTGACAGAGCTGTCTCTGTGTTTCCAGAAACATGCCAGCAGAAACACAGGGACCTGCACTAGGCTTGTAGACCATGTGCAGAATAAACCCACTTTAAGTCAAAATACTCAGATTTCTTGGCTGCCATGAAACTTTGAGTCAGATTCATGTTTTACATATTAGCAGGATCAAACTGAAGTAAGACAACGTGGAAAACAAATTGATAATTGTTTTTTGTTGAGTCTTGAATGAATGAAGATTTTTAACCTGTTTTCTACCATATAACTTATTTTCATTTTTTTTTTTTTAAATCAGACATTACATAAACACACTAATACATTTAATATTGGTTATTTGCATCTGTTTTGGTAAATTTGGTATCAGTGACAATTTTCTTTCAGCCTAAATTAAATAACATAACTTCACTCAAACTGTTGCTGAAAATCAGAGTTCATCTGATTTTCAGCAACAGTTTGAGTCCAGTTATTATTTATTCAACAAGCTCTAAACGCTGCAAAATTGTGGATCTAGTCTTGAATGTCCCGGTGACGTAAAACTGTAACATCTCAGTAGTTTGGGTTTAAACTTTTACCCCCTCGACGCTGACACTGACTCCACAAGTGGTTTGTAATTGGAGAGCGTTTGTTTATTCAGATTGGCTCAGTTAAATGGCAGTGACGTGCATCAGCTGACTGGCTTTTTAAATCTTTTAAATCAGTGCTTCCAATTTTTACCTGAAAAGACTTAAAATGTTAACTTAAAAAATGTAAACTTAAAAGATATTTGTGAGTCCTTCTGGCAGGGGTGCGCGCGCTAAAGAAAGTTCCTAAATGGCGCGCGGCGGCCCATATACAGTTCCCCGCGCGGTTTGAACCCCATTGTATAGACTCTTGTTAATTAGTGTTTCAGTGTGGAAGCTGGGCACGGCGGGAATATGTGGCGTCTGCCCCCCTGGTGATTTGTGCCGTGTCTGCTGAGTTATAGGCGCTGCCAGCTGAGCGCAGCTTTAACTGGACCTGTGACTGTAGTTTGTGTAATCACTCTTTTTAAGTGTGGCCGAGTTATTTATTTAAAATGCACAAATTCCCTTGGGAAGTTCATGATTTGTGCACCCCCTTTTTGCACAGTGTCTTTTATTCTTTTGTTTGTTTTAAAACGATGAATGATTTGAATAACTCGTTAGACTTAATTACAGAAATATACACATATATTTTAAAGTTTTTAAATGGAGACTCACGTGTCCAAACGGGTCAAGGTGATTGTTGGTAAGTTTGAGTTTTTGGAAAGAGACGAGCTGGCGGCTCCAGTGCGCACCGGTGGCTGGAGAATCCGGATGGACGTAAAGTCTCCCAGGCATCGCTGGCTCTGCCTTTCCTGTAACCGACCTGTGTATGAATAAATAAATAAATAAATAAATATAAAGCGCATCAGAAAATGGTGAGACGTTGACAGTCAGTGGATCACAGCGGTGCGTCAGAGCGGCCGTGCCCGGCGCCCTGTGGCGCATGGAGGCCTGTGCTGCCGCCGCCGGCTGCAGAAGGCCCGTATCTGGTGTTTTAATTAGGCAGACACGAAATGCACCGTGTTTTATCTATTTTTTTTTTTTTCAACATAGGTTTGTGCTGATAAGCCACATCTGGACCTCAGTTCAGCCGACCTAAATTAACACGATCTCCTCCAAAGTTTGCTGCAGCCTCGATCTGTTAATCTCTGCTGGAGACATGATGACGAACGAGAGGCATGAAAGTGTCAGACAGCCTGTTGATGTAAATCACCACAATCAATGATTTAAAAAAGACCACACTTTTAATCTTGGATTTGTTGTTCTGTCTTTTCTCTCTGAGGCCCAGAGACACATCCTGCTCTTAAGCAAGAATAAAAAGGCCTGGAGGAAAATAGTGATTGTGATTGTTATTGTGTTTAAAAAGTCTTTTGAGTCTGCAGTGCGCAAAGGTCAAACAAAAAAATGACTAAAATAAAATGGCACGTATGATATTTTGTAAACAAATTTAGAGCTTGTTATGTTTGAGAACATTAATCACGCACCCACACAAAACACACACACACACACACACACACACACACACACACACACACAGAAACGTCTCCAGGCTACAGCATCGACACATTTCTCCACAAACACCGAACTCCTCCATCAGCATCTGAGCTGAGTCTTTGTGTCACAGTAGCCTAAGTTTAAACCACAACCCCCTGTGTGTGTGTGTGTGTGTGTGTGTGTGTGTGTGCGCGCGCGCGCGCGTGTGCATGTGCGTGCGTGTGTGTGTGTGTGTCTCAGAGTCTGCACATGGCAGTCAGAGCCATCAGAGCAGTCATGGCACCGATGGGCCTCAGTGCGGATTTTCTCCGCAGCACAACAACACAGTTGAACGGGAGCCTAATCTGGACTGTGTCGTCTGTCCGCCCGGTGAACCCTTCACACTGTGATTCAACCGGCGGGCAGACAAAGGGGGGCAAACACGGGGAACTAGGCCATCCGCGGTCTGCAAGGATGGACCCGACCTTTACACACAATAACGCACAGCGAGGAGACGGAGATGGAGCGTAAACGCGCACAAAACCTCACAGCGAAGCGGTTTGTTGGAATATTTCAGAAATTGAATCATAGTGGTGACACATGACTTATATGCGAAAATATAGTTGTAAAATAATTACTAACAAAAAAAAAGATATTTGATATTGATTTTTCCTTGTATCAGCTGATCTACTATTTTATTTAACAATCAATCTGAGACAATGACGAAAACAAGGTCAGATGTTATTAATAAACTAATAATCAGTCTATAATGACAATTCTGGTCTGTGCGCATAAATATACGATTATAAGTTTTATTTGATTACTTTAAACTATCTTCCTATGAGTGTCTGGATTTGGTCAATTATGGATTTGGTCAAATTTAAAATAAATAATAAGTATTGCCATGTAATGTACCAACCATTTGTTGTCTGCGAATTTGTATCGATGATCATCCCCGGGCACAATGTCCATGAGGAGTATGTACTTGGTTTTTGGATTTAGGCCCGTGACCTTCACCTTGTAGCTGGGGAACATCCTCCTATAGGGAAAATATTCAAGAAAAATATATGAATATTAGCGCTGACTTCTAAATCTATTTAGATTCCAGAAAACACGTAAGTCCAGAAGTTAAAAAACAAAACAAAAAAAGGCCTTTTGTGCAAAACTTTTCCACGGCCTCGCCACATGGACATTATTATATCTAGTCCCAGATGCATTGGATAAAGATCCTCCTCGTCCATTCACTGTTTTAATTAAGTGCGTGGCCTAATAAAAACACGATACATCAAATAACCCCACAGTCAAAATGCGTTTTATATAGAGTCAACATTATTTCTTCCTCCTACCTTCCAGCCTTAGTGATGATCATTTCAGTTCCCACCTCATCAAACTTGGTCCAGAGTTCCCTGTCATGAAGGAAAACTTTGATTCCCTCCATCCCCTGTAGCAAAATGATAAACAGAACTCACTGCACATGAAGAGGAAGTCACATCAAAGCAGGACACATGCAGGCCTCCAGGTCAATTACTTTCAATTTAATTATTCAAAATTAAATTGAGTATATTTGGGAAATTATAGCAAAATAGTGGTTTATGATCGATAAAATGAAGTAAAAATAAAGGAGGGTGTAGTAATAAATTCTTTGCGTTTTGATAAAACCATAGAAACTAGTTGATGAAGTTAGTGGAACTCTGTTCATGTATAATACAAATTATTTTTATTCATATCCAGGATAGAGGCCGGAGACTACCTGCTGGCTGGACGCTGTTTGCGGTGAAGATGGTGAATTTAGGGTGAAACTGGGATTATTTTCCCGTTTGGTTTCTTTTGGGGAATCCATGCAGTCCGAGTCCGGACGATCTGCAAGACCGAACTGGTCCCCTCCGTTTGCCATGTCCCACTGAAACACACACACACACAGATAGAGAGAGAGGTAAGTGTTATATGTTTTATTGTGCATTTTTTAAGTTTTGGATATGGTTTGTGGTGAGTCCAACACGCAATTTTAACTGTAGACCTAAAGCAAACACATTTGTTTTAAGGTTGTGTGGTTATCACTGAACATTTCATACATATCTAGTTCATAACTTGACAAAAATATAATTTGCAGCATGGCTATTTGGTGCAATTTAAGTCTCGTTTCAATAAAATTGATTAATGTTACATTTTTACATTCGATAGGTCAAAACACTGATTCCCCAGACTGCTGCTCAGAGGCGCTTCACTGCCTTTATTATGTGTCTATATACGATTATTGATATTATTGTGAAAACTACTAATAACCTCTGGTTTTCTCTTTTCAAAACAGCACAATAAAAACGACTCACGTTACTTTATGATGTTTTACAGTGACTTAGGTCACTAAATGAGCTGAAAACCTCATTATAAGCTTCCACCAATAAGGAGATTAAATGTGGATGAACTTTAATGTGAGTTTCCAAGAAGGCTGTAGCATACAGCTTTACTATTGATCATGCATGTATGTCACATTGTGTGTTATATACAGTGGTTAGATTATATGTACTATAATTCACATGTGGCATTTTGAACGCAGTGATAAAACTGGAGCTTTACATACCTCAGTGTGAACTGTGACTCTACCCACGTGTTTTTTTTAAAAAAAAACTGAAGCAGAACTTAAACTGCACATCAGTGTCTAGCAGCAGCTTTTTGTATAACGTGCGTGCATGTGTGTATTTTGGATAGAGTCTCTCTCTCTCTCTCAGGCCTTTACCTCAAACGCACTGCTCTGCTCTCCCTGCAGAAAACACGCTCATCCTGCTCCTTCTCCGCTTTGCAGCCTCGCTCTGATTTCTGATTTCCCGTAGACTTATTTTTGTTTTTAAAATAAATACAAAAAATAAAATAAAAAAATAAAAAGTCCCGACTGTGCCAATGTTCCTGTCGTATCGCGTCTCAGAAGTCCACCATGATTTCCGCCGTGCGGCTTTGAAATAGGCTAGACTAAGACCAGTGATGTTTTTTTTTCCTCTCCGCGCCGTGTGTCCGTCTCTCCCTGCGCGCTGACCGCGGCTCGTCCGCTCCGCTGCCTCCTCCCCCTCTCAGTCACCGGCGGCTACAGCGAAGGCTGAGATCCGTTCAAACCGGCTGTAATTCCTTCCTCATTAATCTCTTCCCCCACCGCGCTTCTCCTTATCGCCCTCGCGGACGCAGAGGCAGCCCGGATCTGAACCCTGTTCATCAGATCCTTCTTTTACAAATGGAGTCAAGTCTCAGAGAGTCTGCCCTCCCCCTTTCTGCCTTCCCTGCGCTCCCATAGGTCTGCACGGTGCATCGGTATCTGCAGCCCAAATCACGGCTGTGACACTGGCCAATCATACACGCGCGCGCGCATAAACACACGCACACACGTTGACCTACACGCACACTCACGCGAGAATTATTTATTTTTCAAAAACATTATTATTATTCACATCGTCTGTTTGTCCCTGCAGCATAAACCTCATCTAATACCGCGTCACACAAATCAAAAAGATTTCTACCTGAAAAAGTGGATTAACATCCAACTGTTAGTTGAGAGAAACTTGCAACTGTTGTTGAAGGAGGCGAGGGTCAGGTTTAATAGGAAAAACAAACAAAAAAAGTTTTAGACCAATTTTGGGGAAATATCCAGAATTTCCAAATAAGATGGCTGACAAGAAACTACAGGATGTGTTTTTTCCGCTGGTGGGGAGGGCAGCCAACTGGAATCATCATCAGACTGATGATAAATTCATGCCAGTGCCTCATATGGGTCTATAAATCACATCTTTTACTTGTTATCTACATATAAATTGATATGGATCTGTTTTTTGTGTATTTCCTGAAATCATTTGTTTTTCAAACCCAGTGGCCTAATCTCACACGAGAGAAACACACACATTATCTCATGGTAGATTATAGATGCATGGGCAGGAGGCCTGTGGCGGCGGCAGCAGCAGCGCGTTGGCGCGAGCGCGCATCACTTTGACTGGATTATTGTAGATCCCGGAGGCATCCAGAGTTTAAAGTTGAAGAGGTCACTGTGGGGTCAACACGCCGGATCTCTCCGTTACCAGTTTGTACTGATTTGCGTTCCCTGTGCTTTCCACGCCATTCCTGCCATCCTGCCACCACGTCAGGTCTTGCCACTTCAGAGTGTTTTGTACAGATTTAAGCATCAGTCAACCACAATAATAATTTTCTCAAAATGTTTCTATTGCATCTTTTGTCGAGAAACGTGACAGGTGCGCTGGGTTTAAACGCCTGTTATACAAATTACTGCAGCTTTTTATTGATGTATTGGACGTGAACATATTCATAACGAAATACATGATTAGGTATTTTGACTAAATTTAATTATTATGTTGTAGATCTTAGGGAAACCTTGTGCGTAAAATCGCCTTTTACGCGCGAGAATTTCTCGGTTTTTACGCATTTACGTGTATCTGTCTGTTACATTAAAGAGCCTTTGATGACTGCAGCTCTTACCCTGTTAAATTATCAGTTTATAGCATGAGGACGAGAGAAAGAGAGAGAGTTTAAGAGAGACTCACGGTTACTACCAGCGCGGTGCACGTTCTCTCCTCCTCCTGCAAAGCGCGACACGCGGACGCAGCCCTTGAGCGCGCTGCCACTGACACAATGTTTGTGTGTGTGTGTGCGCGCGCGCGCGTGCCTATGTGTGCGTGCACTTGTGGTGCACGCAGACCCATCAAGTTTCCGATCTGCTCTGATACTTAACCAATAATCCTGTCAATTTGTACGCAGATTTCACAGTCACACGCAGCGTCTGTGCTTTTTTTCTTTCTTCAGCGTACATATTTATCTTCAGTGTTAGATTATTGTGCAAATGTGCAAAATAAATTGTTCAATTCAGTAAAATTCAACTGGTCTAACAATTGATTATAATTTAATCACTTGTACTGAGGCATTCCTGCAAAAATTAGCACCATATCAAGTTTTGATGAAACGGCTTTTTAGGATTATTCAATATTCTGATACTTTAAAACACACACAAGCTATTAAGAAAACACACGAACGTCTCTTTAACTATGTCGACCACACCGCATTCTTTATGTATGTTAGCGTTTTGCTGTCACACTCTGAAATAGCAGATGTTTATGACATTCATTATATCTGTTTACACTGAGGGTTTATCGGAGATATACTTGAGAATTAGTTCAGTCCAGAGGTCAGTATTTTCACTTTTCCAACTAAAGAGAAATAAACAGATGTGGCAAATCAAAACACAGACCTAAATATTTCTTAATGTAAATAAAGACAGCTTTGCATTAAAAAAAAAAAAAAACAAAAAAAAACAAAAAACAACCCAGTAATTATCTGAAAACGCCACTGGAACAAAAGAACCAGTGAAGTAAACTCACACAGCTTCTTCTTCTTCTTCTTCTTCTTTTTTTTTTTTTTTTCTTTGACTCTGAAGTGATTTTCTGAAAGAGCCAACACGCTGACTCATATTAATTACTGGCCTCTACATTTATAATCCCTCCCGGACAGGCCAGAGATATTGATGTGCTCTTATCAGCGAGTTGAGGCAGTAGTTACTCTTTCATGTAGAAATAAAGTAAATCATTCTACGGATTTCCGTTGTAAAAACAACAAAAATAAATAAATAAATAAAAACTGTTGAACAAATAATTCAAAATGAGTGATTTGGCCAAAAACAAATTCACATACACGACATACATGAAATACTGCTAATATCTGTTTTATTTTGAAAGTTATTTGGAGGATATCTTAAAAAAAAAAAAAGTAAAAACACAAATATGTAAGCGCAAATATAATATTAATACAGTACTTCCGAAAAAGTTCTGTTAAACTTTCTCCTTTGCGGTTATTCAAGCGAAATGAATAAATAAGTCAAATTACGTCATGAGTTAAAATACAGCTGAACTTTTATATATATATATATATATATATATATATATATATATATATATATATATATATATATATATATATATATATATATATAGTATTATATATATAACTTTATCACCATATTAACTTTTTCAGATTTTTGGATCAATTATCCAGTCTCTAATCTCTAAATAAGCATTAAAAACAATTAGACCTAATTATTATATCATAAATCAGCTTTTTTTTTAAAAACAAAAATATAGTAGATAAATCATACAAAAATAAACTACTGAGATGAAATTAATTCCAACTCCATTAAATATTTTTTTGCAGCAAAAATTTTCGCCAAATGTTTCATTGCATGTTGTGTTTTTAAAAAAATATTAGAAAATCAACTTCAAATAAAATATTTATAATGTTAACACACGCTATAGAATTATTTATTCAGAAGGTTAATGTTTATCTGAGCACATTCACTTATTTAAATTTCAAATCTTAAAACACTGAGTAATGAGTCTGGTTCTTAAACTGGGTTTTGCTTTTTTTTTTTTTTTTTTTGTTTTTTCACAAATATAA
The DNA here is from genome assembly GCA_016801845.1 of Polydactylus sextarius. Lineage (NCBI taxonomy): Eukaryota > Metazoa > Chordata > Actinopteri > Polynemidae > Polydactylus > Polydactylus sextarius. The sequence continues at coordinate 10,614,329 of CM028915.1, read as the reverse complement.
TTCCTCATATGTTTCTTATCCCTGAAAAGAGAGAAGCGAAGATTTCAATAATACCTGAAATGAGGTGGCGGTGGTGGCTGGACGGCTCATTATTGTCCCATCCTGGTTTCAGCTGACTGGATCCTCTGTTCTCTGTCTGGAGGAAGTGGTGAAGGGGTCCCAGACCCCCTGCACTCAGCAGGTCTGTCTCACACACCTTCGGCTCGGCCAGAGCGAGTGTGTGTGGCATCAGGGGGCAAGGTCAACCCATTTCTCTGCAAACAATCACATCACACAGGGCAAAATACATTCCAAGCACCCCCCCGCCTCCAGTTTGTAAGGCGGTCTGATGTGGGAACAGTGGAGGGTGGGGGTTTGGCAGTGGTCCAGACGGGGCCTCTGAGTCCAGATGAAGGAAAAACCTGTTCCACATTAATATGACTTCATATTACACATGTTAGAGAGACTCTGCTTTCTGCACAGGCTTAGTTAAATGTTGTGTTCGTCTTTAAAGTCCATGTATGTGTTGTTGTGAAAGTGGCTTCATTTGACATCATTTAGTGGTTTGGTGTTGGATAATGTCACAAAGGTCAGTTTTACTCAGATACAACAAAACCTCAACACACACTCAAAAAAAAAAAAAAAAAAAAAAGACTCAAACTCTAGAGATAGTTTCACCTGATGCCTCAAGGTAAAAAAAATTAATAATATTAGTTTATCATCATTCATGGGTGAACTCACCAGAGACATTTTAAAACTCACTTTAAGACTCAATCAGTATTATACCTGCAATCACAGCACTTTTACAGTGTGTTAGACTAACTTAAGAAATATAGAAATAAACAGCAATATTAAGTTGATATATAATAGTCTCTAACCTGTCATCTATCTAACCTACCAGTTTCTCATGCTGATAATATATTAAGTAGTGAATACCACCATAAAACTGTAATTATTAAAACAGAAACCTTCCCTTCATGGAGTGAAACTTGACTTAACTGTTTTGTTTTTAGCTGCAACTGTTATTTTTGTAATGACTGAAGTGATTCTGACCTGATCCTTCAATTCTGTCTCAGTTGGGGCTTTTATTTTGAAAGTGACAGGATGGTATGAGGACGTAAATAACGTGCCAGTGTCAGGCACAAACAAGGGAAACATTATGTGCGTTTCATTGATGAACATGTGACAAATCGTCCTCATTTCAATCATACTTGTTTTTGTTGAACATCGAACAGCGTGATATTATTCATGTATGTGAGGTTTTACTGGGTTTTAAAGTGAGTGTTTGTAATCGAGGAAAGCTGCTTCTTGCACTTTGATCTGCCTGCATGTTCCTCCCTTTCTCTCTCTCTCTCTCTCTGTCTCTCTGATCTCGACAGTGACAGTGTGGTGTCTTGCAGCTCCCTCTAGTGGTTTTCCTTTGCAAACAGGGAACTAAAAGGGGCAAAGGTGCCAACGTGACATGATCCAAAAGAAACAAAACGCACCACTTCTGTCACAATATCCACCTTCCTTAAGCTGGTCTACACACAGTAACATACTGTGAGTGATTAATATATTTTAAAACATTTAAATCCAGTGTAACAATATCAAGACCAGGTGGAAAGAGAGAGACAGAGAGAGAAAGAGACAGAGAGAGGTGGAGAGAAAGGGAAGGAGGCAGAACAGTCTGGTGCAGAGTCATCCATGTGGGAACATTAACATTTAAGGGAGCAGTGTGTCCGTCTGCCCTCAGAGCTGCTGTCACTCACAGGCGTCAAACTGAAGTGCTACGTGACCTTTATATTAGGAACAAGAAATTCAGCCTGGAGGGCTTTGAGCTTGTTGCCATTTTGCAGACGAATCTCTTCATTTCCATGAACAGACACTGAATTAGAGAGATTAGAAAGTCAATGGCACACTGGATTATATTAATAGTAGGACTTACATCAATGTGCCAAAACCACATTGTTCAGAGGGTTTTCAAAATGGCAAAAAAAAAATCATTTGGATTTTATTACTTCAAGATACATTATTCTCTAGTTGCCTTCATCTTCCAGCAACTGCACCATAGTTTTCCTGTAACTTTTCATCACTACACATCATCTCCACGTTTCTGCTTGAATTTGTGTGAGTACCTAGAGGAGCTCCATCTTTAACAGACTGAAAAGTCATTTCAAACACAGCTGACATTTCACGGGCACTCAGGGCCCTTTTTTTTTAACCTAACCACAATTTAAACTGTTCAGTGGAGACGTTTTACTCTCGCCGGTCCTGCAGCCACACAGCTGCACCGGGAGGCAGACAGGGAAGTGGACAGAGGTCAGGACGAAGTTTTAGGCATTTTACCTAATGGACCTTTGCACTGGACGTGTGAAACACTTCGGTTAACACAGCCTCTGGGCATTGGAGTTGGATGTGTATGCATGCTTTTGTATTTGTATCTACATGGCATTCATGTTTAAGTTGACGGTGTTAAAGGGCAAATATGTCAGCCCTGACCCTCTCAGCATGTCTGAAAGTTGCACATTTTTGCCCTTTTAGAGAGAAAATGACAATAAAAGTTGAAAGTCTTAATGTCATCACTTTAGTTTTCTTTGTGCTGTTTGGACTGACACAGAGGCCACTAGGTGGCAGAGTTTGAAAACTAAAACTACTGCAACAACCCACACGCTTGAGAGTTGATCAAAAACAGTCCAACGACACAAATAAAAAGCATCATTTAATGTACAAGAAGAAAAATTAACATTATACGCAGGCAGACAAGTGCACACGGCGTCAGAAAACGGAAACAAGGCATGGAAAATGGTACCACATCAATGAGTTGTTGAGGTGAACCTGAGAGGGGTTGAGACTGCTGGTGTAACATCACAAAGCATCTGACACATCTTCTCAGAGGAAGCTGATATATATCTGCTGTGAAAGCTGTGACTGTAGAAAAAAAAAAACACAAGTAAAAATGAAAAAAAAAAAAAAAAAAGGCAAAGTGCGGAATTTCAATTAAATTACCAAACGTAGTGGCACATTTTCCCACGTAATGCTGCAATAAAGGAAATCAAATCACATTTACATAGCTGTCAACCAGTTGAACAGCTGAACTTTGATATTGGAAGTACATTCTACAACCATGTACCATGAAAACACAGCTGTGTTGTTACGGTACCATGTTAAAAGCTAAAAGAGGAGTCACAGTTTAATGACAATTGATCTTTAAGCTGAGTATTAAGATATAAGAAAAGTGTACAAACATAGTGCAAACACATAAAAGCTGCTGCTGACTCCATCTTCTGTTTATACAGATTAAAATAAGTCAGTTGGCATGTGAGTGAGTACCTTTTTTTATGACCTACAAGATACCCTCCCACCCCCCAGACGGCTGAGTGGACTGTAGTAATAAATGCTTGTTAATTATTAATGAAGTTAAGTTGATGTGTCTCAGGTAAAAAAAAAAAAAGAGGGAAAAACACTGCTCGGCTCATCAGGAAAACAAAAAAAGTTAGAATTATTTAAGTATTTTGTGAACAGAATGTTGAGTATAAGAATACATAATAATAGTACTGTGTTAAAATGATTTTAAACACTTGTTTGTGAATACTTGTAGCAGAGTTGAAAATACAATCCTAGTGACCAATGAGAGCCCAAAGTCCAACAGATTGAAAGCATGTGCCATAATTTGTAATAAGTCCGCATGAACAACTAACAAGATTATTCAAGTTTTCAGAGGAAGTTGCACTAAAAACGCTCATCATCATTATCATCATTCTACTTTTTCACAGTCCTGTGAACAACAAACATTGTGCCTCTCAGTGTCCTTCCACTTCTTTAAGACCAGCAGGGGGCCTCAATCTCATCTCATGGCATTGAGGCAGATGGTCACAGTGTCACTTCATTAGCAGGGAATACTATTATTAACCAGTCACATTCATTTTAAAGCAGGTACCAACACTTTAGTCCACACAGGAGTCTGGACAGACTTCAGCAAACTAGACGTCTGTGGTGCGGATGCCGTCGTCATCCAGGCTGAAGGGGAAGCTGCAGCCGGTGTGAGACTGAGGCTGAGAGCGGTGTCTCCGACGTCCACTTGCCACATCTCCCGACGCCGTGAGGAGCCCCAGTCCGCTGGTCGAAGGTATGGGGTTCGCGCTGGGGTTAGGGGCCGGGGTAGAGAGGGAGTTGGAGGAGGAGGAGGTGGAGGAAGAGGTGGAGGAGGAGGAGAGAGAAGGCAAGGTCGGTACGGAGCTGAAAGGGCTGTCCTCGTCCTCTACGTCCATGATGGAGGGCTCACACGGGGGGACCGGCGTCCAGGGCTGCCAGCCCGGCGCCACGGAGTAGGACTTAAGGAGGGGAGGTCTACGGTCGTCGCTCTGTTGCCCGCGACAGGCAGAGGAGGCGTTGTGACGTCGATGGAGAGAAGACGAGCGTTTAAATGAAGACTGTAATGACAAAAACAAAAACACCACATTTACAATTCACTGTTTTTCACTAAACTTTTAACTATATAGAGCAAGAAGGGAGGAAGGACAGCAGTTTGTTTTCGATGTCTTGACAACACAGTTACCTTGGGACCTCTGAACTCCTGAATCTTCAAGTCAATGTCCCTGATCCAACTGTGCATCTCCTCTGGAGAGTCCGTCTAGAGAGAAGTTAACAGAAGATACAGAGCAGCCTTTAACTGACATGTTATTATTTTATTTATTTAAGTTGAGTAATTTCTGTTTATTCAAACAAACTTATCTCTCTGTGCATTAGTGAAAACAGATAAATGAGAAAAACTTGTTGCCCTGTATATGTTCCCTCAGTGATGGACAAATATATTACACACATACACACACACACACACACACACACACACACACTTTTATATAAATACACTAAATTACTTTAAGATGGTTTTTCACTTCGGTGTTTATGCCACTTTGATAACATCTCTGTTTTAGTCTATTTTTGTTTACATCTTGTGTTTCATGCTTCCTTTTTTTTTTGCACACACAATAATAAAAGTGCTTGGTTTTACTGCCCCCCCCCCTCTCTCACTCACAGCACTTCCCATTTGATCAGACCCCTGTGGTCTCCATCAGCTGTTCTCCCAGGGGGAGGAACAGGATGTTATTTGTTGTTATGGTAACAGATGGCTGTCCCCCTTTGACAAAAACAACATTTTAATTCTCCTAAAAAAAAAAAAAAAAAAAAAAAAAAGCCTGTGCTACACATCAGCAGCAGAGCATTTTAAAGAAAACAAGTAAAAAAAAAATCAGCTGCAATACATTTGGGGATTCTCTGTTTTCACTCATTCATTAATCATGACTTATATCAATACAGATTAGTTCAGTTGAACAAGTAGAAGGGATTTTACCTGAATGTAGAAAGTCCTGGAGCTGGTGATGATCTCAAACAGGTTGTCTCTCAGCAGCAGATCCCTGGAAGTGAAAAATTATCCTGCTGAAACACACAGTAGCTAAAGGATTGGCTGTGAGATAGTAGAGATGTAACTGGAGATATACAGCAAGAAAAAATGGAGGCTGTGTATATGATAAGAGGCTCATATTAATGTAAAGTCAGCCATTTTGCAGGCATTTGTAAGACAGACCCTAACTTCATGTTGCCAGTTTTATCCGTTGTTGGATCTTTGCAACATGAGTGGAGTTTTATCCTGCACCGATCAGTAAATCTAGTGAAGCCTGATGAAAAGTTATTTGGAATAAAACGTCATCTTAGCCAATAAACTATTTGTTTAAAGTCCAACAATCCAGACTCTGTGCATGCTCAAAGTGTGTTATCTGTTCATATACAAATTATGACTTGTATTTGTTTACCTCTGCTCCATCCAGATAACAGACGAGGAGAAAGTAAAATGGTGGAAGAATTTGACTCACCCTGACTTTACGAGACATTCATGGACTTTCTGAATGTCTCTCAGTGGAATAGCTCGGAGAGGCTCCTTATCCTGTGACAAACACAAACACAATTCAGACCCCGTTCACACAAAAACAGACAGGAAATGCAATAAAGTCTGGCACCTCACCATTTCAGATTTGTAGTAACTGACTGAGTTGTCATCCAGGGTGAAAAACCGTCTCTTCCAACTTTTTCTCTGAAAAAAAATGGGGGGGGGGGACACACCACATTACAGATTCCACACGATCTTTTTTTTTTTTTTTTTTATTCAAACACAGAGTTAATCAGTTATAAGTAGTTGGGTACTCACCACATTTCCTTGTTTCACACAGAAACCGCATCTCAACACGCCCGGCCTGTTACCCTTCCTCTCCCTCCCTTCTGTTTCTTCACCATCATTCTGAAACATTTCATCATAACCCATCATCATTACCATTATGACAGTCATGGTCGCTGTAACCATCATGTTCACGGATTTCAGCTTATACTTATACTCAGTGTTTTTACACACCAAGGGAAGACTGTGCTATATTTTATTTTTATTTTTTTTTCCTTGACTGAAATGAAATCAGATAAAAGAACATAACATCAAAAAGCACTGCGTTCTGCATCATCAAGGACACCGTATACAATGTCATTATAGTAACCACACTGGTTTTAGCTTCCTCTACTTTACCTGAATGGCAGTGTGCACCACAACACCACCTATGATCTCAGTCTTGTAGGCCTGCTGTCTCTTCCCTCCCTGAGTGTCTCTATTCACTGCGGTCACATCAGACCTTGGAGGTGCAGGGCCAGATTTAGGAACCTGTCAACAGGAAGGACAACATCGAACACTTAATTTAGCGACTAAAAACTGACGGGATAACGTCCGCTCGCTCTAACGGCTCGGAGTTAACTGTTAAATTCCCACAGGGAGTGCCTGCACTGGAGCAGAACAACTGAGATGTTATGGATGAAAGCATCTCGCTTTCGGTCTCTCTTTCTGTGCATTTTTATTTTCTTGTCAAACTGAAAAGAAAAGTAGAGCTAAGAATGGAAAAACAAAACAAAAAAAAAAAAGAAACACCTGGATGGTGCTCTGTTACCGAGTCTGACAAGCTGGCATGTCCCTTGTTTCGATGAGAAAAAAAAAGAAGTGAATGCATTGCATGATGCATCATATTTCAGCATGATATAGACGTATTTAGAAGTGTTACCCTCATTGATATGAATAAATGAACAAACATTTATCATTTAACATAATACAGCTAAATGAGCAGCTTAATCAACACCTTTCTCAAATAGTTTAGATACAGAAAAACATATTACAGCACTACTGTATTAGACAATGATTTTTAGCTGAGTGATTAACTGGCGGCAGATCATCAGTCTCTACGAAGTATATGTCAACACACTCACTCTGATGTGGCTGAAGAAGAAAAAAAAATCTATCAAATCATTTGAAGGGATTTAACTTTGACCACATTAGATTTTTGAAAATAAACCCCCTCCCCTTAACTTTATCAATCAGTGTTACTGTTTTATTCTGGCACTGACATCATGCTTTAGAAAGCATTTTCACACAGTTTCATTGAGGCCAAGGAAAAGGCGGCATAGAAGCCCTCCACTTGAAGGGGAAGTGAAAGAGAGAGTGAGCAGAGCTGCTTCCTGTGTCGCAGGTGAGAGAGAGAGAGAGAGAGAGAGAAAAAAAAAAAAAAAAGAGAAACACTCTTCTCTGACAGCTGCCGTCATGGGACATCTGGATGTTGCCAGTTATTATTGCACCGGTCACGTAGCCGAACTAACACAAATGCAATGCAAATATGTATGGCATGCTTGCTTGCACACGCACAAACAACGGTGTTCTGACACCTCCACCACAGTGACATATGGTCTTAGTCTTCATTCTGCACATTCACAGTTTCCTCATTCATCAAGTGTTTAAAAGGTTGTGCGCAGGCAGGGTGCTGGTATTTTACACCCACCCAAGCTTTGGTCTCAGCTTTGATCTCACCACCACAAACTGGTGCTTCCTGTTTTAAGGTGGTAACAAATCACTTATCAATAACTGCGCATTTTTAAATGCACATTGGATTAGGATAGCTGGTTATAACTGCATGTTCATTTGTAGTTGTGTGTGTGTGTGTGTGTGTGTGTGTGTGTGTGTGTGTGTGTGCGTGGGCCGTACTCACAGTGATCTTGCTCGCCCTGTTGAGAGCATCCACCCATCCCTTCATGTCAGTCACATCGTTGGCTTGGAGGAAGTACCGCCGGGAAAGTGCATTGATGACTGCAGAAAAGACACGAATTCCACCAAGAGCCACAATAACCGTGTTATGTAATTTTATCACATGTGTGTAAACAAAATTAAAGCCATTGTGCACAAAACTGACTCAGTATTTCCATCAAAAAGAAAGAAAGAAAGAAAAGAAAAAAAACTCACCAAAACAGAACTCGGTCTTGGGTTTTTGCTTTGCCGTCGCTTCGCTCACCTGAAGAGGAGGAGGAGGAGGAAACAAACAGAAAGAGCATGAAGGAAAATGTAAAAGAGAAAATGAAAGCAGGGGAGACAAAAAGAAAAAAAAAGGAGTGGAGACAAAAACAAAACAAAAGGGGAGAAAAGGGGAAAGGAATTAGACAAATAGAAGTGAGGGGAGACAAAAGTGGAGCAGGGAAGAGAAGGAACATTTCATATCTTTGACGTCTGTTTGACTCAGAGTGTCCAGGGAGGAGCTGTCAGCACAACAGTGCAGTGAAGCCAGATGTCATTATCTCTGGTTAGCTCAGTGAGCGCCGTGACATCTGGAAAACTTCACAAAGTCTGCTTCGGCTCTGCTCTGCATGTGACCATTAACTATAACTACAGATAACCCAGAGATCTTGTGTGTCTGTGAGGCCTAATAGCATAGTTTTTTTTTTTTGCGTGTGTGCAAATTCCTGCCCCATGCCTGACTCCCCCTCAAACGTCTCCTCTAGATGTTAAAATTCGAACTACAACGCACAGAGGAGAGAAAACAATGGGCAGAGCTGAGTTTACCTTAGAGATGTAGGTTAGTTTGAGGCTGCCAACATGGCTGGTTCCATTGGGCAGGTTCTGCATGCAAACACAAACACAAACACACGGTCTCATCATTGCTTCAGGGTCCAAGGTTACACCGCTTCTATTGGTCAATTTCACTTCCTCGTTCTGTTTGTACAACTCTGTGTGTGATGTGTGTATGTGTGGAGCACCTGGGGGTTGTCCATATACCACAGCAGAGCATTTCCCTGTGTGTCGAGGATGAAGTATCGTCTCTGGAAGCGGCAGCTGTTCTCCTTCTCCTCGATGTCCAGGAAGCCACACACACGGTTCAGCCGGTCCATGTACGGCATGCTGCTGCTATCACATATCACTGGGACAGATGGACAGAGATTCCAGTGAGATGGACAATAAGAGGCAAAATGTAAAGGGAGAAGGAGAAAGAGACAGAGACTGGGAGATGTGGAGGATAAACTATCTTTCATTTAGTGTTTCAAATAAATACACACAAGCGCATGCGCACGCGCACACACACACACACACACACACACAGGAAGAAAGAGGCCCGCTCACACTCAGCAGTTTTTCATGTGACGTGATTGAGGCTCAGCAGCAAACCCTGAAGCCTGAGGCTGAGCTGAGGCCCTCCACCACAGCCAAAAATTACAGACTGCACTCAAGATCTGCACACACGCACATTTCCACTGGCCAGAGAAGAGAGAGGAGAGAGGGAAAAAGAAGAGAGGAAAGAGGGAGGGAGGGGGTCAATGAGATGATGCCATGTGTTTCACTGGGCTTTTGACTGACAGCATAATCAAGACTCACTCAACCCAGACACTCAGGTATGCTCATGGTATTGTGATCGTGTGATCATTTGCTTTCCAAAAGAATTTCTTCCACAGCAAACATCTGACAGTAAATTTAAGACTTTTTTTAGAGGCTCTTTAGGGAACTTAGAGACGTCTGGAATGGCGCGAGCTCCATTTTAAAATCCCTCCAGTGTTGCTTCTTTTGCATCCCTGCTGACTAAATATGAAGTTATCACAATGACTTACTGTGCACAGTCAAATGCAACAAGTAAAAAAAATGCAAATCAGTGTTCCTGTACTTTTTCCATTTTTACTTCACTAAATATTTGAATTTATTGAAAAAGGACTTCAAAGTAACGTAGCCACAAAGGTAAAAAAAAAATGAACTAGGCCACATCTGTGACTAATTTTTTTTTTTTTTTATGACAACAAAAATTATAACATAAGTGACAGTCATATAAAATATATAGCTGGGACTGAATGACTGTCCCTTCTGCCAGGACTTTTAAAGGACTGTCTTGGCTGAAAAACTCTCAGGAGATGAAAATTGTTTCCATGAAAATGCTCACGCACGTCACCCAACAAAACACAGACAAATGAAAGGAATAACAACAGACACACATGCAGACTGCATCTTCACTGTGCTCGAGGACCTCCTGTGAAACTATTTTTAAGTCGAGAGTTAGGAAAATGCTTCATTTTGAAACTGCTTTGAAAAATTTGTGGGTTGTTCTTCGGAAGCGTCAGCCATTTGACATATTTTCTTTTTGCCACTGCAATAGGTCAAAGATACAAACTGTTCAGAGGCGTACTGAATGTAATGGAAAAGTGAAAATGATGCCACAGAGGTCAGCGATACTGATGCTGAAAGTGGCAAAAACACACATATACACACACACACACACACACAAACCATTTTGGGTATCAGAAAACATCTGGCTTAACCATTACAGGGAGAAGTGGTGGTAAGACTGTGGCATCTTTGGCAAAGAAAAAAACTTTACCAATAGATATAACTCAGTCAGTCTGGAGCTGTTTTAATCAGATTTAAAGTTCCGTGGCTTCAAAATGCAACAGGATGACACAAATCTATCAGTAAAGACAAACAGTTTGCGTGCACAAGGTATACGTTTCGCACACTGTAGACACTAGATCAGAGCAATGATATCAGAGATGTTTTCTTTTACCACATACAGGGTAGTGAAGTGAAACCCACCTACACCCTGTATACACATCTGCTTTATCTCTGGACAACTTCAGTTTCTTTTTAAATTTACAAAAAAAAAAAAATGTTGGGAGAGCAGATTTTGATCGTTGTCAGTTGTTTGTCTACATGTCTCGGGTTGTCAGAGCCATTCAGACAGGCTGAGATATCCTCACTTTGAATTTTCACGTACGAGTTGAACTCAAACGGCTCTTGACCCTGTCTGTATCTTACCGTTGTGTGCCATTTTGCCTGGTAAATGCTCTAATCAGGAACTTGGTTAACATTTCTAATACTTCAGAGACCAACTGGACGCACACACACACACACACACAAAGCTGCTGCTTGACTTCACTAGAAAAAAATCGCCAAAAATTCCAGAGTCAAAACATTCCCTATTTGTAGCTGCTCAACCATAGAGATCAGCTGATAACAGTAACATATTATTCATACTTGGTAATTGGTAATGGTCTATTGTTTTAAAGACTGGGTTAAAATGTTTAGGGTGTGACTTCTCTCATCTTTCATTTTCTGAAATGTGTGAAGATAAGACTTTTTTCATTTTTATTTTTTATTTTTTGTCAGAGCAGTAGTGTCTTAAAAAACATCTCTGCAGCCTTGATTTACAGTTTTAGTTAATCCACTGTAGTTGCTCTTGATTTAAAAGTAAAGTGGGTGGAACAAGATGTGAAATAATGTGAAATCTGCTTTTTGAAGAAGACATACAACTCTGTTATATGTCTTCGCCAAAAGCAGATTTTGTGTGTGTGTTTTTTTTCACTTCATTACATCTGTTTTACATCTACAGTTACATTTCAAACATAAGATAAGTTTAAGACAGTTGCCTTAATATCTCCCTAAATAAATACCAAATCTACCACCAAACTGTGATGGCTTAGATGTATATTATAAGATGTATATGTCTATGTTTTGGACCAAGTTATTAACTGATCAAAAAAGTATTTAGCCTCTTCAGTGCTTTTAAAATGATGGCGCAAACTCCACACACGAGTTGAATGACAGATTTGATGACTCTACAACCTGATTATGAGCATGCACTCAACAGTTTAAATGTGATCAGTTACTCACTAACACCTGACAGACGTTACATATGTTCAGCTCAGATGACCTGCCCTGAGTCACCGACGGACTGTACGGCCTGCCACACCTACTGTACCATCCGCACACATCTCTACACAACAGGCACGGAGCAACACACACACACACACACACACAGTCACCAAGTCACATACACAAAATGCCACAGTCGACAGGCTGACTACTTACCCGCTGTGGAGAGTCAGTGTGCGCCACAGCCAGCGCCCAGCGCGGTTACGAAGCGGAGAGGAGACACCGGAGTCCGCTAAATACGAGCATGGCGCACAAAGTTTTCAACAACTTTTACAAGAGCCACACATTTACAAAGCCGGTCGTGCATCGGCCTGTCACACTCTCCTATATTTGTTTGTGTGATCGGATTACACAAGTCGTTTTCTTTTTTCCGGGTAGGACGTTTCGTTATTAGAATAAACCAGCCCCGGATGTGAGCTATGCGTCCTCAGCTCCGGCCGGGTCCTCCTCCCTCGACCTCCTCCTCTTTACTGCGCCTCTGTTTCTACAACTCGTGTATGAGGAACTACTGTAAACTGAGCTCAACAGGACAAACTGCCCCTTTTAACCCCACATGTTGTAATTTCAACAGTTCAATTTCAACTTTGGCCTCATGCTGGTATTTTTTTCTCAGAGTTTTGGCTCCATTTCCCCCAAGAAATTCAAATAAATAAATAAAAAGTAAGTGTGTGCTCACTTAACTTAATTCTCGCCATTGCATGCACGCGATATGTTATCTCATCTCACTTTTTCTCAGGTGGCAACTTGAGAACTAGGTCAAACGCGCACGCACGCACGCACACACACACACACACACACACACACACACACACACACACACACACACACACACACACACACTCTCAGCTGGTTCACATAAATGCGCAGCCATAAAGGAAGACACTGTAAACCTGGATAAACAGGAACGAGGTGAAGAATAGTTTCATTCATACACCTGTTATCATGAGGTGTGTGTGTGTATGTGTGTGGGTGTTTGTGTGTGTGAGAGAGATAGAGAGAGACAGAGAGAGACAGAGAGAGTGCCATCAAAAAAAAAAAAAAAAAAAAAGAAATATATGTTCTAAGGCCCAGAATACATCATATTATCCCTTTATCCAACTGTTCAACAGTATTTTCAGTGTAAATGCTACTTCTAGATGTTGCTTTAGATATTTCTGACTGACGGAATTATTAAATAAACTAAAAACCCCTTTGTGTAAATATAACCAGTTTTATAGCTTTCCGTTTCAAAAAGTCTCCATCTGGTTATAAAGCCTTAAATTCTTATCAAATTAAAGTCCAACGTTCACAACTGTACTTCATGTCATTTAAGACACACTGGACAGTAATACAGCCAATAAACGGAGGTGAGTGTGTTTTTAGTATCCTATTATCAGAGTTGGTTATTTGTTGGAATTAAACCAACAATTTGAGCCAGAGCAGTGTTGCGCTCTACGTCTCAGGGCAAAGGGTTGTTTGGGATTGTTGAGTTCACAAAACATTAACATACATAACAAGTGACCTCACAGTGTCAAACATGATAAATAAAGCATGAAGCGACATCTCTGGCCATAGATAATCACATATATTTTAGTTTTAGTTCGCCAAGAAGGGTGTGAAGAAATATGTGAGAGAAACGAGCAATATTAAGATGCAAACCTTAAAAATAGACATGTTAGTGCGTCATGGAGGATAGAGATACACAGAACTTGGAGGGTGCGAAGGTCATCACTCAAAGCTGTTGGCATGAGATACAGGGGCCTTTTTCAGAGAATTTCAGAGCTTAAACGCTTGTTTTAACATTGACTGATACAAAGTTTGAGATTTAGTATCTTAATTTGCAGTTTTGCTCTAAAAATACTAATGTTTCTCAGTGAAATTTGTCACTAAAGTATCACTAAATATAAAGCATCTGTCTGCTACTTAAATACTACAGAGAGAGAGAGAGAGAGAGAGAGAGTGTACCACAGTGTTTCCTAATGGTTTCTGTGCCCTTACACAAAAGGTGATCATAGTTTGAGGCTGGTGATGAAACCCTCGAGAGGAAAAGAGAGAGAGCAGAGAGGACGAATTGACCTGCTCTTGTCCTATTGTCACTTTGTGTCCGATCAGTCAAGACTCTGTGTTTACAGTTTTCACACATACGAAGTGTGAGGGTGTCACTGGTGTAAAGTGCTGCCATGAATTTAAAAAAAATGATAAAAATTGTCAGCATTTACAGTGGAAATTAACTGTTTTCTGCCTCTCAGTGTAAAATGTTAAGTTGTCCTATTAAGAGGAAGTGGTTGCACGTCATATGACCTGCCTGAGGACAGAGACCTACCTCACTGATTTCATATCCTGTGGTGACTGCACAGGATTCAAGTTACACAGTTGCAGAAGGAAGTCTTGAAGTTTCCACAGAGGCCCCCCCTCCTCTCCACACCCCATCTTCTCTGTCACATATTGTTTTCTCTGCTGAATGTGTGCATCTGCAGGTATGCCTTTACATCAAGCACATTAACATAAACACTAATTTCTTTTCTTTTTCTCTGTGGCTTTTAAAGGTCAAGTGAAGTGAAAGCACCAAATACCAAACAAAGTGATCTTACCCACGTGCAGTCACCCACAGTAGACACGCAAAGATAACAGTGTGATTGTGTCTTTATTCCAACAAGCCTGGGTGCACAAAAAAATGAACAATTTAAACACTAAAGACATAATTTAAAACAATTTGAAAAATATTTTCTTAACCCTGTGATGTAAAAACACTGTTTCCAAACAAGTCACCACATCAGTGACATAAATGAATAATGTGGTTCTATGATGTTGAGCTGAGATGTAGGCACCAGGGTGCAAGCTAGGCCCAACCTGTGTGTAGGTGTACTTCACTTTGTACACATTTATTGACCACAAGTGCGCCCAGGTTCATTGGGTACTTTACAGCTTCACTTCAACTTAAAATGATCATACCAGTGTAGATGTTGACAGTAATATTCAACATCATCTAAAGACAGAAGCAGCAGAAATGCAGCTTGAATTTATGGGACAGTCCACACCATCAGAAACACTAATTATAACTCACTCTCTTAAAGGTTGGATGGATGGATAGATGGATGATGTAATAACACAACAGATAAGCAGGAGGTGATGTGTCTCTGGAGGAAGAGAAATAGTTTAGAGCTGACCCAGATGCAGCAACAGGGCCGTGATCAGCAAGACGGGGCTGGAGGCCAGAGCCCCTGCTACGTTGTGACTGCCATAGCTGTGGCTCCTGTGGGGCCCGTTACAGTCATCACCAAAGCAACACTCCATCTTGGCTCCAGTGTTTCCGCCGTTGGCCTTGTTGCAGAAAGCCTTGTACGTGCACGACTTCATGACTGTGTCTGAAAGAGAGCAAGACATGTGAGGCCGACAGACGTTCACAGTTAAATGGCTTTGATGTGATTGGTGCCTGACTGCTTGTGTGTTAATATGGTGTGATGCCGTGAACCCATTGAACTCTATGGAAACCCCACTCCTCTTCTCTTCGCACGCATGCACACACACACACACACACACACACACACACACACACACACACACACACACTTTAGAGAGGCCTGTGGTTATCATAAACTGCTGGGATAACATCCAGCAACCCCCAGATGATGAGAGGATGCAGAGGCTTTATGATCTCACACACACATACACACACACACACACACACACACACACACACATACATACATACACACACACACACACACACACACACACACACACACACACACACACACACACACACACACACACATAAACATAAACGTAAACATAAACAAACAGAACAAGCTAGTATTGACAGAATGATGAATTGGTTATATATCTGCACAGCAAATGTTGTAATAAATAGAAAATGACCTCTGCTGCTGCATTATGGGTTTTAAATCCAACCTTTGCTTTGTAAATGGAAACAACATGGTAACTATTTTAAGCTTTTACTGACTTCCTTAAATTCCTTCCTCACAAGTCTGTGTTGTGCTGACCTCTAGTGAGGCATTGACATCACTGTGTTCAACCCGAATGGTGCCGTGTTGCCCGATTTCCTGGCTGTATGTTGTGTTTGTTTCTACTCACTGGGTCCTGTGATGGTGGAGCAGGCGTCGGCGAACTGTGGACATGAGGTGGAGCCCTGTTGGTTGCAGTCGTCCTCATTGGACGCCACGCATGTATGACATTTAAGGGTGTGGCCTTTACAGATAGGACAAGAGAAAACACCTGACTTGACACTAAGCATGTATGTTCACAATTGAGTGTAAGCGCATAGACACACAACAATGTACAACCATGTACAACCCAACAAACAAGCACATGTTTACTTGCATAGAGAACTATGTGTTGCTGTTTTGACAAAGTTGACAGATACATTATTCGAGCCTTCCAGATTTACATGGGAATTATCCCAAGTCTGTACAGAACTCAATCTGAGCTTCATGTTTGAGGAAACAAACAATCCACCATCATCTTCTGTTGCTAAGGATAGAAAAATACTTGATTATTTGCGCTTTAATAACTGATTCATAATTACTTTTCTATCTGCTACTCAACTAAATCAATCCACCTTGCTTAAAAACAACAACTAATCCTTTGTTGACTTTGTTGGTCTGCGTGTTGTAGAAACTCACTGTAGTTGGCCAGAGAGATAAACAGCAGCAGGATGATGGCAGTCTTCATGGCAGCAGGCTGATGGGTCGCAACGTCTTCAAAAGTCCAGAGGAGTCTTCAAGACGGAGTGGGGACGAGCTGAGAGGAGTCTCGAATGGAGGGTATAGTGGGGGATGAGCTGGAGGAGGAGAGGGTTTAGACATTGGAAGGCGCCTAAGGGCATTAAGGTCTTATCTCTGTAATCTTCATCTATGCTGCACAGCCAGCATCCTACAGTAATTGACTTATGGACACAGTTACGGTAAAGTGATACAAAGCTATCAGTCTTGTGTTTAAGTAAAGTTGGAGGTCATTTGTTGTAGGGTTGGCTCTTCACTTAACACGTTTCTTATTCTGACGTGGATATAAATTAATAAATAAAGCTGCTGAAAGAAAACTCAAGTTCATGATTGACTCATAGAAGATGCTGCCATGTCATCTTGGATGTGTGTGTGTGGGAAGTCTGACGTAAGGACTGTGCATCATTACCAGTACTGAGATTAAAGCTGAAGCCATTACACACACACACACACACACACACACACACACACACACACACACACATCAGATGTCCAAATAAACGTAAGCAGAACAAATTACGAACAAATAACATTCATTTTATTGAAGCGTTTGTGCACAAATTCACTATTAGTCCTCATGGTGTCAACGCAAGTGTGCGATCGTCATTTTTAATTTACAAACACAAACGATAACTCAAGAACAGAGACTAAAGTGACAAAAACAATATTTCATAAAATGAGGACGAACCAGCGGAGTAACAAGAGGTAACGTGATGTTAAAATGGCACAAATATATAGATATATGATCTGTGGCACAGCAGCGGGTTTGTGTCATAATTAGATAACAGCGTTTTAGAGGCTTGAATTAGACATTAAAAAACTATTTCAATAGTGACTAACTCCACAGAACTGAAACCTGTGAAGTAGCATTTATTAGTTATTGACCTATTTCACTTTCACAAGGAATTTGTGTTAAACTTTCAGTTGAACAATAAAGTTGTTGGAATGAAAGTTTCCCTTGTAGAAAAAAAAACAAGTAGTAAACAAAGTATTTGATTTTTTTTTTTTCCTAAATCGGAGTCAATAGTAATATATTTGCAATAATACCAAGCTGTGTCACAACCTCTATGTTGTTACTAAAGCACAGTGCCCAACAAAACTTGTTTTACTGGCAAGTTAAGATAACAACCTTAATCCTGAGAAAGGTGAAGCCACAAAAATAATCATGCAAAGAAACAGGTTAATCTGTTGAATAACAAGTGCAGTGCAGAGAGCTCGTATCTTCATCACAAATAGGCAACAGACAAAAAAAACTTCCTACAAAGCTGTCAAACTTTTATTTTCCTCAGTCATAAGAGGTAAAGTGATTAGTGAACGCTCTGTGAGAGTGGACATTTAAAGTAATGCTGGCGTTATCGCAGCAGCTAATCTTAATATCTTCAGTCAAAAATATAGTATAGTGTCATAATGTTTGAACTTTTTCCAGTTTTCAGGATTGTTAACATGGGATTTTTAAATGACTGAAGTTTATACAGTCACAGCAAAGTCCATGATTGTCTGGTTATTATACTTTTCTGTGAATGATAAACATCCATCCAGATACTTGAAGTGTCTAAAATTACAACTGTGTAGTGTTGCAGAGCAGAATTATTTGCAGTTTTAGTTTCACTGAAATATTTCAGTGTGACTCCTGAACATATCAAGGCCCCTGAGGACTTTATTTTAGTTCCTCAAATAATCCTAAATCCTTTTTCTTCCGCTCTTGTGCAGCCTGACTTGAAACCAACCCCTGAACACACACCCCTGAGCTTCTCTCTTTCAGAGGAAAATCCTGGCTTATATTATAGAAAAATATTTTTTTTATGGACTGTTGTCTTTAGACAATCCTTGTCAAAAGCCCATCTGAGCACAAACCCCCCGAATGAAACTCAACTCCAAAATAAGCCCAGCCTGCATTAAATCTGATGTCATCCTGCGAGAGCGTTTACTCAGAATTTTAGCCGTTAAGCTGCTGGGAATTCAAGCTGAGTCACAAGCACATTGTTGTTGTTCACTGGCATGATGGAAGAAAGCACAAAAGGCCTTCATAACCTCACAACAGGCAATAAATGCAAACAAAACAAAGTGACCAGATACAGTGTGGCAAAATCCTGACAATAATTAGCATTTATAGAGCCTTCTTAATTCTTGTCAAAAGTAATTCAATAGTTGACATGTTACTTTAGACATTTGTACATGAGCAGTCTCTGAGATGCAGGGCTGGCAGAGGGTGTAAGAGCTGCTTCTTGGCAGGGGGCATGCACAGGGCATCACTGTAGGCAGGACCAGAGGGACAGTGGGTAGCGGCTGCTTCACACAAAGAGTCTCTCAGTCTATTTTGCCCATTTTGGCAATGAGCTCATCACAGATCTTTGTGAGTTCCTCAATCTCTTGATTCTATAACAACACAGCAAACAAAACGATGATGTTTTGATAAATCTTGACAGTTACAGAACAAAAACACTGAGCGAAAAATGTGAATGCAGTAATATGAGGAGGCCTCTGACCTTCTGCTGCAGGGCTTGTTCCAGAGACTCATTCTTCATCTGCTCCTTCCTCAGGCTGGCGGTCAGTGCCATGCTCTCTGAGCTGGCCTTTGTACGCACTTGAGCGATTTCCTCGTTGGCCCTGTGTGAGACGAGAGGCAATTAGCAGACTTCTTATACAACAGCATGTCAAACCAAAGTATTTATTTTTGTTAGGATTTCCACGCATTCTATACATACTTGTCCAGTTTCTCCTCTGCGTGGAGTTTAAGTGTCTGGTATCTCTGCTCCTCCTGTTTGACTCTGGCCAGATATTCCTGAGCGCACTTTTTCAGCACCTCTTCATTCTGATTGAGATCAACCACATTGTTATTTATCCACCACACTTTAGACAGACAGAAAACGCATGCAACAATACACATTGTGAGCTCTTCTACTTTTTCTGAATTCTTGCAGTTGCACACATTTACTGCTGAAAGCTGCCTAATCTCTTGCCACAGCTGTCCTGTTTCTTCAGAAGCAGCTGCTCTAAACCAGCTGCAAGTCAACTGGGGGTCAAGGTTTGTTTTAATCGAAGGGTTTTTCTTTGGTATTTGTTGAACGAGCAATTTCCAACGGGCAGATTTAACCAGTTACTTTCAATATAAACCTCTTTACAGGATTCCTCCAAACCTTACTCTGATTTTAATCTTCTTACAACCATCCTGCTATCAGCTGATCACCTAAACATCTGAGAGTGATTCTATCAGGACATGAACTCATCCTGTGACCACTTACTTTCTTAAAGCCCTCCAGGGTGCTCTTCATATTTTCATAACGGCGAAACACATCAGACAGAGAGCGCTCCACGGAGTTCAGATCTGCCAGGGCAGCTTCCTTCTCCATTGTCACGGCGTGCAAAGCCTTCTGGGAGCTCATGCTGTTGCGTTGTTCATCCTCTGAGAGAAGGGGAAGAGGACATTATTAGCGCTAAATAACTACATCCATGTATTCAGTTTAGTCAGGGATGAATTAACAGTACACGATGACAGAAATCACATTGCGTTCTTGAAAAATGTACTAACCGATCATCTGAGCAATTGTCTTCTCATATTCTGCAACAATTTTCCTGCAAAAAGACAAAATACATGACTCTACTGTGAGATTATACCGATATTTCTACATCCAGAAACTCTGAATGTCTTATTATTAAATCAAAATATAACCAAATGGTAAATTAGTGCCACCTTTGGTTCAAAAGATATGATGGAAGTAGCATCATCACATCACCATTGTGTTGACATCACATTGTCAAAGCCTCACGCGATCAGTCAATCAGTGATGCTCAAGTGTTTTCTAACCTCATCTCAGTGACTTCTTGTCTACAGTCCTCATACTTCTTCTTCCAGTCGCTGGCCTCCGCCTCCTTAGTGATGATCTGAAAGGAGACGCTGAGTGTGAGCACAAATAAAACCACGTGAAAAAACCTGCACGACAAACACACTGAGAACGACGTGCTCGTGTTGAGTGATGACTTTGGTTAAGGTGTGTACCTCCTGTCTAATGAGGGTGAGAACGGCCTGTTTCTCTGCCTCACTGATGCAAATGGAATCCAGGACCTGACTTCCTGTTTTCTGCATCTCACTTCCCTTCGACTTGTTCTTCAGTTTGCACGTGTCGTCGTACTGCTGAGGACAGAAAACAGTCAGTAATGTCCTTCATTTTTTTTTAACATCATGTGATAAAATGGATTGTAAACCCAACAAAAACTAAGAAATTATAAGGCATCTATGTTGATGTACCTTCCTGTATTCCAAATAATGCCAATTCAAACTACACTATATCTGTGTAAGTTCCTGTTTCTGATATATTTACATTCCTGTCTTATCATTTCTCCCTCATTGTCTCAAATTTCTTTGCCTCTGACAATTTCACCTCATACCCCTCTTGCCTTTTTAAGTCCATGTTCTCAAAACATCTCAGTCCTTCTTCTCCTTCCCCCCGTCTCCCTTCTCTCTCATTTTGTCCTTCTGTGGATTATGACACTCACATCCTAATCTCCTGAACAATAATCTAAATCCATCTGTCAGATGAGTAGATGAACACGGTGGCAGACACAACAATTACCTCCTGCTGCAGTCATCATATCAGACAGGTGATGGTGATCGTGATCATACCACAGCTTCAAAATCTATTGTTTCATCTATTATGCATTTAAACAACAATCACGACTGATTGACACAAACAACCAGTCGGTGCATTCACAGTAAACAAGGTGGTGTCCTACTGTTACAGTGACATGTCAACACATGTCTGGACTTGTCATAGCTGTTTTTTTGTCTGGTGGTGACATTTCAGTGCAACATAAACGAGTGCTTCAGCTCCACCTAGTGGTCTTTCATGGTACTGTCACAATTGCCTTGGTGTGGTTGTTTGTTTGACATCATTTCTATATGTGGGCCTGGTACAGCAGATGTAGACTTAAATATGTTAATTTTTACCGGAGAGCAGCAGTCTGACTCCTCAGGTTTGGGTGTCACATGGCAGTCTTGCACTGTAAGAAAGCAACAGACGAAGAAGAATTTGGGATTACTGATGTAGTGGTCTATATTGTAATAAAGTTCATTAACATGACAAACAGGTGGCAGGACTTTGATGTTACTTTACACGCTACAAAATCTCCCAAAAACAAGAGGTTAGTTTCCAGTTCTTAGTTTTCAGAGTATGTAATGTATGTATACAATGTATTTAATTGGCCTGAGATGATACTAACTCGATATTGATGATATTAACTTTATGTTGTGACTTATTTTGCAGAATTATTTTCCTAAAAAAGGAAAGCACTTCCCCTTGCAATTATACAGTACTTCTGTGAGTCTGAGGCATGTTAATGCAAAAAATCCAAATAAATATCAGCTTAGTAAATCGTTGAGACTTCCTGCTAAGTCAGAATTTCCACAGTAAAAACCCATCATGCCTTTAGAAACAATAAATTCCTTGCACAGACTACTGCACTTGACACACTCATGCATCGTTATGCAACGTCTGCACCGCTGAGGCCTTCCCTTCTGATTTGAGACCGGTCTGTGACTAAAGCTGTATCACAGGCGTCTGTGTGCTCGAACAGTGTGGTGTTTTTATCACAGCAACAGAGCTCTGTTCAAACAAACCCAGCAGTGGAAACACTGTGTGTCATCGTACTGTCTTACAAATTCAGTGTCAGTGTCAATGCAGCACCAAATGGTATGTAAAGTTAATGATTACTCTTGTGTGTCTGTAAAAGTGAGGCAAAGACGACCTTCACGCTGTCTGGTATTGGTCGACCATGACTGATTGTTTATCCTGAGGGAAGCTAAAGCATGAGATCTGAACTTTAACATCCAGTTATCAGATCTGTGTACATGAGAGATCCTCACTGAGCTGAGCAACAACTGAGCTTTTCATTACGATATGAGAGTGTGTTCTAACTGGGTGGGAGGTTGGGGTTCTCGGAAATGTAAACATCATGTACGTGACGTCAAAGTCAATATTCATTGATCCATTTACTCACTGATTTGGTCCTTATCTGATTTGACACTTGCGCTGCTCGCCAACTTTTCCTCATCAGTGGCGTGGCCTCCATGATGGTCATCCTTTAACAGCAGCAAACAAACACAAATACACCGACTCTTTGTAGTTTTTCAAGAATTACTGCCACCGCATGGGTCTCCTGTGGTGGCCTGAAAATTACACATAATATACGTTACGGATTCTTACCTTCCCACCCAAGTCCTTTTGCATCGGTTGGATCTGCTTCATCTTACAGGAGTTCCTAAGTATGAAGGTGAAGGATAACATCAGCGTTAATAAAAAACCAGATCATTTCTCTGTGTGTGTGCACATGTGAGCAGGTGTGACCATGAGAGGAAAAAGCAGGAGAGACAGAAAGACTCGCAGCCAGGCCTCAGTGCTTTGCTCTGTGTGTGTGTGTGTGTGTGTGTGCGCACTGAGCTTACATGCTCTGCTAAAAGTGCTGTATTACGCAGAAAGAAAAAGCAGATTAATGATGTCGGTGTTTGCCAAACTGAAAACAAACAAACAAACAAAAAACATGAGCTATAACAGTTGCACAGAGCATTAGACGCCTCGACACTCTTTCTTCTCCACTTTCTAAATCTTTATTTTTTAACACTTTCAATTTGAGGTCACATGGATGACCAGGGATTTGGATGAATGAGAAGAGCAAATTATAATTAAAAAAAACACACGTCTGCACACATGGTTATACAGTACTTACAACAGAACACAGAGGAAATGGACTTGCTCAGCAGTCCTGACGCCACACAGAGAGAGAGACAGAGACGGGAAACAGAATGACAGGTTTGGAAGGAAAAGGAAACAAAGACACAGGAGAGGATGGGACAGGGGTTAGGTTACATAGAAGGTGAGTGCAGGGTTATTATAGTTTAGTAAAAAGAAAATCAAGACTTTGGTTTTGGTTAAAATGGAAAGAAAAACCTCTTTATAAATAACCTTCAGTATAGTCAGACCTTATATCTAATTATTTTATAACTCAACAGAACTAAAGCTTGTGGTTTTTGTTTGCTCTGCCAGCCTTTTTCTGAAGGTCGTACTTTGACTTGAATTCAGAGGGAACTTTTATTAGTTTTGTTAGTTCAGTATTTTGCTGTTAGAAGGTTAGTGTCTACTCTTTTTATGTTTTGTATGCTTTTTATGGTGCTGTTTATGCTGGCTTCATTTCTACTGCAGTCTTGATGCATTGCACATATTTTCTGTGTTAATGACTGGACATAAAAAGCTGTGGTTAAAAATGGTTATATAATATTATTTTAAGCACTATATTATAGAACTGTTTACAATCATAAGGTTATGAGTTTGTTGTGTTTTTATTTTTACTGTCTGTCCAGTAGTTCTTATGGTGAAAACCAAAAATGCACATCAATTTAAATAATACAACAATAAATGCTTTTAGCTGCAGTAGAGGATTTAAAAATAAATAAAGAGGAACTAAATGGTTCTGGTCGAAAGTCAAAACAAGTAAATAACTGTAATGAAACACTACAACAAAGCAGAACTTGACTGTAATTATCAATAACATAAGCAACAAGAGATTGATCTAAAGACTGTAATATGGAGACTTTGTAAATGAATGGGTTAAAAGTCTCTATATAGACAGTATATTTGCTGGTGAGAGGTTCATTACACATGTAGTTCAAAGACCCTGTTCTCATGTCAGTGGCCTAAAAATATTAACAAAAATAAACATACAAACAAATAAAGAACTAGATCAAATCTTGGTATCTAGTATAGGGCAGTGGTGCCACATGACCTATATTCACTGCTACTGAATCTGATTATGTTTGTGCACAAAGTAGAAGTTGCACATCAGCAGTGATATGATGGAGCTAACGATACGAGTAGTTTGTTGTCACAAAACTCCACGGTCATTTGAGATAATAGAGATGTTGTTTCTAGTAGAAACAAACCACAAGAGGGTGTTGTTTGACACTTTAACTTCCATTTACCGTTCAAACATTTGTTGTTGGTGAACACAGAGAAGTTCTTAAAAAATATTTTATTTGGCTGTGAACACTGGAAAAACAACCTTAATTAGCATCTGTGGAAGAATACACCCAGATTTTAAAGAGAAATTTCTACAAAAAAAGCTAAAATGAAAGTGAATGAAAATACGAATATAAAATAAAAATAAAAGTGAGGAAAACGTTTAAAACTATGACAGCGTTGATGAGGAGTGAACGGATGGAGGAGAGAGACAACAGCTGACAGACGTTTTGAGAGAACAGAACAGGTCAGAGCGGTTTGTTAAATGGGAAGTGTATGATCCTTCAGCTTCATTGTTTACAGCAGAAAGCATTCACTACAGCCATAAAAGAGAACAGCATTTTTTTTTCAGCTTGAAAAACTATGAGTCATGTTATAGTCATATAAAAAGAGGATGATTATGACTGGTGACTGGAGAGGAGTGGTCTTTGTTCATGTCGTCTTTTATGTTACTCTACTCACGTGATTATGGCGTCGTTGGTCTCGCCGCTCAGTTTTTTGTTTGACAGCACAGTGTCAGAGTTCATGTTACCATTCAGCAAATCAGGATCCACACATATATCAGGACTGGGGATCAAGTTTGAGTCTGGGCTGGAGTCGGATATTGCCGGAGCTTCATCATCCACCTCTGAAGGATCGGGTTTGTTCAGAGGGGAGAGGACGGACAGTGTCGGGGGACGGGGAACTTGAGCTTGCTGCACGGGGGTGGATGGAGAGAGGCGTTCTCCTGGACTAGGTTTGGTGCTCAGGGTCAAGTTAAGGTTCTGATCCAAACTGAAGCCACTGTTGTTCGGGGAGGAGGCGGTGAGGTTGTTCAGGGAATCAACATTTTGGAATGAAACTGTGCCGACATCCTGGTTAGAGTTCTGGTCCAGAAACTGGTTTGTAACATCAGGGAGAGCTGTGGAAAGAGAAGGAAAATGAGTTTATCACCTTATAAGAGCAGCAACTGCTTGACAATAGAAAACGCTAACACTCACTTCTGCCAAGGCCAAACAATCCTAAATGTCTGTTAGATCTGGATCTGTACCAAATTTGCAAACTCACAACTCTATAACTGTATAAATGATGTCAGATTTATAGAAACACACTTCATAGATTAACTGCAAAGAGACTTGTAAAAATGTCAAACGATGTCACAATATTGAGAAAAAAGTGATTTAAAAGGTTTGTGGGTCTGCCCTTTAAACCAGATTTGACTCCAACAAGTCTGATGCAAATTGGGTTTGAGTATTTTTTAACCCAATCCTGCTGACAAATCAACAAAAAGAAAGAGAAAAAATAACTTCATTTTGTAAAGGTAATGGAGCAACAAATAATACAGACAAAGAGTAAAATAATCAACAATAATACACATTTCCTTTATATCCTTTATGTAGATGCAAGGGGCAACCAATTCTTGGAAATGACACAGGACTACAGTAGATCCCTGATGTCACCATGTGTCAGATCCCTGAATTTTAAATTTGATAGGAAGCGAGAACAGAGAAATCAATTGGGTTCACACAATATCTTTAAGAGAACACGGTCATCAGCAGCGTTTTAGACCAGGGAGCTTTTTCTGAGACATGTGAGGGAGAAAGTGGGACTTTTAGGATGAAAGAACAACTTTAATAATTGTCTCCATCTCAACCAGAGACTGTTGGTTTAAGTTCATAGTTGGAAAAAGTCAACGACAAATCAAGCTTTTAGCATGTTGATAGTGAAAGCTGAAAACTAATTCAGGGATATAAATTTTATCAGATGGGGAAAGAGAAAAGAGAACCTGAAATAAGGGCTATCGAATTTATTTATTTGACCATGAACCGGTTACCAGAAACAGGCAATGAACAAAATGTTAATGTGATTACTTTTAATAATAAATAAATCAATTAATATGATGAGCGTGTTGATTAACAGTTACATCCGGTGCTTAAACAACATAACATTCATCACTAGATTGAAGTTGTGTTTCTGGCCATGAATCTGATGCTGGGCAGGTAGTTTTTTGAGCGTTTCCCCTGAAATCAGCTGCTTATTTCAGTCAAAAATATAATATATAATAGCAGAGAAAATGAACCAATACCAGCTTGACCAATAATAATACTCCATCCTCCAACCTTAGACAGTAAACATCCTGATCCTTGGGTTACCTAATGATTTTTTCTGTCATTCAGGGATTTAACCTTTAAGTGACTGTCTCTTCTTTTTCTGGTAGAACAATCATAACAAGCTGCTGGTTTCCTGACGGAGCACCTCACATCCTGTGTCCTCACACATCCCGTTAATCGCTAGCTAACGACCACAGCAGAGCAGACCAGTCTCAGTTGAGTCACACTGCTGCTGAAACACAGGATGCTCTGTTACTGAAAAAAAAACGCACCCACACAAACTCACACAGCTCCACCAAATAATAAACCCGTCAAGAAGCTCTGCTGCATTTCTCCGTTTCCTCTCAACGTGCACGACATGAATGAAGTCATTGTGGTTTCATCCTAGATGTGTGACACCCGCTCACATTGTTGGTTACGACACATATTCAGTTAATGTAAGTTTAGCTAAGTTTCTGTTCAAAATGTCTGTACTTTCAAAATACTGCGGACACACACACACACACACACACACACACACACACACACACACACACACACACACACACACACACACACACACACACACACACACACACACACACACACACACACACACACACACACACACACACACACACACACACACACACACACACACACACACACACACACACACACACACACACACACACACACACTTCAGAGACAAGGAACAGATGTAGAGGAACCACACCCAGTTATGGAGAGTACACACCACCACGTGGCCTAGCAACAAAAACAACACGAGGCTTTATTACAGTTTCACAACTCGATGAAAAAGAGGAAAGGAAAAGACAGAGAGAGCCAGAGAGAAAGACTCTATAGTATAGTATATAGGTAGAAACACTACTGTCTAGGATTTCATCCTAATTCAACAGTACATACAATTACATTGCGGCATGTGGTTGTTCCCATGAACAGGCAGCGATTCCCTCTGAGCCTTTTGAGTCTAATTATAGGGAACCAGACTATCAGTTTCTCCGCACAGTCAATCTTTTATTTAAGAAACTAACCCACATTTTGTACTGACCTTCTGACTGTTTTTGTATGAAAATGAGACTGTTATTGTCTGTAAACTAGATTCAATCCCAAACACAATAATCTCCCTCTCTCTTATTGTCCAGCACGGGATCCCATACGCTGCGGTCAAAACATGTCTGATTTCAAGTGACTGGGTCTGAGACCCAAACTGTTCAGGCAACTTGTATCCAAACACACAGATGGAACATGTCAAACTAAAAACCCTGGATGAAGACAGCGAGTTTTCAAACATTAGCGATACACTGGCACAGATGACCGTTACCATGGTAACGTGTCTGCGTAGATAAAAGCCGGACAGCTGAGGCGGCGGGAGGAGGAGTGTCTGTTTGGCAGCTTTAAACAGAGGATTCATCTACCACCCATTTGATTTACAAGTCTGTGGCCAACTGGAGAGAGCTTATTTACATTTCTAATAACCTCGTATTCATGTAGTACGTGCAGATGACAGACTCCTGATGCACAGTCTCTCTGCCTGTTCTGAACTGTGGTCACAATATTGAATTACACAAAGTAACACTGCACCATCAAAACATAATTTCCATTTTAATTTTGAGATATTAGTGTCATTACTACTGCTGCAATAAAAGAAAAACAACCCTAACGCTACCTTTGAAGATAAATACCATGAAAAAAAATAATAATAAACGAGCCAACCCTTTAAAGAAGATCTGCCAAAATCTGTTGATGTGCTGTTTGTCCACCACAATAACAGGACAAGTCATATACTCATCACTTTTGTCAAAGAAATAACAGTGTTGTTGGGCAGAGAGGTACTGTTTTCAAGTGCTTACTACTTATGATATCACTAGAACGTGAGCACAATGGGGTGTTTGTCTCTACAAGTCGGCTCATAAACTGACAACCTGCCCAGGCTGCATTGCATCTTGCAGAGTGTCAGCTACGATCGTCTACAGACCCCAACAACCCTTAAACAATGAGCTACCTGGTGGGTGTTAAATGGATGGACACCATGAAGGAATCAACCTGGGTGTTATTTTAAGGGTTTCACTCGAAACAGCAGAACAAGTATTTCCAGAACTTTACATGGAAACAAAATATTTTGCTCCAGTGACAGACACTCTAAGATGTACCCTGGGGAACGGTGACATCACTTTTTGGCTGTGACTACAGGTGCAACAAAGCACAACTCTGTCTACACCCGAACACGCCTTTCAGTGATGCACCTCTGGACAGAGCCGTACCAGTAATATTTAATATCAAACTGTATCACGTTTGACCAGTATCAGAGTCCTGGGTCGACCTGAACTGTCTCACCTGTGTGATTGGAGTTATCAGGTTGATTCAGTAGCTTCACGACACCTGGAGACTCCGCCTCTGGTGTCTCAAAGTTTCCCTCCGAGTCTGAACTGTGGGGAAAAAAAGAGAAAGAAACCGATTTATTTAATGCTCGTAATCTAAATTATATTAAATAAAAAGTAGAGATAGCGACTGAAACAGAAAAAACAGCTATAAAGAGATCAGAGCTCCAGCTAAGCTCAGATAGTTGTCATATTATCTGGAACTAAAGATGAAATCTCCAATTTAAAACTGAAAATGGGCTGAAACGGAGAAAATATTATCCTCAAAACAGCAGCTTTTATTCCCATTGAGTGGATCAGAGCATGTGATAAAAGCAAATCACATTGCCTGGTTTGGGGCTATAAGAACGCTTCACAAACAACAGTCTTCTATGTTTGAGAACAGAGAGGCATTGAACATACGAATCAGTGTAAATAACAACCTATAAATGGTACAAACAAATACTTAATGATGAACATGTAGCGATGAAAGTCCTGGTCCTGGTGGCGTAGGGTCAAATGTCAAATTCACCCGAACAAATAAGCTTTGGCTTTCTAATATCAATCATCTGTTTTCTTAAAGTGACATGAAAACAAAAGATTTCAGAGTTCAAAGCAGCTTAAAATAAACGAGCTGCATTTATTTTAAAGGAAGTCAGTGGAAAGGAGAGGAGAGGAAGTGAAGCCCTACAAGGCCACCTGCATCCTTTGCCATTCAATAAGGACACACTGTGTCCCACAACACTCATTCATGCGCACACACACACACACACACACACAAACACACAGGCTCTTTCGGTCTGCTGCGTCAGCTGCCTAGACACCCAACCCAAATTTATTTCTAAACTGTGGAGAGACAGAAAGGAAGAGAGAGACAGAGAGTGAGAGTTTATATAGGAGTGTGTGTGTGTGTGTGTGTGTGTGTGTGTGTGTGTGTACGTGTGTTTGTGTGTGTAACCGTTCCCAGCCACTTGAATGAACATCAAAACGTCCACACTTTAATGAAAAACAGCACAAGTAGGAACAAAGCTCACAGTGCCAATACCCGACCACACTTCATCTCTAACACCAGTTCACACAGACACATTCACACACTCTGGGGCTATACAACACCACCACCACCCAGAGCTAATCCTAATATACATACCCACCACCCACCCCGTGCGCGTGCACACACATACACATCTAATCGTGTCCCAGTGATGGCCCCACTGGCTGCGATCTTGGATGGTTACTTAGGAACTAGAAATGGACAGAGGGAGGAGAAAAAAAATCAAAAGCTTTGGAAACTGTGGCTTTTTCCCTTCCCCCAAAAAACTTTCAACAACAGTTACCCAATTGCCAAACAGCCTTCACAAACACACACACATAAACAGGCCTAGAGAGTCAGATGCTCATAAGAAAACAGGATGGTGCACAAAACATTTTTAGTGTCTGTATTTTGACTAAGAATCTGTTTTTAGCCAGTGACAGCAGCCTGACCCAACCACTGGGATCTATAGTGTCGGAAAGAATCTGAGATTATACCACAGTATCAATCAGTTTGACTCTGTGCATGTGTGTATATATCCACCACCTGTCACTATGACTCAGGGGAATTTACAGTCATCACACAAACACCCCCACACACATACAATCAATCAGCTACAGTCCAAATGCTATCACAAACACATCCCTCTTCAATTTTATTTCTAACACAGCTCAGTAAACAGTAAATCCTCTATCTCTGTGACATCCCTCTCACAGACACACACATAAACATCTGTGACCAACCCCTCTTACCCTTCTCCGTCTTCCTTCGTTCTGGGTTGCCCATCATCTCCCACACCCCCGGTCACTGCCGACCATGTCCATTTGGCCCACTGGACTGGAGACAACCAAGACATCCCTGCACCGTGTCGTGTCCTAAACCCAGTGCCACTGCCAAGGTTAAACAGAAACTTCCTCTTTCTCTGAACCAGTTCAGACTGATCTGTCAGTTGAAATGGCTGGGCAGTGATCTTCCAGTCAGGCTTCGAATGGCACAAAAATAGGTGGCAGTCAAAAAAGAAACTGTAGTCGATCTGTCTCTTCTTGTTCCCCTCCCTCACTTCTTGCTTTCTATACGGCTGTCTCACTTCCTCTTCTTGCTTAGCAGCTCAGCTTCTTTCCCATCCTGCTCTTGTGTGTTGTTGGCGCTCGTGAGAGTGAAAACGTGTCTCACATTGCTGCTGCTGCTGTTTCTATTGCCGCTCTGCCCTGCCTCACTGAGTGCGGATTACTGGAGCATCAGTCGTCACTCTGCTCCCCTCCCTCTCCCTCTCACTCTCTGCTCCGTTTCGTTGGACGATCAGCTGGTTTACAGACAGCGGCTCGCCCTGCGCCTGCATGTTTGCTAACAGGGGTTTGCCTCCCCACCTCCCTGATTCCGTGGAGGATTTGTTGATTGTACGGGAACATCGGGGGGAGAGGAGAAGCAACGCTTCCTGTTTTAAAACCTAAAGAGTCTGGTTTCTGTAGCACAAAGAAACGGCCAGATGTTTCTCCAAGGAGGAGATGAAAAGAGATCAGAGGAAGAAAATAAATCTCAAAATACACAAGAAGAATAGAATTAAACAGGCTCTTTCACTATTTAGAAATATATATGTTAAGTATAATACAGTAAAGCACCTTCTGTAATACCTTATTTTAAAAGCTTTACATTGTTTATCTTATTCTTTTTATTAAACCACACTGAAGGAAGTTGACAGCTCAGTCAGCTCATGTTGCTGACATGACTGAGCAGCCCACTGTGAGTTTGAAGTGTAATCTGCAAGTAATTTGAGTTGTTAACAGTTTGTTTACTTGGCATCTCAGACAGTGAATAACTGTGATTGAGGATTGAGACACAAAGGTTTTTTTTTTCCCCATGGATGAGGAGATGACAGTAATTAAACTGCGAATATTTCCAGAAAGAACAAGCAATGTTCCTTTTTTTTTTTTTTTTTTGTAAAACTGTCATAGATAATTATGATGCGTTACCAAACCCACAGAGGATCTATGGTTCACTGAAAATATCCAGGACAGAAAGCCAATAAATCAATGGAGCCAACCTAGATTGAAAAATAATGATGCAAACACCCATCACAGAAGAGTCAATTGGATGAAGCCTCTGATCACACACATTTGCACTCACATGTAAGCCTCCGAGTCTGTTCATGGATGGCTTATGTAACTTAAAGTCGAAGCGTTCACATTTATATATCTCCCTCTCCTCTCCCTCTCTCTCTCTCTCTCACACACACACACACACACACAGCCTATCTAGGCCAGAGGAGTTGTGCTCTTTGAAAAAACATGGGCCATGACTAATCTGATAACAGTAGGATGGTTAAACCACTGTGAACAGAGAGAGAAAAAGAGAGGAGCAGAGATGCATTTGCTTTGTTTTTTTTTTGCAATTTGAGGTACATTTCCTTTCCTGCTGTTTACCGCTCACTCATAAGACGCATGGAACGAAAGGCAGAAGCTCTTAAAGTGATCACACTGAGCTGCTCCACACACAACCAGAGAGATGAGAAAACGTGCACGTGCACACTGCAAAAATAATGTCACACACCAGTGAACACAGAGAAAGAGCCTCTATTCAATATGTGATCGGTTGGATGGAGAAATTAAGCAATTTAGAGGCATGGTGGATAACAGTGTCAATTAAAAAGGAGAGAGAGACATAATTGATTAGAGACTAGAGAGTTTGGGGGCAGGACTTTGTTCTTAAACATTTGTTTGTGTATCTTTAACATTCCTGAAATTGTCCCCCCCCTTTGTCTTCTAAATCAGCCAGCCAGGTCAAAGAGTGAACAAACCCGTCTGTCTCGCAAAAAAACAAGATTCGCCTGAAGCTCACAAGACCTCCTCAAGCCACACACCCAGACTCAGACGCAATTAACATGCTGTGTTTCACAAACAGTTTACTGTGACATCTTGAAGCTGTAAACTTGCCTCTGGACACACAAAACCACATATGTATAACACGTGTCAGACAACAGAGAGACAACATGCTGAGATGGACGGGGAGGGAATATCCCTGAATCTGGCCTTGGCAGAGAGCTGAGCCACAGACAAGAGAAGTAGAAGGAAAGCAGAAAGAGGGAAAATAATCAGCTCTTATGTAATACCTTGAAACCATAAATAGCATGTGGAGTAACAGTAGCAAAACCCACACATACATTTATCCAGCATGCTCTAGAGCTACATCCATATGACATGCAGAGACTAGTATGGCAGCTAAGCAGCTATTACAGTATTTGCTGGATGTTAATCTACAAAGACTGCAAAGCTTTAATCATCTATTATATTTTGACTGATAGTAGCAAGTGTGGTTACGAGCCAAGAATAAATCAGCAATGATAAACATGTCTATGCGGCACAACAGAGGTGATGTGATACTGGATGAGATAAGTACGTGTGTGTGCTCAGACATGGAAGGAATTACAGAGGCTTCTCAACTATCACAGACTGTTTATCGTTCAATCCTCCTCATGATGACAGAATGTCAACCGGCCTGAACCTTCACTTAGTGCCACCATCGGGTCAACATTTCCCCCTGAACTCGTTGTGAACTTGTTTTATGGTACCTTATATCATAGACAATGAATAACTGATGATGGAAAATTTTTAATTAAAGGGGCATAGTCATTTTTATTTGTCAACTTTTTATATGAAGGATTTTACAGGTTTTTACAGTGGTCTAAGAACTGGTGGCTGATGTCGTCTTAACTAGTGATGACTGGGTTGGATCAAGATGGCTGGACTTGTGGTTTTTATGCAAAATTGTCACCTGATGTACATAATTTTTGAATATACTTTGGGTATTTTTGGTCAACAAATCCACATAAATAAAAGGACTTGTTTATTGTCTAAAATTTAAATTAAATTCAATCACTTCTTCATCATTCACCTCAACCAAGAAACATTAAGAACTATATAAACTGAACCTTCTCTACCCATGTTGTATCTGCCTGCCAAACACAATAATTTGCACAATAAAACACAGAAAATATCAAATCAGGTCTTAATGACTCAGTATGCCTCTTAAACCTTAGTACAGGCCATAGTTTTCTTACATCTTGACTACTACATCTCCTTTCTGGTGGTTCTTCTTTCACACGCAGTGAACCCCTACGGATGATCAGTCTAAAAGGACACGTCACGTCACTGTTCAATGACCTTCAATGGCTTCCTGAAATAAACTGAATTCAACAATGCTTTCTTACAGAGTGACTTCTGGGTCAACACCAGGGGCAGACTGATGTTGACCTAACCGTCTGGTCTACACCCGTCGGCTGGCTGTAGTCCCGACACTTTTTAAAAATTTTTATATATTGGTCTGCCCGGCCCATAAAACCTGTAGATCAGCAGCCTGATTGACAGAGTTTGTTTCCTAACCACCAGCCCGTAGACACACGCTGGTCTGTGGCCCATTTCCTCACACCTCAGTCATATGCTTCTTTTCATCAGTATGTTCCTTCAGGGAGCATGATCTGACATTGCCATCCCTGCTCATATGGCAATCTCAGTCCAGACTGCTCTCGTTTGTAGTTCCAAAATCCTAAGTCTCATCAGACCGATCTCTTAGTTTCTCTAAGACTCACTTCTTCTGAGAACACCTCCTCTCCAACATCACAAACACACTAATATGCTAACTGGCATCAACTGTGTGCTAATTTACCTGATTTACTTTCACTTAACTTTTCTGAACAGATTTCATACTTTTATTATTTACCTCAATGTCTTCCACTGTACTGAAGGTTTAGAGTTGTCACTCACTTGACAACAATGTTTCCTTCAACAAGTTAAAGTTAATGACATGAATGTGGTTCACATTCCAGTCACTAAATGTCAACGTGATTTTTCATCAAGTGCCAGTGTCAAAAATTAACTTTTTTTATCCCCAGTACGGCTCAGAATAACAGAGTTGTCAGTGTGTTTTTTTTGTCTAACGGCGGAGTCTAATTACAGCTTTCGTTCTTTTAATTTTAAACTTAAGCTCTGGTTTTGTTTCAATAAGAGGTTACATTCAAATGAATGTACAAAGCAATGATGTATAATGAGAGCTGTGTCTCTTCTTGACAACATTTACACAGTGCAGATGTCAAACAGTTCAAAAGTAATTAACATGTCAACTATAAAGCATATCTATCAGAGTTGCACTAGTTGTTCTAGATTTGTCCTATAAAAAAACAAAACAAAACAAAAAAAGCAGCAGACATTTCAGTTTGGATTCAATCTGATTGGTGATCTTCAGGGATTATTCAAAAACATGGGAATTTAGTTTTTGCTTTGAGAGTTTCAATCTATGAAGTGACACTTCACAATGAAAGACTGTAAATCAAAAATGCCAGAATAAATGAATTTTCTTTTACAATTACTTGAGTTAATAATAATCTACAGTTATCGATTTTTTTTTTTTTTTTTTTTTCCAGTCTTGATTTGGTACCATTCAGTCTTGACGCCTTGCTTTAATTTATCGCTCCCATCAGTACATGAGTTACAAATAGTTTGGTAATAAAATGTTTGGTTGTGGCTCCTTCATTGAGGTTCTTCTATTTATGCCAAACATATTAACTTATTTCCTCCTTTGCAGCAGAAGATAGATGCTGGGGAACAATACACAACATTACACTGATGTAGTGTGTTGATTCTGTTTTACATTGTTTCAACAGACAGCAGTGCAACACATATGTAAAGCATGAGGAAGTTGTGGATAACGTCCTGGGACATGTTCTACATTTACCACCACCATATATATATATATATATATATATATGTATATATATATACACACATAGCATTTATCAGTGAATTATTAATGTGAGAGAAAATTCCTCCTGAGAAAGAGGAGCTGACTGTGTATGTGTCTGATGATATGGCTCCATCTAGTGGTCATTATTGGACTCTCACCAAAATTATGTTGTTAAATAAACACAAAATAACATGAACATGAACAGCATCAGATTCAGCCATCAGTTCAGTGACACAATGACAGAATAATAGAACAAACAAGAAAAAAAGGAGCTGAGGGACTAGATGTGAAACAGAAGGTCGGGAGGAAACACACCAGGTCTGACGTCACCTTTGGGAGCTTAAACAGAGATGACAGGATCTCTGGTTTCACCATGGCAACCATTTGGGAAGGGGCCACTGGTGAATTACGCTATGAAAACATGCATACAAACACGGTGCACACTCAAGAGGGTAGCACCATCTTGAGTCTTTAATGGGCTGCCTCTCCAGCAGAGAGCTCCTATTAACTGCAATCAGAGCAGAAAACTACAGCACAGAGTCGACAGAGCTTGACTGAATGAAGCTGAGGCGCACTAGAATAACTTCACTGTCAGGGGCTTGATGAAACAAGAGAGAGAGATCAATGCAACTGGAAAGAAAAGAAGAAGGGGTTTTCCAGAGAGAACTCATGTACAGACACTGATTACTCTGTACAACATGACACGTCCCAGTCCCAGTCAAAAGTTCACCCACTACTACTTAATGATGTTTGCTTTCAATGTCTTTGTCTTTATAATTCAGGTTCACAAGACTTAAGTCACATTAAAAGTGACATTCGGTTTTATTAAAGCTCTCTTAAGTGTTCAGCGATGGATTTTCAGCCATTAACTTATCACCAAGTTCAATTTTTATGCTGACAATCCTCATCAGTGAAGGTTTGTACAACCTCAAATTTGTGCCATGTGTCTTTCTAAAGATGACTCAAGTTTTTTAGGCCAACATTAGCCTGAATTTGCAGCACTGCAGCAAGAAATGAGCTCAGAGATACAGGTCATCGTTTTCCCAAATGAGGGACTGTTTAGATATTCGGGGGTTTTGGAGAACAGGAAGTCCACTGTACATCCAAGACTGCTCCAGTTATGAGACAGAATAGATGATTAGGGAAACTAAAATTAGACCAAAAGCTGAAAGCCACAATCCCACGACATTGGTTGGTTTCCTAGTTTTCCCACAGGGACGATCCCAACCCCCACCTGCCCTAACACAAACACAGATGTATGCAGAAGACTACAGTACACTTGTGTGATGAAAGACATTAATAACAATGAACATGGATCTCCTTTCCATCTCCAAAACAACATCTGCTTCGATACACAGTGGTGTCGCTTCTCATATTAACAAGCGCTGTTCTGCATGACTTGAATCACTGAGTGAATGCTGTGATATTAGAGATGACTAAGTGAATATGGCTTAGCAAGCGCATTTATGTGTGCCAACAGAAAGTGATCCGCTATAAAAGGCCTTACAGGAGCCATTAAAAATGTAGATTAAAAAGCATCATTGGAAGGACAAAGTGAAAGGACTCGCTCTTTTACAAAGGATTAGAGGGAGAAAAAAAAGAAGGGGGGAGTGTGACGGTTAAGTACTTTAACCTCAGAGGAATGTCTCAGCAACAACATCTCCAGTCTCTTTCCCTTCATATCGACATGAGGAAGCAGTTTCTACACCACTCAGCGCTGTGAGGATGTTGAACGAGCTGCATGAACATAACAGCAATCTTTGTTAACTGCTCTGACAGTAATAAACTGTACGTCTTGTATGTTCACAACCACTTTAGAATTAAGGTCACGGCTGCATAATTTAAAAAAAAACACAGCAGCAGTATCTTCTCTACTGTTGTAGATACAAAATCTATGGCTGAAAAATTCAAAACAAATAAAAGACAAACTTGGACAGTGTCTTAATTTCAGGAGCATGACCTGATCGGCTCATGCTCATCACATTAGCCTTTCTGCTAATAGCATCAGCTGTACCTCTCCCCTCTCCTGCACTGTGACTCTCCCAGTTCTTATATTTGAATATCTAAATAGTATTCAAACTAGCACAGCAGCAGTGGCTGTGTGCTGTGTCATCTCATGGGCTGATTTGCTTTCAGTACAACAGGAAAGGTCCTGACGTTGCCTTTCACCTCCTTAAGTCCCTCTCCTATTTCCCTCCCTGATGTAGAAGCACTGATATTGATCAACTTGATAAACTGCACCCACTTAGCTCTTTTGGAGCATCTCTGCCAGTGCAAGTGTCCTTTTCCCCATCAAAATCATACAAAACAATGAAGAATATCATCTTACATGCTGCTCTGCTTCCGTGGAGAGCTGATGGAGCTCTTCCTGTGTTGGCTGAGGGAGCCCCCCATGGCAACAGCTGACTGTTTGATTGTTTGAGATGCTCTGGTTGTCTTTCCTGTCCTCCAAAGGTTCACCTCTGCTTCTCCTCCAAACAGTCTGGCTCAAGATCAGAGCCGCATAACGCACCACTTCTCATGAGTGACTAGTTATTATCTAACCTCTTATTCAGCCTCTCTGCTACTCCTCTTATGCTTTCTGCTGTCTCTGTTGATGCTGTACAGTCGAAACACTCAGGAGTCCCGCCTCCTCGCTCTACTTCTCCTCACCCTCCATCATCTCTCTCTTTCTCTCTCTCTCTCTTTCTTTCTCTTTCACTCACATACACACAAGAGAGGCAGATTAAATTCACTTGTTAAGCAATGTGCAGCCTTTAGAAGAGGAAAGACAGAGGTGGTATGTGTGTGTGTGTGTGTGGGGTGTTTGTGGGGAGGGACAGTTTAAAGACCACTAACTAAGTCCAAAGAGTTGGAGGGGGTAGGTAGGACAGTGTGTGTCTGTCAATGTGTCATGGGGGTATCTGGCAGGGGTGGGGGTATTGTTCACAAGAGAAAGAGTCTTTTCTATTGTTAGTCAGCTGAATACCAGATCTGAGCTGGGGAGGAGGGAGGCAGAGGCAGGGGATGATGGAGGGAGAGTTGGCGACATAAGACACAGCCCCACTTGTTGTACCACATTCCCACTACCTGCTGTGACCCAGAGCCCAGAGACCCTAACCACCATCACAGCCCCTCATAGTTTTAGCATGACAACACACACACACACACACACACACACACACACACACACACACACACACACACACACACACACACACACACACACACACACACACAAAGAGAGAGGAGAGAGAGAGGCTTGTTTGCATGCAATAATTTTCCTAGTTTATCTGTTTTGATATATATATATATATATACATATATAACATTTAGTTTGACAAGAAGGGTTTCCTTGAGACTAACAGAAGTTAAATAAGATTACTGTAAACATATGAAAAGCCACTTAGACTTTATTTAACCGACATGACAAGAAAGACAAGCCTGGAAATTTACTTTATCATCCGATGTCACATCATCATAACTGAATAAAGTGAAACTTACCTCCTGATTCAAGCCTGTCCCATCATCCTCTTCTGATAAAATGCACAATGGATAAAATCACTACACAAATTGGGGACAGACCCGCCTTTAAATAAAGACTGAGATGATGTAGAAGACAACTTCCTCCCAATGAAATGAATCACATGAGGCTCTGTCGAATTTCTGACCGACTTTACCGCATTTCAGTGGGGACAACCACACAGCGGGAAAAAAACAAAACAAAAACGCCACAAAAATAAAAAACAATTTAGGGCGTGTAGTTTCTAACATCCGCCGGCTCCGTTAAATTATGAATAAATACACAAACAATGTGGCGAGAAGTTGTCACGAAGGGATTGAAAACAGAAGCAGGATCCGAGTACTAGACTTCAACTTGCCTCATGGTTCGTGCCACTGGTCAGGCGACAGTCAATCCACGCGCTGCGAATGAAGATGGTACGTTCAGCACGCGGCTGCGCACGCTCTGGTAATTTGCCATAGAAACTAGACTGACAACTACTGAACACAATAAAAGTATGTATCAGCAAAATGTAATTAGATTAGTATTAAAATTAGTGGGAAAAGTTATTCTAACACATCCTTAGATGATGATTCTTGTCGTTGTTGTTTCTTTTCCATGAGTTTCTATTTTCTTAATCACCTGATTGTCAAACCAACACCTCAAACCTTGAAGTTATGATTTAAAAATATATAAATAATCAGATAATAATAAATAAATAGAAATAATAGAAATAATAAAAAATAAACAGAAGGAATCTGCTAATAAATTCACCAACTGACCTTTTCACCTGTAGCTACTTGTACATACACTGTAAAAAGAGACTAAATTAACATTACTTCCTGTAAATTTTACAAAAACATTTTTGTATTTTAAGTGTGCTGCTAGACAGCAGAGGCATTTTACCTTTAGAAATGTTGTTTAGTCTGTCAGTTGTTTGAGTCTTATGTGAGGCCCAGCAAAACCCAGATGTTATGAAGAAGAGAGTCCAGAGAGTGGAAACAACTGTGTTTTTTTTTTTTTTTAATCCATCATCAGTTTAGAAAAAAAAACATCTGTGAATTTGTTAAATTTGTTAAGATTCGAGGAAACAGGTCAATAGAAGTACAAGTGCTGTTTATTTCAGTAAAATAACACAACAATCTGATCAACGGGTAGATCACCTGAGAAAGTCAGAGGTGGAGGTGGTTTTTCTTTTTTGGCATCATCATCATTTTTTTTAAACAAATTGTAAGGTGTGTACGAGTCTCAGTCTTCTAAATCACTCTGTATCAGACACATGTAATACATTAATGGAGTGTGTGTGTGTGTTTGATGTGTGTACGGCGCCAATAACAAATGTCCAGTAAATAAATACAGATGCATACAACAACAATAAGGACAACAAAGGTGACACATCAAAGAAATAAATATGATATGTTTATGTATGACTACACTGCGGGTGTAAATATAAATACAAACAAACAATTTATAATTTGTAATAATGAGAACAGCAGCAAAACAATGCTGTAATCAAACGAAAACAAAACAATGTGAAGCATAAGAGCCAGTAGAGCCACACACCGTCAGGTGGTCAAGTCAGATGAGCTGCAAGACTCCAAAAGATATAAACCTGCCCCAGGTGGTGCCCCCCAAGGGACCACAAGGGGGCCCTGTGGTATTATTGTAAGCCCCTCCTATGAGACAAATCACAGATGGCACCAGTGTATTTTTTTGAGCCATGGAGCCTGGTTTTGGGGCCCCAGCTGGTCCTGGTGGCCAAAAACCACTAAAAGCAACATTTGCGAAACAGGCAAACACAAAAAAACAGACATCAATTGCAACAAATGCACACAGTTAGACTTACTCTTAGAAAAGGCTCCAACACTTTGATTCCATCTGTAAAAAATAATTCCTTAACATTGCTGCACAGTTCTGCAGGAATTTCTTTTTAGTATTCACAGTAAAGTGTTGACAAGAAAAGGCTGTTCACTAGAAGACATTTACTCAACATGTTGAAGTTGACTTTTATGTAGTTTTATGTAAAGATAATACTTGATAGTAATAAATATACAATGAATAGTTTTACAGCAGTATATATATTACTCTCTCTCTCTATATATATATATATATATATATATATATATATGTGTGTGTGTGTGTGTGTGGATAATATGGATTAAATTTACAAGATTTTTTTTACATAAACTACATAATGAAACTCATAACAGCACTCCTCTGCAGTTTTAAGTCTGATTACTTGTACCAGTGTTTGACCATATTTATTAGTAATTTTAGTGTTTCTATTATTCTATTAAGAGGCTTGTAAGGAGGAGGAGTGTGTAGACCTTACATTTATACTTGGGTAAAGTATTAAGTACATACACTCTTCTGTGAAGTATTTTGTTTTCAAATTCATAAACATGCCTTAATAAACTTCATGAATACGAAAACACACAATATAATATTTTATTATGGCACACACAAAATGTAGTCATAGTTATGGGGGTTTGTATTCAGGAAGAACTGTAGTATTTTTGACATGTATCAACAGCTTCAATTGCCAAAACAGTAGATGTGGGAAGGGAGAAGAACCAGGGATCATCGAGTCTTATTGCAACTGTTATAGTAACATTTCCAGAAAAAAAAAGATATAATTGTAGGGTTAAACAATATCACTAACAATTTAGTGTTTAGTGCAACTCTGGGAAAAAAAAAAGAAAGAAGAAAAAGTCAACAACTCTGCTTGTTTAATTCAATAATTGTGCGGATGTTACACCCAAGAGGGTTGAGATACAAGTCATTCAGACCTTTGGTAGCGGGGGCTACGACAGCCCTGACAGTGCATAAAATATAATAACATTTGAAAATGTTGCAGCCTAGACCACACTTGCTTTCTTAAACTGACATACTATATTTTCTACTTATATAGAATAAAATAAACAATTCCTTTTGGAATACACACTTCCTATATGATCTATTTATCAGTCAGATTCAAATCATTTCAATGTGTCAACATTGCTGGATCTCTAGAAATTAAATAAATACTGGAACTCAAAATTTAGTAAGCGAGGGCCAGAAAATGTTGATAAACTTTGGTCTAAAATAACTAGGCAGGTTATGCATGCAATACAAACAAAAATGGCTACATGATACATTCATACAAAGTAAAAGATGAGGAGAAATGTGCGATTTGGCCTTTGGATTTCGCAAAAGTTAGTGAGAACACATTGTTGTTTACAACAAGATATTATGAGTCAACTGCAACAGAGAAGAGAGAATGATACAGGAGGAATGGCACAGAACTGGAACTGGCCTTTCTGTACAGTTTGTTATAAACAACTGTACTCGGATACAAACACACACACACATTATGAAAAGAAAACCCGCTTCTCCTCTGAAGCACCTTCATTTACGACACAATTCTTCATCAGCATTACTTCTTTCTGTCACGTGGATATTATCATATAAGATACATATTTCAAAATTAAATATAAAGTGTGATTAGGAGGAAAGATGAAGTTCACTTTCATTTACAGTCAGTATTCAACCTTCGTCCGCAAAATGAAAAAGGAGCTGCCAGGAAACTTGCAACAGCCAAAAATGTAATAAAAACAAAAATAAACATTATATAGTTATAGTTC
The DNA here is from genome assembly GCA_016801845.1 of Polydactylus sextarius. NCBI lineage: Eukaryota > Metazoa > Chordata > Actinopteri > Polynemidae > Polydactylus > Polydactylus sextarius. Next base: position 10,571,287 of record CM028915.1, on the reverse strand, counting down.
AAATAAAACCACATGACTTTAAGTCAAATTACCTGGTAATTTATAAAGAAGAGGTCCGATACACTATCAAAGAGCTTCCTCTGTCAAGAAAATCTCGAAGGAAATTGTTGGTAATTATAAATATAGTTCTACATTTCTGATTTTTGGAGGGGCTGGGAAATATACCAAATTGTATAATTATAATCTATCATTTTTATAGTATTATATTATATTCTTAAATTCTGGGATTTAAAATAGAAATATCTTTTTCAAAACATCACAGACATGCAAGCTGAGGAGTAATTCACGTCTGACGTGTAATGTAAAGCAATTAACATCATACTTGTTATGTAAATTGACATAACTTGTCCATTTTGAAAAAAAAAAAATCCCACACAACAGCAGCTTTAAGTATAATATGTAAATAATTCTTGGTATGTGAAAGTGCAGAGTACAGTAACATAAACAATGACTGAAAGAAAAAGTGCAACCTGCGACCAGGAGCATGTCAGTGGTGTTTGTTGGTGGATTTGAAATAACAATCGGTCACTAAAACCAGTCCTGCAAAGGGAGTTGTGGCAAAACCAAGGAGCTGCCGCGACCTCAAAAATAATTAACTGACAAATCTGACACATCATCGAACCGCAGCCAAACAGTCTTCATCGTTGGGGGAGAGAGCTGGGCAGTCAGGTAACACCCATACCGTAAGGCATTCTGGAGGAGGATTGCAGAGCATCTGGCTCGGTCAGCTGTCCTTCACTTCACTGATTTGCTTTCAGGTTACTGCCGCGTTAGTGAGTTAACATTCATAAAACCTTTATTATTGTTGTGGTTGATCAAAGGCCACACCCTGCTTGTCATAGATCTCCTTCAGCAGCAGGAGAGCAGTGTCCTCAGATTCCCTGATAGAGAAACAAACAGAGCTTTAATTTACTTGAGATAATAAAGAGACAGAATCAGAAATAACAGCACAATTTCTGTGGTCTACTCTTCACCCTAATGGGTACACATGACTCACCAGTAACAAAGATGAGACTGGATGGCAAACAGGTACTCGTTAAAGCTCTCGATAGGTTTTTCCTGAAGAACATAGTCAATCCTTCGTCCTCCATTCAACATCCCCACTTTAATCTCCGGCTGTTCTTCTTGCTCTGCTGACACTGAGGGCTCTGCCTCCTCACACACTCCTGCAGGGACAGAAGTGCAGAAAGATAAAGCCATATAGGGAGACAGCAGACAGAAATATTTGTTTTGACCTTCCTGTTTTTGTCACACAGAACAGATCGGATAATAGACAGAACAGAAAAGGGTAGCTGTTTTCAGATATTCAAGATAAAACAAAGTTACAGAACAATGCAGATTAAATGCAACACAGTGCAGTTTCATAAACCTTACGTTACTCTACAAACCAGTGTCCATCAACTACCCCAGATATGATGATATGAGAACTTTAATGCTGAAGGAAAACATGGTATGCACCGGTGTCAACACTTAAAACAACAGCGTCTCAGTCACCAAAAAGACTGAGCTTAAAAGAGGCTTTTAAGATGTTTTAAAACTTTTAAAAAAGGTGTGTCTATTTTAAATCAACTTTTTTTGATACATTGAAGTGACCTTATACACTGAGGTACTCTTAAGCACAAGTATGATGTTCAGTAAGTGTCAGTAGGGTGTGTCTGTCATGATGGATGAATGTGTTGGTATGTTGTGAATGTATTTTACAAACATGCCATGAATGATCCTAATATGGACTAATTCGCTGTAGACATGAAACCTGAACTGAGGCTGCAACCTATTGTGAAAGGACATTTCTGACTCTCTTGTAACTACGCCATTACATAGATGCTTTTCTCTTCGATTACATTCTACTAAATCCTAAAAAGTCTTTTATTTGAGATCATATAGTTCTACTCGGGGAGGTGAGGCAGCAGATTAACGTTGTATAGGCTGAAGCTGTGATTCTTTAAAGGGTAAAGCTGAAAAGTTAGGAGTTAAAAGAAATGTCACTGAATTCATATCATCTTTTCTGACAGCACCTGCATTCTCTATGACCCATTTAAGAAACTAACAGATTAAGTATTCCAGGTGGTGTACTGCATGTAGGTGACATGTACCTACATGCAGCTACTGATGAATCACTTTACCTGCTGGTTCAGCACCAGCCAATACTCCTGTTAAAAATAACCACGATCACTGCTACTCCACTGGTGTTATTTGTTCAGCTCTTAAGTCTGGGTGCTGCAGGCTAGGTGCTCGAGTTGCCTCTGATTGCTGACAATTTAAAAGGCAGTCTGTGAATTCAACCAATCAGAACTGACATTCATAGAGGGAGGGGAAAGGCCTGGAGGAAAATGTCAATAAATTGAACTAAAAGGAAGATAAGACACACAGCAGCAATAATGCAGTCTGGCAGTAGTGAGAGCCTAAAGCTATAAGGGCCTGTATTACATAACATGTTCTCTTTGTGAGGGAACTAACATGGCGAAGTAAACCGAAACGCAACAGGAAAGTTTGTTAAATCACTAAGTACTACAGTATATTTTCAACATTGAGGGAAGTGATGATAGTAGTAGTGCCAATATATTTATGACTTTTTAGATGAATAATGAAAATTTTCCAAATTCAAGATGAAAGACAATTTGTAACTATTTGTAAGGTGATCAATGATGTCACCAATCCGTTTGTAAAAAAGGTAAAAAAGTGGAAATGTATTTCATGTTATTGACTCTTATATTTACTCTTGTCATGTGGCTATCCTGGCTTACCTTGGAAGTAATGTTTATGAAGGGCCCTGGGCCACTCCAGTATTTTACTCCAAAAATCATCACTTTTCTTTTCCCTCTTAGGAGAAGCAGTGACTGACGTTGAGGCTGAAGTTCAAAGGGAAGTAGTGAGGGGTGAGGGGCAGCAGGAGCAACCACGTATAAAGCAGAGGAGGGAAAGAGAGCGGGTCAACATGCAGATAGGGACCAGATGGGGTTAGACACACTCTTATCCACGTGTAAACACTCGCACATGCACATAAAACACAAATACACTAACACAAACAAACATAGTTACTGTACCCTTTGTCTCTTCAAGGTTTCTCTCTGTTGTGGTTTCTTCGCCCTCCACCGGTGGCAGAGCAGCAACAGGTAGTCTGGCAAAAGACTGCCACGCCGTCCGTAATGACCCCAATACATTGTTCTTTAAATCCATGCTCATTCGAGTCAAGCTGTCTTTTAGTTCTACGAGACAGAGAAAAATAAAGATGATCATTAAATAAAAGGAGAAACCACAATATTGTTCAACAAAGACAAGAAAAGAGAAACGGTCATACCTAGGTGCATCCTCTTCCGCCCTTTATGGTGAGGGATTAGCATGGGCTCCAGATCCACCTCTGAAACAATCATGGGCTCTATCCGATAGGCCACAGGATCATACTACAGAGCAAAAAAGGGGAAGAGATGAATAAAGCTTTTAATAGATAAAATAATAATAGATAATAGGGAACAGATAATACAGAAACGTTTAATAGATAAAAGATGAAGAGTACAGTATGTTTGCCTGAATGGGCAGTAATATATGTGATGACTTACCGGGTGGTAGATGTTGTAAAAGCTCTTGCAAGTTGGGAACGTGTAGTTTGGATCGATGCGTTTAAGCCCACGAACTGTCAGGAACATACCAATAGGAGAACCAAATGCAAAAAACGTTTGAGGGTGGAATGCCAGCTGTGGGTACTCGATGGATACCTGGGGCGAGAAGGTGAGGGGGTCAGAAACGTGTTGTGCTACTAAAATCATAGTACAAATCCCAGTAAGACAGATGCAGACAAGATAATTCTCCTCTGGTGCACTGTGATCTTTGAAAACATCAAATCAGGCATTTGTAGAATCAAAACAACAGCCAAAGAGAATGCCAACAAATAAGGAAGCCAGGGTAAGTGCCACTCATGCGGGATTGGATGAGCACAAATACAAAGTGATTTTGGATTGTGCAAATCAAATGAACGAACACAGAGGCCTCAATCGCTGCATTAGAGCCATGGAAACCCTGTGGTTCATGAAACAGCCCCTATTACTGAGATGCCTTGAGTTTTCCTTTACCAGACAAGACAGCACATGAAGAGAAACTCAATGCACAGTGAATCCAAAGACAGCTTTAGGTAAAGCCTGAGAGCATGGGGACACCATGTGAGACACACCTGTCCCTTGGCTATGCCTCCATTGGTCTATCCAGGCAAGCGAGGGGGGAGGAAAGAAGCAGGAATTTGATGCATCAAAGCTTTCAGCTACTGGTACCCCAAAGCACAAATAAATTGAATCTGCATGTACCTGCGCATGCACATGTACCTGTCCGATGCCCACGTCGAAGTATTCATAGTCTACAGCGCTGGTGACAGACTGTGCTCTGTGGAACTGGTGCTGCTGCTCTGTCTCTGTCAATCCTGAAGACTGGTTACCGTTACCATCCTGTTCACTGGTGACTTGAGGCACTTGGGGTAAAACTTGCAACCCTGGTGCCAGACGCACTGTGCCTGTCTTACAATCCTGTTTAGGAAGAAAAATGTTCAATAAAAGATTATCAATGCCAAGCAATGATTCATCTAGATACATTTGATCCTGAGACAACCCAAGACCATGCAGACAAAAACAACTCAGGATAGGGTTCTCTGACCTCTGGAAGCCATTTCCTCTTGACGTAGTTCAGGATCTTCTTGCGAGGTCCAAGGGGAATTCCTAAAGCTTTGAGATCACTGTCGTTGCAAAGAGCCTAAAAGAAGAGAAATGATTTTCACTATGCAGTGCATTAAAATTTGTATGTCCATTGTGTGTGGGTGTGTGTGTGTATTACTAGTGACTCCCGGTCAAGATTTTCCGCCCGCAGTATATCCAGATATTGCTGTAGCCCCAGTCTGGTCAGAGTCTGCTCCAGTGTGTCACAGTTCATGTGACATGGTTCACCAGAGGGTACCTTAACCACAGAGTGCAAAATTAATTTTCGTATCCACTTGAAGACAATTTTTGCTTTGTTTCTGCTAACTTTTTAATCAGAAAACTGGTGCGGCAAACTACTCTGGCTGTGATCATACCCCTTCTTTGGTGTCTGAGCCTGTTCTTTGATTGGTTAGCAGGTCAAACAGGATCAGTGAACCTGAAGAAAAGGAAATGTGAAAGTGAAAGAGTTGAAAATTAGCATTTTTGTGCATCACTGTGTGTGTGTGTGTGAGAGAGAGAGAGAGAGAGATTTTTCGGAGTCTCTCACCCAGGCTATGGCCCACTACTGAAACTGCCCCTTTGAATTCTGGGTGTCTCTGTTTGAAGAGAGTGTGAAGCCTGTTGATCTCGGATGACACTGTGTCCACTATGGTCTGGCAGTAGGTGGGGCTGTTATAGAAAAACAGGTCCAGCAAAGTATCGTTGGTGAAATGTCTTAGCCTGCTTATGCTGGGAAGAGTGATCCTCTGGATGTCCCTGGAAAGTGAGACAGGAAATAAAATAACAGATAACATTAAGTTTTATTGTAGAGCAAAGAAATCTAGTTTTGTGCACCATCTATCTCTCCTTATACTTACTCATCCACACCAGTGGCATCTCCATGTAGCGCGCTGTGCCAGTTGACTGGGAGGAATTCAACTCTTCCCACCTGGCCGTCCTGCTGAGCACGTTTATAATGAGATGCCAGTAGAGACAGAGAAGCACTCCTGAAGTCATTTACTGGAAGGAGAAACAAGATAACAAGAAAATCATAAATGCACATAAATGTATGCATATAAATAAATAACGCATGTGCACACACACACACACACACACACGTATGCACACTTACCGCACTGTATGATTGATCTGAAGCGCAAGTCACAAGCAGGACCGATGCCGTGCACCATAAAGACAAGGTGGTCCACCTTTTCTGGTTCACCTGGTTATACAGAAATAAAATGGGGTGTTGAAGTTAAAAGTGTTAAAGCTGGATAACATACCATGCAAAAACTTGCGACACACCCACACACATACCATCAGGTATTTCTACAGAGATGTTGTCTACTCCCCTCTTGACTGTTCTCGGTCTGGTCTGCTCCGAAGGGGATGACACCCACTCATCCTGCAATCCTATTGGCTGATACTGCATCATTAGCTAAGAGGGGAGCAGAGAAATGAAGGAGAACAATACATCTAATTTAAAAAATGTATATTTACTCATGGTGTGACTTTGTCATGTATTCAATCACACTGTACATTGTGATGTTTTAACAGCTGGTCTTACTTTGGGGTTGTGTAAGATCACTGTCTCTCCAGTGGGAAACTCAAGTTTCCTCTTCCATTCGTCCAAGGTCACCGCTATCATATAAGCCTCCTAAAAAATGAGGAGGATGGGTGAGTGAGGAGTCAAACACAGATATGAAAATAGTAACTGACAAACAGGCAACATTGGGAATAGAAGAAGAGAAGCTGTAGAAGCAAGTAAAAGTATGGTGGTGGTATCAAATACCTCTAGACTTTGGCTGAAGTCCTCAGGGTAAGGCATGAACTTGGTGTCTTTATCACTTTTGTAGAACCAGGTACAGCGGCGGACATCAGTGGGACCTTGTTCCCAGTATACAGCGTAGCGCTTCCTCTCCTTGACATGTACGTCATACCGCTCTCCATCTACAGCTACCACCACCTCCTCCTGCTTGTCACCTGCTGTAAATAATAATAATAACAATAAAAAAAAACACACACACAAACATAAGAGGATGTATACACTAACATTTTAACCACAAGTTCTCTGAGGACAAATTTAATAAAAGCTTAAGCTTGATGGCAATGTGATTCGTAAAATGACATTTTCCCAAACATTTGAGATATTTGTGTTAAATACATGTAGAAAAAATACGTACAAAGAGAGATCTGAAGGATAACTGATGAACTAATAAGCCACGTAACTGGCAAAAAAAGCTGCTTTTCTAGCTTAAATCTGAATTTATCCAGGACAAAGTTATTAGTTTGCAGAATCACTGTCCACATGGTGATGCTGCTTTTGTACAAGTCCAGTCATATGGAATAACTTACACTTCTATAGAAACAATACATTTGAAATTTAAATGTATTATTTTTTTAAAGTTAACAAGGACGTTATACTTATTTTTAAATGGCAATGTAGAAGTTTAAATATGATATAATACACAAGTCCTATGTAACAATAACAATCAGGCTCTCATAAACACTTCCTAGAAGTGAACCTCAACTTGTTGAACAACATACAATAATAAACATGTCCTGTCAGGAGAGTTACGTGTCCTACTGGGCCGAAGGCCAGTACTGGCAACAATAATGTTTTGACATTTTGCCTAAATTCACATCTGTTTATAGAAAATAAACTCTTAGCATCCCTTTGACACACAAACCCTGAGAATCCACTCAAACAACATTACACAAACAGTATAAAATATACATGTGAAGTATATTTGCAAGTCCTTACCAATATTGCAGGCCCTCTCTAGTTTATCAGAGTCTTCTCTGCTGAAAGGAAGCCAGGAGGTGTTGTCATTAGCCCGTCGACAGAAAAACCAATGAGGCTGCACTTCACGGTAAGGAGCCGGGACCGGATCCATGTCAAGCATCTCGAAGGAGGATGTGGAACAAGGAGAGGCCTCATCCACCACAGGGGACACCTGAAGAGACATGATACCAGTATAATCGAGATGATACATTAATATTTCTGAGCTACTGAGTAAAATCTTGCCTGCTACATATACTGTGTACACTTATGTTATCCTGCTTTAGAAAATCCCACTGTTTGCTTCCAGAATTAGCGAATATAGGAGTTTGAGCTAAGTCTGCATCCTCTCATAAAACCTAAGACCGTCAGACAAAGCAAAGAACAGTCAGGCAAAAAAAAAAAAAAAAAAATCAGGCCTCCTCTTGGTCAGAAGTACAAAGGCCTGTTTTATTCTTTCGTCCTCCACAAGCTATCTATTGTGTCCTATTCTTTCCACTAATGATACAGCTGCAGACTGTAAACAATCTATTTCCAGCTAAGTTCTTACAATCACAAACAAATATGTCAGTGATACTTTTGGCACTCTGCTGATCCTGTTTCATTGTGTTGAAAGACAGAGCCTGCCTCTGCTAGGTGCAACACCCACATTTCACTCAGCGGCCACATCAGCACTGCAATTAGCCATGTACGATGCAAAAATGAAAATAAATGAACTAGAATGTGAACGTGAAACACATTTTTTTCTACTGCACGTCAGATAAGAAAAAGAAGACGTCAAAAACACATGATACACTGTCTGTTTAGGTATTATTATAACCTTTATCTAACCAGGTTAGCCCCATTGAGATCAAGATCTTTTTTTTACAAGGGAGAGAGGGCAGCAGCACAGTTTTATTTGTGTCTATCTTATCATTGACAAGAAGACACAAACTGAAACTAGTCTAAGATGCTGGTTTTATTATCTTCTATGGACAATGTGCTATGTCCAAAGATTCACAATGTCTGTGCCTGTACAAGAACATTGAACATTACCTTACTAATATTAAAACAGACAAAGGAATGAGGTGGTTCTTTCTGTCTGAGAGAACAGGAGCCCAAACAAAAACTCTGTAGGCGGTTCATCACGTGATAACAGTTTTGCATTTTTGTTACAAGAGGCAACTGACAACTGACGCTAGACTCATAATTACTTGAGGAATGAAATTCTTATCTATAACCATGGTTGTGACTGAGTTGCTCAGTCATCTGCTGTTGTATTGATGTAAACATTGTAACTACTCTGATCAAATCATCAGTGCTTGCACAACTTCCAGGTTTTCCCTGATCACAGATCAGTTTAGTCAAGGACTGAAAGAAAACCTTATTAGAGAACACAACATTCAGTGGCCCTGCAACTAAAAATAGCATTTAATGTAGGTAAGTCACTAAAAATGTGGGTTGTAAGAGCAGATTGCCATCATCAGCCCAAACAAAATTAAACGTTGCCATTTTATGTCAATGATTCATTGTCCCTTTCTCCAACATAGGGTACGATATGTTTCAGCACTGTCGTGATCGTTTTCATTAAAACGTTTTAGATTAACAATCTATCAGCTCATTACTAAAAACATTTCTTTTTGTAGCGAAGCATGTACAGCTGTGATGTGACCATGACATGACCCGATAGGACAGATTTTGACAAGCACACAAAATCACATGTTAACCCTCACCTGCTCCTCGGGTGTGTTCCCTGCAGCCTCAGCCTGGGTGGGGTTGTCAAACAGGTCTTGGTTGTTGATGTGTGGGGCAGCCTTAGATAGACCCCCCTCCTCAGCAGGAGTGAATGACATTAGACTGAAGACCTGACTCCAAATCTCAGCTCTGATATGAGGGGACAAGAGAAAGGAGGAGGGCACATGAATACAGGACTTTCAATGAACACAGATGCACATTGGATGAAAGTAAATAACAGGGAATTATAATCAAATAGTATATGACATGTTATGGCCTGTTTATGTCACCAGGGGATGGTTTATAGATACAGGGACGAATACTGATTAAATGTTTTGATCAATAGAAATAATTAAAATAATTAATTTATATGCTAACGCTAATGTTTATCTCCCAACGTACACGTGAGTTGATTGACATTGTTTGAACAAAACTAGCCAATGCTAATGTTAACGGTTGCTTCTGTTCTTTTAGGTTAATTTTTAACAAACGAACAAATAAACAAACAAACATCCCGGAGGCTAAAGGTTGTGAAACGCTGATTGACGTTTATGCTAGCTGAGTTGTGATGGTTGAACGGGACATGAGTGTTAAAATAAACCGTTCCCACATCGTGTCGGGTGTTTTGAAGGTTAGAGCAGTGATATCAGACAGATGTTAACTTATACTCACCCACAACTTCACATTTGAGAGAAACACTGAGGATTTGTTTTCGTTGTGTAGCTAGCTCTGGCTAACTCGGCTATCCAAGGACAGCCTCCTGTCAAACACCGTCCGGTATGAGGTGTACTCGGAAATATGAACATTACAGGATTAACAGTCGAGAATGACAGCAACGATGGTTTAATAAATACTGAAAAAACCGCACTTTTACTGAAGAGGTTTTCTGCTATGCTAGTGTTTTCAACGCGTGACGACTGCAGGGTGAAAATACGCAAACGCAGCATTTATTAGCAGTGGCAAATTAATCCGTATTTAAATTAATAAAGTGTTATGTTTTCATCTGGGTAGTTTACGACAGGAATACAAACTGATTACATTTAGATTCAATTTGGAAATAAACAACATCCAGAAACATCATCAGTGCAGCAAAATAACAGTAGTTTATGCACAAATTTTACATTTCCGAGGAGCACTGGAAGGCATCACTAGTAGGGCACCGCCCCCAAACATTAGTGTGACGTCATGAATATGAGATGTTGTCAGTTCAGTTTTATCTCTACCTGATCCTTACCAATGCAGAGGAAAACAAACATTTTCATGTTTACTTTCTGTGTGATAATGTTTTACGCACATTTAGTCACATTGTAAACTTTCTCATACACTGTCCAACTGTTACAGACATCAACAGGTGAGTATTTATCAACAGATTTGTGTGTGTGTGTGTGTGTGTGTGTGTGTGTGTTTTCCAGAAACTTAAACCAGTGTTAATCCAAGTCTGGTAAAGGTCTGAAGTTTATATCATGGAATTCACTTGCTTTAACCAAACCCGGAAATCTCATCACTTGGTTTGATTTTTAAATATGTGCAGGTATGTGTAAAATGGGATTTCAGTGGGTGTAGGCGTTTTCAACAATTAGAAAGCAACCACATCACAAAACAGACACACCTGTTTGTCTCACGCTAGTATTTTCAACTAAATCTGACACAATCATGAGTCAAGAGTGTGACAGAGCGTGCACCAGTTGACACCGGATTAGAGTAATAGGCCTTCGTGTAGTTTAAAAAGTTGAATACTACCTAATTATGTCCCTGGTGTTGCCATTAAATGTGTATACACATATGCACTTCATTTGCAAAAAAATCAAATAGTTAATGTGACAAGTTGATTGGTTAAGGTGACTGGGATCATACTACTACAGAATGCAATACGTGCTTAATTCACATTTCTCCTCCAGGGTTTATGTAGAGGGAAGGGAGGAGTGAAACATGTCAGGGGAAGGAACAGTGAGTAGAGCTACAACGCTTAGACACACCCAGTTGAATAGAATGTGTGAGACATGCAGAGAGTAATGAGCCTGTGTGGAGCAATAAGAGGGTGTGGCTTTTTTTTACACAGGGAGAATAGATAAGCTGAGTTTGCTGAGTGAGAAAGGGGCAGGAGCCACGATCCTGAAACAGGCAGCCTCGTAACTTTCAGCTCTGCTGGGCCCACAAACAATCCAGCTGCACATTTCCACTCACTCTCGTGTAGTTTTCCTACAGTTTGAGACAGGACAGAGGGGGAGGAACTTCCAGAACAGAGAAGTAAATAACAAGAGAAGAACCAAAGAACAACCCGCAGCCATGAAGGAAAAAGTGAGACGAGGAGGAGGAAATCAAGCCAAGGCTGGTGAGAATCCTCTGTTATATGTTTTCCTTTCCTGCGTGTGTGTGTGTGTGTGTGTGTGTGTGTGTGTGTCTCTCTCTCTCTGTCTCATTTTGCACTTTCCTCTTCCTTCTTTTTTTTCGCCTTGTGCTTCCCTCGCTGGAGAATGCGAAGAGGGTGGGAGATTTAGCACTGCTCTGCTGCTCTGAACATGGCCTGCGCTATTCACTGCTTTTCACCAACTTTCTGACCACGTTCTCACACAGACACTTTCCATGTTGTATCTAAAAACCTTAGAAAAACAATGTTTTACAATCTTTTAATAATGACAAATGTTCCAGTTTATTTAAATCTCTGCACATCTCCTGTTGATGTTTGGTTCAAAAATAAAACAGATCTTTAAACATCACAACCACCATGCCTGCTTTATATTTGCTCCACCTTTTTCCAAACTCTCAAGAGGGCCTCTTAACTTCTTTTAACCTTTGACTCTCCAGCTCTACAAGACAGAAAGTGAGACAGTTTCATATTTGTACCACTTCAAAGAGATGATATAAATCTGTCTACCCTGCCCAGATGAGTCATTTTGAGATACTCATTTGAATATACTGAAAATGTTTTTTTGTTAATATCAGTATGTGACAGAACAGGGAAGGAATTCTACCTGTTTATAAAGCTTGTAGTAAACACCAACCTCAGGTATCTCTGCCAAAATACACTTGTCAGGGTTTAGAACAATACTGTTTTTTGTAGCAGTAAACCAGTAGCTGCACTAGAAAAGAGACTGATGGGTCCAAACTCATTGTGAGGAGGGGCCTTCTCCCTGCCAATGGCAAGCTGAGAAACTGTTTTTTGGGTGCTTTCCAGTGGTAAAGTGGTCCCAGGTTAACAACAAGAACTGGGGATTTACTGTGGTATGAAATACATGTTTTCAGAGATGAGTGTAAAATGAACTCTCTGCCTTGTTGTGTACATGACAAAGTTGTTATATACACAAAATGTGCGCATGTGTCCATGAAAGGAACGCACACTCTACTGCAAAGCTATAGGTTTGTTAGTTTGTGTTTTAAGAGTTCTGCTGTCTAAACATGCCAGCACTGGGTGTGGTTGTCCTGTCACCCTGAGATGACATTAAGACCAGTAGGCAAATTCAACAAGTTTAGTCACACAGCAGGCTGAGAAACACGCTGGGTCCTGCTCTCCCTCTGGTTCTACGAGTGTTAAAAAAAAAAAAAAGAAAAAAATAGACACACCCCACTTTCCCTTTCTTTGGCATTTTTTCTTTTTGCATAAATTCACTCTCTGCCCTCAGGCACTCTCACACACACAGAGACTCCTCAATCATATCCACGGTCATTTTGAGATTAGTGACTCAGTGAGCAGCAAGAACTGATCTGACCACAATGAATCATGATTACAATTAATTCATTGAGTTGTTCACACATTTTCTGTAACGGCTTTAGTTCTTTCAGGATCACAGAGAGCTGGAAACTATCCCGTCATCTAATGAGAGGAAGGCAACAAAGCACTCCACATTATCTGCTTATCAATGGGAGAGCTCTGTGATTATCCTCAGTCAGTTTTGTTTCTTTTACTTCCCCTTCAAACAGATGTAAACAGCGTGACTGGTGGAAAGAATGCTGTCGGTATTAAACAAGAAGATGATACATCATTCCCTGTGAAGATCCAGGGTGCAGGAGTTGAGGCATTTGAGCTGCAGGTATAAAACTGGACTGATATTTCCTCTCACGCATTATTCTATTCTGTCAGCTGACAGTTGACGCATATGTTTGCATAAAGTTTACTCACACACATTCACATCATTGGGGATGTTTTATGTATTACATGAAATACTCTCTCTTCTTTTATCCATATCTACCTATCTATCACAGGGATTATCTAAATTTTATTTAATAGTCAGGTTTATGTTTGGCATTACCTGCCGTGCCTAAACATGCATCTTTGTAGGTTCATGGATTCTGGCTCGTCCAAGATGCGATAATGACGCTGCTTTCGAGGGATGAGGTGTGTCCGCGCTCCAACCTGTCGTTGGCTCTGGCTGGTGCAACCCTGGATCCGCTCGCAGAACTGCAAAGTCTTAAGGGGCTTAAACCAGGAGCCATCCTTCGCCTGGTGGAAGGTAGAGATCATTCTCTTTCAATTCAGTTTTATTTACAAAATGCATTTTCAAGGTATTTCCCAACTTTTTTCTGATTTTCGAGTGATTATTAACTGGTTTGGAGTGTTAATAAAACAAAAGTCATTTGCGCTGTGGCACAATTATATTTCAAGGATTAGAATCTCTGTCGGTGTAATCCTATCCATTTTTTCATCACACCCTTTCCCTTTCACACTCCCTTAAGCGTCTCTCATCTCATTGTAAATAGCTGACTCACCTGTGCGGAGTCGTCAAAACAAGGTTTATAGCTGCAGAGATTTATGGCTGCCGTGGTTACAACTGTGTGCCAACCAATTAGTATGTTTATTACCTCAGAGTTCAGTTTACTATGTAGCTGCCCCTTTGCTTGTGCTTGTAGCTTATGGACTACAAAATTCTCACGTTCATAATCATTGCTTTGTCATGTTAGTGTCAGTTTCATAAAGGAGGTTAGACTGAATTTTGTGTTAACTAGTTCATTTCTTTCCAGAGCCGTACACCGCCCACTCAGCCAGGCTGCATCTGGCTCGTGTCCTGGAGCTGCTGAGAGCATCTGGACCTCAGGATGCATTGAGAGAAGGACGCTCACCAAGTGTGCTGGAGACGCTCACACATACACAAACAACAGGTACACACACACACACACACACACACACACACACACACACACACACACTGTGGACTTAGAGGACGTAGCCACAAAAAGCACTGAATTTGTAGTGTAATCTTTTAATCTTTTTTTCCGCAATTGGCACAGACTCCAGCTTACCCAATGGAAAGAGCCTGAAACGCTCTTTGAGCAACACAAAAACAGAATCAACCAATCAGGATGGAGCTCCTCCCGAGTACCTCCACCCTGGTTCCTCAGAAAGACCACTCATGCCCCTGCTACCACATAGCTCCCAGCCAGAGGTACATACAATAAATACCTGGTTTTTGTTTGTACATGAGCTAGCTCAACACACTCTTACACTCTGTGATGTTATATTTGTCTCATTTAGGCCCCCAGTTATCTGAAAGATGTGTCTCTCAGCTGCTGGAACCCGCCTCCAGGACACAGGAAGATGCAGGGAGACTTCATGTACATCTCTGTGGTGACGATGGAAGGACGACGGTTTGAAATCACATCCTCTCCAAAAGGTTTCTTCCTCAACAGGTGAGAAGAAAACCATGATGTTTGATTAAACTATTTTTCTGTTTTCATTCGTTATGATTGCAGTAATATTCTTTTGTTCAATTCTGAATTCTCTCTCTCACCTTCTTCATCTCAGGTCAACAGAAGATGCATTTGATTGTCGTCCTGCACAGTCTTCTCCAGTCTGTCACTGTTTCACTGACTTGCTCTGTCACATCAGCCCCGTCTTCAAACAGTCTTTTACCACACTCAAAAACAAGTAAGGAAGCACAGGATCCAAGAATCCTAGAATCCTAGATTCTCAACAGTGGATTTTGATGAAATGTATATTGCTAAATTGATTTCTCAAAATCCAGTTCACTTACAATACTCTCTTTCTTCCTTTAGGCCTCAGTTACCATCAGTAGAGGCGATACCTACTCCTTACCACACGCTGAGCTGGCTCGGGCCTCCCTGTGCCTCTCGCACTCACAAAAACACCTTCAGCAGACTGGGGGTGGATGAACCGGCAGCAAGACAGGTTACTTACAACAAAATACAAGTGTTAAATTTTATGACAGTAATTATGGTAATTTTCTGTCTGTAGTGATATTGATATGCGTGTGTTTGGGTGTGCTTTGTATAGGCTCCAGACTGGAATGAGGAAATGCAAGCTGCCAGAGATCTTCCACAAAGAAGTCTAGAGGAAAGGCTGCAGAAAGACAGAGCTCTGCTCCAGGTAAACAGCAATTTAGTTCAAAACAAAGTAGGACAGTTCAGGACTCATCGCCTGTTTACTTTTATTTGTTCACTCACCATCACCTCCTTTCACCTTTGTTGATACTTGTTTTCTCTCAGGTAAACAGCGCATTTGTGAGGTCTGCCATGCAGGGGGCAGAGGCTGTTGTAGATGGTTTTGTGGAGTCAGTAAATGGAAACCCAGAGGACCCAGCTTTCCTGTGGGATGGCCTGTTCATGAGTCTGGGAGCAGCAAGTGCAGTGTTTGGTGGGGAGAGGGGTCGAAGGTAAGAGGAAAAAAAGGACACAAAGTGTGACAAGATATAATGAATGTAAAACAATTTGGTTTAACAAAGAACAGTGTTCTTTGACATTCTGCGTCATATAAGGAGATTATAAAAAGTTTGTCTCGCTTTTTTAATGTCTCTTACTTATTTTAACTACTTACAGGGCAGCTCAGAGGCTGGAGCTTAAAGCAGTTCAAGCCTACAACAGCCTAGAGGGACTGGAGGGGCTGCATACACTACCTACAGCCTTGGTAGACTACAGAGGCGTGCGACTGTCTGCACAGGGTCTGGCCCCTCGCATAGAAAGCTCAGAGCAGAACCAGGAATCTACTCCCGCCTCAAGGTGCACCCAGTGGACTTGCAAAATAAACTGTGATTGATTGACTTTTGTGTACTTTTTATGCTAACATCTTTCTTCTTCTGGTCTTCAGAGGTTTGCTGTACGGTATAAACGCAGGACACCAAGAGTCCCCTCAGCGCAGGCAACTGCTAGCTCTCTTGGCTAGTGCTGCCAAATCTCTTTCCCTCCAGCGCCATGTTGTCGTGGCGCCCAATGGTCACAAGGTCCCACTGTTCACCCCAGTGGACGCTCAGGGACTATTGGGGGCTGATGGGAGGTTCTACTTATTGGACGTGCTTAGGAGCCTCCCAGCTGATGCCAACTTCTGCCCAGATGTGGAAGCAGAAAATCAGTCAATCACTGGAGAAGAGGAAACTACAGAAGGAAACAGAAGTGACGAGGAGAAGATGGCTTGTGTTAAAGAAGGTTGGCCGGAAAACTATCACACAGACTCTGGGCTTCCCAGGAACTTCCCTCATAGCCTCTGTAGACTCAGACCAGAACTGGTGGAGGCTTTTGTCCAGCACAAGTAAGTTTATGTCAAATAAAAAAAATTGAAATGTTGTTTTAATTTTTTTCCTCATAAAGTTGAAGTTTTGATTGTTGCCTCTTTTAGACACTGCCAGTTTACTCAACATGTCAGAGAGACGTTAGACAAGAATGGAGGCTTTGAAGAATGTGCAACAGCCAGTAAGAAATAAACAATAGCCAAAAAGTTCCAACAAGACTTTGTCAATTTTGTTCTTGACATTTTTTTTCATTCATTTTTTCTTGCAGACGACCCTCGAGCCATAAATGCAGTACGAGCTGCTTGTAAAGAAGTGGGCTCAGTTAGCGACATCATCTTTGAGATGCGCTTCAACCCAAATGTATTTTCTCCAGGTAAAAACTGAACACACATACACACACAACATCAAATCTTTTTACAGAACACTGTTTGACATGCTCCTTGCACCCTGTGTTTAGGAGTATCCTTCCCTCCTGAGGAAAGTACGTCAACAAACCTGCAGAAGAGGTTACTGAGGGAAGCTGCAGCTTTCATCGTCACACAACAGATACCAGCCTTTGTAAGTGGATCCACTGTTGACATGGTTTATTAAGCACATCTTGTATGAATGTGAAACAAGTTAAGCATGTGTATTTATGTTCATATTTTCAGGTGGACTATTGCCTACAAAGCCATGAGGCACCAATGGACGGCTCTTCTCTGAAAGACGCACTGCACCTGCGAGGCATCAACCTCCGTTATCTGGGCCATGTGGCCAAGGCCATCAGCCAGTCAGAGCACAAGGAGCGTCTGAGGCATTTAATGGTGTGTGTGCGTTTTGTAAAATAGTTTAGTCTAGTCTTAGTGATGCATCTGCTCTTCTAACTGTTCCATCTATCATCCCTCCTTCTGTTCAACAGAGAACAGTCATAAGTGAAATCTTCATCCGCTCAACAAGACGAGTGTTCAACAGTTTCATCCAGGTATTCAACAGTTTTCTCACATGAGAATCCACGTGTTTGTGCACCTTAAAATTGGGTAATGACATAACAGCAGATGTGGGTTCACAGGATCTAGAAAGAATGAACTACAGCCTCCGGTCATGTCTTTGCAGGGTGTGGACGTGTCTAGCCTTTCTGCAGCTGTCAGTCACTTCATTTGCTGCCTATTGGTTCCCCACTTCACACCCACCCCTGTAGGGGAGGAGATGAAGAAGAAGTCAAGGCGACGTGGTCGAGGTGCTGGGGCAGCTGAAAGTACGCCTTGGAGCACGCTCACAGGAGCTGAGCTGTGGAACCTGGTCTGTCAGGATGCTACGGAGACATATGATATCTCTGACAGCCTCGGGTGAGAACAGGCCTTTGTTTGTTCACGTTTGTTGGTTTTGCATTAAGCTCTGTGTCAATTTTAAAACAACTGCTCACAATAACACAATTTTCTTTGTGGCAGCTCTGGTCCAAATCACCTTGTTGAGCACTACAACCTACAGAAACTCTCTCTGCTCAGAGAGTTCTGTTTAAAGACTGGAGTACAGGTAACTGACATTTGATCAACCAAAAAAAATAGTGGATAGTTCAAATGAAATATTTACAAAAATTTATGTTTTTATATGCACTTGGTACAATCAGCCACATAGAAACCTGATAAGAGATGCTGTTTGATAAAAGTAAAAAATAATTTTATTAATTCTGTGTCCAGTTGAGACTGAGGGACTACTCCTTCAACAACCAAAGCAAAGCTCCCATTGGTCCAGACGACATCCTCAACATCTTTCCTGTTGTCAAACACGTTCACATGCCAATTACAGATGCTTCGAAAGAATACCATGCTGCTCAGAACTTCATTCTGAAAGGTGGCTCCATAAAACTGGACTTTATAGTCTTTATGTTTATTGAATGATTCTGAACTAAAGCTTAATGAATGTGAATTATCCTCAACATTATTGTGTGGGTCCTAACTGTAGGTCTGCTGGATCAGGCCCAAGAGCGCCTGAAAGATGCAGTTTACTTGTTTGGTAGAGTGTGTGATGACCTGCACCCTGAGGCCTGCTACTGCAACAGCCTGCTGGCCAGAGTGACCTTCCTGCAGGGGAAGGCTGCAGAGGTAGATTTATTACTCTACATGCCTATGCTTAGTAACACAACTATGCTGTTAGTTAAAAAAAAGTGTTGAATTGTGCTTACTACATAGTAACTGTCTGAAATACTTGTACTTGATTATTCCCATTCCCTGCTACCTTATACTCAGCCTCACTACAATTTCTTCTATTCTAATGTATTTCTACATGGTGGTATTGCTAATTGCTAAAAATGCTAAATTTTAAAGCCTTCCACCCCTGCTGTCTTACATATCACTATACTCTAACACAGTGGAAAGGGTTCATGTGTCTACGCTCATTTCAGGATGTATGAAAGAGATTGTAATTCACGTAATGCACGTAAAACTAGATGTTAATTTCTTTTACTCTTTGTTCTCAAGGCTCGTAGTCTCCAGCTGAAAGCAGTGGTCATCAGTGAGAGGGTGCTTGGCTTTGACCATCCAAACACTATCCAGCAATATGTAAGCATATCTACATATTTGTGTAAAAGAGAATGTACTTAATTGTGTGCTTGCACTGTGATCATTACCATATCTTTTTCATGTTTTTTTGTAGACACTCTTGGGTGTGTATATGTATGCTGGAGGGGAGACCGCCTTGGCCCAGAAGTGTCTCCTCAGAGCACGTCTGTTAGTGCTGACCATTCACGGAGAGGATCATCCCTACATTGCTACACTGGACGTAGGTTTCAAGCTCAAAATAATAGCATTTCACAATATAATGTGAAAAGGAAATAAGTAAATATATCTAATTTTAAAAACAAAACATTTCTTTCATTGTTTCCTTACAGAGCTGTCTTGGTTTGATGCTGACTGGAGATCAGGCAGGACAATACCTAAAGAACGCCCTGAGGCTCAACTCCTCTTTCTATGGCCCCACAGACCTGCATACTGCTCTCAAGTTAGTCAGAATTTATAGCTTTTACTAATGTTTTCCAGAAAGGTTTTGCCTTTGATGTGTTTCATCATCATCATTTCTTCTACTGGTTTCTTGTGTGTGCAGTCAGCACCTGTTGGCCCAGCGGATGTGCAGTAAGGGTGACTACCGAAGCGCTATGACCCATGAGAAAGACGCCTTGACTGCTTTTACCACCTTGGTTAGTGTATCTTTTGTTTGAAAGAGCTTGGAAATTGAATTTGTTGTCTGTGTGTTATTTAATGCCTAATTTTCTCTCAGTTTGGAGATGATCACCCTCAGACGCGCTGCAGCAAGGAGTTCCTGTCCACCATCACCAAGCAGGCGGTGCAGGTGGAGCGCTCTCTCAGACAGGCGGGTCCTGACTGCGCGGAGCAAACAGTGGAGGTATGTCGAGGAGCTCAGGTCGTCTCTGAGATCTAAATCTTCTCTGTAATCTAAAAAGAAATAGGGACGCGTTTATTAACCTCCCCGTCCTTTGTGTCTTTAGTGTCTGACCCCCTCAACTGAAACCATTTTGGAGCAGATGGTTCTGTTGGCTGGAATCAGGAGAATCACACAAAGGTAAATGTCACTGATATGACACAACTTGATGTTGAAATGTTCCTCATAGTATTTCATACTTTTGAAGCTCAAACTGCTATCAAAATCTTTGAAAGAATTATATAATTCATATACCAAATATTCTCCTTTAAAATAGTTTAATGAAAAATTGTGATCTGTATATGTGCTGATCTGAAAATTTCTGCCACTGAAACATTAAGTAGTTTCTATGGTGCCATGTTAATTATGAGCCAATAAGTACATGAATACTAGTACTGTATATCTTTGATGATCAAAATCTGTTGATATGAATTAGTCTTCCTCTATCCTCTGTTCCTCTCCGTGTTTTAATGTTGCTTAATGCTTTTAATACTTATATTTATATGCCAAACCACTCAAGACTTTATTGTGTTTTCACAGTGACAGATTCCAGGAGTATAAGAAGAAACACCAGGAACTAAAGGCAGCGGTTCGGAAAGAACTGGGATTGACACTACCCAACATGCCTGGCACCTCAGATACACCTCAGAACGAAGGAGAGAAAAGCTCAGATCAAGAATTAGGAGGAGGGAAGGAATCTGAAGATGGAGGAAGTTCAGCAATAGAGAGTAACAGTGAGAGCCCAAAGGTGGAGGAGGTGTCAGTGAAGAGTGATACTGTAGCTTCAGCAAACAGTGATGTGGTTGAAACAGCTGAACAGAGTCAGCGTGAGGAGAAAACAGATGTAGATGGAGAAGACAGTGTGGCTGAGGTCAAGATGGTGAATGGGGAGGCAGAGGTCACAGCTGCAGTAGAGGAAACTGAGACCAGTGTACAAAATGGAGTAAAGAGCAGCACAGTCAATGGAGAAATAAAATCTGAAGTAACATGTGATGACAAGAAGTCAGATGAGAAAGATGGTGAAACAAATGGAAAGATCGCCATCACCGCCAGCCCCCCAGTCCTTAAAAGTAAAGGGACTTGGGCAGATGTTGTTGTTTCCAAAGGGATCGTGGCCAATGGAACCGGAGACAAAAACAAAGTAATCAATGGAAAAGCAGATAATATCACTGCCAATGGGATCGCTGACGAGTGAACACATATCAAACAGGAAAACAGTGTTGTAGACTAGTTTTTCCAAAATCACTGCTGTAAAATAAAACTCTCCCTGATTCTAGATCTAAGCTGATCTGATAAACGTGAAGCACAAAATAAGATAAGAACATAACAAAGGGTGAGAAAACGAGTATTACTTTGTGCTGGAGACATCATTACTGACGCAGGGAGAGGGCTGCACTGTCAAGTGTTATTTTGTTTTTCAACATACTCAACAATAAACTTTTTATTCTGGTTACATGTGTAATTCTTGTTTCTGACACAAACACAAATGTAGTCAGTAAGCATTATGTATTCAGTATGAATCTATTGATGAACTGTTAATTGATGACAAATAAGATGCTGAACATACAAATAATGGATAATCTAATTAAATGAAAATATGTCTTTTAGTTGAGAGGATAAGCAGAAGGTGAGTGATCATAATAAAGATAGGAAAGTTTGATGCTTTTAAAAGATAAAGCTTTCATCAGATTTCAAGTTGGTTCAAAATTGGTTTTCTGTGTTGCAGCTTAACATAAATTTATAATCATCTAAAAACATCTAGAGTCCAAAATCTGCTTACATTTTATATTCTTAAACATTGTATTTAAGTTTTTTTTTTTTATATATACTGAGATTTTCTCACTGGGTAATGCATTTGGAAAAAAATATAATTGTGAAAGTCTTCCTTGTGTCTGTCTTGTTCCAACAATGTGTCAATGGAAAAAAGTTGTCAGCTAAAACAACACATCATCCATGTGGTACAAATGGCTGCCTGTATTGTACATATAATAAATAGTAAATGGGATTGAACTTGGAAGAACATCAACAAAACCGTTAAAGCCACAGACACATAAATATTTAATACTTAATTCATACCTATTCTATGTGGGTAATTATTTATTGCTGCCTGTAAGCCTGTTTCAATTAATGCATCCAACAGATGGCCAACAAGAATAAGAAAGTGTCTCAATTATTTAAAGGTCAACCCTCACTTTGGATCACGGTTAATTTATTTAAAAATTATCAATATATCAATAGCAACAATACAAAATGGCCTGAATAATCAATCTCCTGTTTCAGCTCTGTGTTTCCTTCAGTATAATCTCCAAATCAGGACAGTCTTGGTACAGTGGTTCAGATGGCTCTGCCCAGGTGGATTGTGGGAGTCTGTTAAGGCTGCTGGTGGGAAACGTTATGAGACCTGTGTCACTGAAGACATCGATCAGACTGGATGGACAAGACAGCTGTCTCTCCTCACACACATCCACAGCCTGACTGATGTAGCTGTAGTTCTGCTTCAGCTCTCTCTCGATCGTCCTGTTGGTGCGACAGACAGCAAATGTCAGCTTTGTGTCTCCTTCAGTTAGTTAAAGGTCATTTTTCTTATCTATGACATGTACAAACCTGTCCCTCATGCCATTGAAGCTGTTTCCAACAATTATCATCAGGGGAAGACAGCGTGTACTCCAGTTCTTCCACAGAAGGTTGTTGTAAAGAGCTTTCCCACAATGCATGAGGTAAAAGAGCGTAGGCTTTGTTGTCAGACGCTTCCCCTCCTGCACAATGAAAAGAGAGATAGTCAAGTCATGTCAAGTCATTATTTGCATATATGTATTTAATTATTTTCATATGTATACTAAAGCGAAATTCTGACACAAATTAATCTACCTAGTTTGTGTAATGTTTTTCACATTATGCACTTTTATTGTTTAAGGCCTGGATATGGCTTTTTATCAAAAATGCTTAGGGTTGCTTGGTCATGAGTAACAAACTATTATTTTTGTTATTATTATTATTATTGTGGTGGTGGTAGTGATGATATTAATACATTGATATTATTACTATTATCATCTCTTACCAGCTATGATATTAGTGATTATACTTAAAGGTTCTGTCTTTATATTGGCACAGTCAGTCTAACAATGATTGAACAACAGATTAAAAAACGCCCACCCCACCACTGTCTCCATTTCTTTTTTAACCCAACAGGTTGAGACAGGTGTCCACCCACTCTGCTAGAGGTTTCTTCCTGTAAAAGGGGAGTTTTTCCTCACCAGTGTCTCTATGTGCCTTCTCACTGTGGGAACTGATGACTTGATTGTTCAATACTGTAAAGTGACTGGAGAAATATTTTGTTTTTTTGTGACCGGGCACTATACAAATAAAATTCAACTGAACTGAATCGAATAATAACACAAAGAATAGACAATGTGCTCCCTTCTCACATCTCTAATCCCTGTGAATTTACTGTTATACAGATATGAAATTAGTGGAAATAGGTGGATGCTTGAAGGCAGACATGGTTTATTTAAAAATCTACAAAATTTAAAAAAAAAAAACAACACAAAAACTACAAGTTGTATAAATAAGTTACTAACTCAGGTTTCACAAGCTTATTTCTGTAGCTTCAAGCTTTCTGTTGTATAAGATAGAAGATAACAGTTGGTCATTTATAGGTGGGATCATATTCATCATCTCTGATCCAATATACACAGTCATTGGAGGTAAAGGACTCACTAACTCCTGAATGATGAATGTGTCAAGAAAAAAAAAGTTTATTCGCTGTGCCATGCATCTCCAAACACTGACCTCATTCTCTGTGAGTACAGTCAGACCCAGCTCTCTCAGAGCTTCTCTCTCTCCCGTGGAGAAAACAGGGTCATAAATGGAGCAGTCCTTCAGTGGGATCTACAGGGGGAGGAGCAGTGAGACAGTTGAGGATGAGCACTGTCACGTGAATGTCTGTAATCTCACTGATGAAACCATCTCGGACCTGTCCTGCATCCAGCAGCAGCAGCAACATGGCCAGCTGGTAGCGAGCCGACACACAGGAGGAAAAGGAGCCGAGGCCATAACACACACACTCCAGCTGTTGACTCAGTCTGAGATCATCTATGTCCTGGTTCTCTGGAGGTTTTGATGCTGATCTGGCCACCAGCAGCTGTTCTGCAGAATAACCCTGAAAAGTTCATCAAGCTGCAAGATAAATCATTCCTCGGCTAACATAAAGATGTCTATTGATAACACAATTTATGAAGCATACTCACCTTTCCACTGTTGCCAAAACTCCTGACATCTCAGCTCAGACCTACAGAGGGAGGTAGAGTTACTGGGCTCTCTGGGGTTTGTTCACAAATCTGTGCTGACAGTGTGTTTTTATTTGAAATATGAATTACTCTAAGATTTCTTACACTGTTTCTCTGATCCGTTTCAGAGTTTTGGGGATATCCAGTTCCTCCTGGCAGCACGTTGAACCTGAACACATCTGCAGTTTTGTTTTCCGCGCTGCGCCTTTCCGTCGCCGGGCCACCTGCCACTCCTCCCCGCTGTCCGACATCAATACAAGTTCACCTCTCCCACACAGACATGAAAGAAAATATATTTGTTTTGTTATAATAATATCAAAGTTCACATATCCGCTGCTTTCGTTGGCGAGCCTACAGCACGTGGGACTATTTTGAATGTGGCACATGAACGTTCACTTCCGGGGTCATGTTATTTTTGATTCCAAAAAATTTATTTTGGGTTTGTTTTTTTTGTTTTTTTTTGCTGTAGATAAAACTATACTTTTGACCATCTTATATAAGTCAGTTATGGTCCAATAACATACTAAGAAACATCACGTCATATCACATTGTCGGGTCTTTATTAATAAGTTGTATCTAATAATTTTTTTTTCTGGCCATCAGCATTCGCATGTCTGTAGTTGATGTTGGTATGGTTTTAAGTTTGTCATTGACCATTAACTGATGTTTATATTTTTTCAAATAAGTCTTCGCCCTCACTCTTCATGGACACAACGGTCTGTTATTGGAAAATTGGCGAATCTGCGGATGCAACATCTCACGACTCCAGTAAACATGTAACACCGGCACCGGAAGTACTTGTGTTTTCGTGTGTTAAACGAAGAAGCTAGTGGCTGTTGTTGAGCTATTTCTTATTGCTGTCACAAAATAAATAATGTGTTGCTAATTTCAGAGTTAAGGAGTCAACTAATAATCCAGGTAAGTTAGAGAAAACTGATTTTCATTGTTTCCAAGAATGTACGTTTTTCCTGTAAAGCGAACAGTGTAGTTAGCTAACTTTAGCTAACGTTACCGTTAGCTTGTCTTGACGTTGTATCAACGCTACAGTGGTCATTTGAGTACATTTGTTGACAGTAGGGGATGTTGTCATGTTTTCTAACAAGAAAGCTATACGTGAAGAAGTTGTTTATTATTCCCTTTAAATTAATATAGATCTGGGGCCTGTTTCTGAAAGCGGGTTTAGTGAAAACTCAGGGTTAGTTGCATTACAGTCTAAGGCAACTAACCCTGAGTTTTTCACTAAACCTGCTTTTTGAAACAGGCCCCATAGTGTTAATAACGGTTATTGACGTTATATCTGTCTAAGCCATTGAGATCACAGGCACTACAGGTTAATGAATAAGTAAAATTTAAAAGCTACAACAGAGGCGTTTGAGCTTTCAACAAATACAGTTTGTGCTGTTGTCACTGATATAAATTTGGATGCTACTCGTCATTTTTAGTTTATACTTTTTTAGTTTTTAATTTAACGATTGGTTTTCTGTTTGTATCGATAACTAGACATGTCCATGTCCCACCTGTATGGGCGGAGAGGTGAAGAGGACGAGGAAGGTGTGGAGATTGAAAGCTTTGAGGTGACAGAGTGGGATCTGGCCAATGAGTTTAATCCAGACCGCCGTAGACACAGGCAGACCAAGGAGCAGGCCACCTATGGCATCTGGGCTGAGAGAGACTCTGATGAGGATGAGAGGCCAAGCTTTGGAGGCAAAAGGTAAGTGTTGGGTTTGTTATTGCTGCTGCCCCAATGTTCAATCTTAGTCACCCTAATATGAATAGTAGATAGGAATGTAAACGGTTGTGTGTCTTTTCTAGATCTAAGGACTATACTGCCCCAGTGAACTTTATAAGTGCTGGTCTGCGTAAGACTGCAGCTGAGGAGAAACAGCAGCAAAAAGAAGGACACTCTGATGACTCTGATGACGATGCTCCTGCAGCACCATCCCCTCCTCGCAGCACTGCACCCAAAAAACTCCAGATGGTAGGTGTTGTTATTTGTATGATTTTTTTCTCAATTCATTGCAGCAAAATCTGCAATGAAAAATGACATGTATAATTAAAATGTTAACACTGTTTTGCTTTTGCTAGGGTAATTTCCGTGGGAACCAGTCACAGAGGTTTGCAGGTGGCATACACTCTGGACAAGGCATTGGTAGCTGGGAGAAGCACACAAAAGGAATTGGACAGAAGCTTCTGCAAAAAATGGGCTACCAACCAGGCAAAGGCTTGGGCAAAAATGCACAAGGTGTGTAACCCTGAGAACACTCTATTATTGATGCTCAGTAACAATGGTTTTTTTTTTTTTTCACAGAAGCGACAGATTAGAGCTCATATATTCTGACATGTCCTTTACCTATCACTACAGGTATTGTAAACCCTATTGAGGCAAAGGTTCGTAAAGGCAAGGGTGCAGTTGGTGCTTATGGCAATGAGCGAACACAGCAGAGCCTTCAGGATTTCCCTGTGGTCGACTCAGAAGAAGAAGAAGAAAAGGTATTGTTGACAATAATTGCAATTTGCCTTTTTCTCCTCCAGATCTGCTATTATATTATTTAGCAGAAATGGTATTATAAAGTCAGTGAATATTATTTTATTTTTATATGTTTCTCAATTGTTTTCTTTATAGGAGTTTCAGAAGGAGCTAGGTCAGTGGCGTAAGGATTCTGCAGTGCCTGGAGGAAAGAAGAAACCCAAGTACTCCTACAAAACTGTAGATGAGCTGAAGGCTAAAGGCAAATTGACGGGACGGGGCACAGCGGCATCCGCTGGAGAGCTGGCTCAGGTCAAGGTATGTTAAAAAAAACCTATTGCATTAACACACTTGCTCTGGCCTTGCTCTGGAAATATTATGAGGAGGCTCAGAACTTGAATTGTGCACTAATGGTGTGACAAGGTAGATACATTTTTTTTTTCCAGAATCTCACTTATACCATACTCTACTCACCTCTAGGTAATAGATATGACTGGAAGAGAGCAAAAGGTTTACTACAGTTACAGCCAGATGTCCAACAAGCACAGTGTCCCAGATGAAGGTCCACCAAGCATGTCCGCTCGGGATCAGAAGGGATCTGGATTCGCTCTGCCTGAGCTTGAGCATAACCTGCAGCTACTCATTGACCTTACAGAACAGGACATATTGCAGGTATGAGGTGTATTTGTAATCTGAGGCTTGTTTTATGTTATTGTGTTTTCGATGTACCATTCTGCTATTTGTACTTCTCCCATATACTGATGCTGTTTCTCTGTCTTCATCATATTAACCCCATCTTTAGTCTGCGAGACGTCTGCAGCATGAAAAAGATGTTGTTGTGTCTCTGAGCCACGAGTCTCGAGCTCTGCAGAGCAGACTGGATACAGAGCAAGATTCCATACAGCGAATGGAGGCTGTTCTGGCGCTAGTAGAGCGTTTTCCTTCTGGGGAGACGCCACCAGGAGAGGGACCCACCTTGCAGGTGCATATTCTATGAGCACACACAGCACAGCTATATTTCACAGCTTATTAGGTCCTATGCGGTTTTCAAATCCAGAAAGGTAATCCCTTTAACTGCTTTCCTTCTTCTCTTCAGGAGTGTGCCAGGATCTTCGAGACCTTACAAACAGACTATTATGAAGAATACAAGACAATGGGATTGGCAGATTTGGCTGTAGCTGTTGTTCATCCCTTACTCAAAGAGAAACTTCGCTCTTGGGATCCGCTCATGGTATGCTTTTGTAATTATCATCTTTTTTGGGTAGCTACATCCTGTCATTGTTTACTCAAACAATAAAAAATGAGCTCGTAATTTTGAGACTTCCCTCTTTCACTTTTTTAGGACAGCTCCTATTGTCTGGAAGACATTGGTCAGTGGAGAGCAATCCTTGAATCTAGAGAACATTCCAGTGGCCCTGATTCAAATATGGACGCTTACCACAGGTTATTTTAAACAAACAAACATTCTACTTGTTTCGCATAACAATCGTTTTTTTTTTTTTTTTTGTTTGACACGTATATTCTGTTTTTCATGTTTCAGACTGTTGTGGGAAGTGTGGATCCCAGTGATGCGGTCCTGTGTGTCAGGCTGGCAGCCTCGTATGGTCGGGCCAATGGTGGACTGTGTAGAAGTGTGGGCTCCTCTTCTCCCACTGTGGATCCTTGATCACCTTCTGGAGCAGCTGATTTTACCCCGGCTACAGCGAGAGGCAAAATGTTCTATTAAATTTCAGGTTTTAATCATTATATGTAATATACTTGTGGATAATTTGCTTCTACATTGTAAGAACTTTTCCCCCTTTGTTTGCTGTTAAATAGGTGGACAACTGGAACCCTTTAACTGACACGGTGCCCATCCACTCCTGGATCCACCCATGGCTGCCTCTGCTCCAATCACGTCTAGAGCCTCTGTACCCACCGATCAGGAGCAAACTGTCCAACGCATTGCAACGGTGGCATCCCAGTGACTCATCTGCCCGTCTCATCCTACAGCCCTGGAAAGATGTGTTCACGCCAGGTGCATGGGAGGCCTTCATGGTGAAAAACATCATCCCTAAACTAGGTATGCCCTCACCAGCAACAACCTCACGCATGCTGTAGCAATTGGAGGAGATATATTCTCATTGGCTTCTCTTTCCTGTGTCATGTTTCTCATTTCCCTCCACAGCTTTGTGTCTGGAAGAGCTGGTCATCAATCCTCACCAGCAGCAGATGGAGCCATTTCACTGGGTGATGGACTGGGAGGGCATGCTGTCCCCCTCCAGCCTCGTGTCTCTTCTAGACAAAAACTTCTTTACAAAGTGGTTACAGGTCAGTGGGCATGTTTATATAATAAATTGTTTACAGAGTGTGATTTTTATATTGGGATTATTTCATACATCTTATTTGATTAAATCATTGTCTGTCTGTTATCAAAGGTGCTGTGTTCATGGTTGAGCAACAGTCCTAACTATGAGGAAATCACTAAATGGTATCTCGGGTGGAAAGGCATGTTCAGCGACGTCTTGTTGACCCAGCCACTCATAAAAGAGAAATTCAATGAAGCTTTGGACATCATGAATCGTGCAGTGTCTTCTGGCATGGGTTAGTATTTCATACAGTTTCAGAATATTATTTAATGATGTCATTATTATGTAAATGACCTCTATCCTATATTTAAAGCAGTAATGTTTTTTTTTTCTAAACTGTACCAAAACATGACACTTCTTTTTCATATCCACAGGCGGATATATGCAACCCGGTGCAAGGGAGAATATTGCATATCTTACACAAACAGAGAGACGGAAGGACTTCCAGTATGAAGCGATGCAGGAGCGCAGAGACGCTGAGAGCGTTTCTCACAGAGGCATCAGCGCCGGTGTGCCAACTAACTTTAAAGATCTTATCCAGACCAAGGCAGAGGAGAACAACATTGTCTTTATGCCCTTAGTGGCCAAACGGCACGAGGGCAAACAACTGTACACATTCGGTCGTATTGTCATCTACATAGACAGAGGCGTTGTGTTTGTGCAGGGAGAGAAGACTTGGGTGCCCACATCATTGCAGAGTCTGATAGATATGGCCAAGTGAGGGTGGACTGACAGATTTCTTGGTCTGCCAGGTGTAATAAAAAGATGTGTTTGGGGCAATGCTTACTTTTTATGTGTCTTCAGAATACAGATGTTTGTCATATCTGACTTTGTACATTTCTCAAGTGTCATTTGAGCTGTGAATAAATCATTTTTGAAAGTATGTTGTCTACTTTGTTGTCATTTGAATCAGAGAGAGGTCAGAATCAGAATGACTTATCAGTGTAAAAGTGTATTCAATGAAGTTTGGTCACACTACCTGAGTGTGGCTATGGTGAAAAAACCTGAGATTCCTTTTCAATTTCAATTTCAAGTTTCATTTCAATCTCTTACACTGGTTCTGAAGCTAAAATTACATATGTTCAAGCACTACTGTACTTGTGCAGTCTACATATACTATGGTTTTAATGTGTGCATGATTATATTTGTTTTTAAGAAATGTTATTCAACACAGGCATATTTTGTTACTAGTAAACAAATTTGGTAATGAAGGTATTCCTTTTTAAATTTTGTGGACATTTTCAGCATTAGTGTTTATTCATTACTCCTATCATTAGTGTTATTAGAGAATTAATTAAATTCTATGTTATTTCTTGTGTCTAATGTCTTCCTGGATGACCTGGTAGTTACATCTGTTTTACTGTAGGGGGCAGTGTAGGCGCTAAAGGTTTTTTTTTTTGACACGGAAGGGCTTCCGTCCGTATTCGGCGCTTTACCGTTAAACAAAGTATCGTGTACATGTGAATTTGCACACGATTTCATAATTTCAGACGTATTTTTTGCATCCAGCAGGTAAGTAGAAACATAACTATGATTTGCCGAACTCACAATATATCAACAGTTTGGTATTTATGATTAGGAATTAGTCGTTATTAGCCTGTAAGCTAACAGTTGTCATCAATGAGCTAGCAAGCCTCGCTAGCTAACACTGGCTAGCCGGCTACTAAAAAACCATTGGTGGCGCATACGTTTAACTGACTTTTGCGTGGCTTAACTTCATTTTAATTGTATTTATTCTTTGCATTATTGGTGTTTATCCAGCTACACATGTCGTCGGACGCTCTGAAGAAGAGAAAGTCGAAGGTTCTCCGCAGTGAAGGAGGAACCCCGGAGATGAAGCGAGGACGCGCAGATGGAGAGCAGCAGGTAGAGTTAATAATTATCACCACAGTAAAATGTTTCTCATTGTGCAGACTACAATCTTACTCGTAGACAAAATAGCAGTTCACAGAGCCATAACTTTCGGGAAATGACCAGTGTTTGTGTAGCAGCTCTTGATAAGTCGGGTCTTATGATGGGTAGTTTAAGACATGAATGAATCGACTTTTATTGACATTGTTATAAAAACAACTATAAACAGTTTAACAGCTCTCAATCACAAGCACTGACACAGTATTCAAAACATTGACACCACGATAAGACAAACAGTAAAATAGAATAGTATACTACTATAAATAGTAACGCCCCCACAAATAAAACAATATACTACAGTGCTGGTACAGTGATTGTTTCCATCCAACTGGTTGGTGGTCTGATACCAAGAAAAAGAATTTCATAGTCTGTTTTTGTTTTGATTGTCCTGTATCTCTTTTTTGGAGGTCAGGGGAGTGGAAACAGTCTGTGTCCAGGTTGGATGAGGGGTCTTATGAAAAATGGATGGCCCTGCTGCAAATCTGTCTAGTGTATTTTTCCTTGAGAGGTGGTAATGCGGTGCAGATTCACAGCTCTGTAGCCACCACCCACCCACTGCAGACTCTTCCCGTTTTCTACTGTGAAGTTGTTATATCACACTGTGCAGCAGTAGGTCAGGAGGCACTCAGTGGCCTGATGAAAGTCTGTTAGTAGCCATTGTGGAAGGTGAACCTTATTGTAATCCTTAAGGATGTACAGTCTGCTGGGCCTTCCGCATCTGATAGGAGATATTTGAGATCAGTCAAGATGTAAACACCTAGGAATTTTAAGTTTCCTACGCTCAGAAGTCAACTCTGTCATTTCCTCTGATTTTGCTTTGCTGAAGTCCAGATTATTATGGGAACACTATTCTGCTAGACGTCGCACCTCTACTCTGTAGACTGTCTGTTATCTGTCCTACCATGGTAGTGTCACTGTATATTACTGTATGTTTTCTAGGTGGTTTTGTGTCTACTACCTGTTTTCTTTGCTCTACAATCTACACATGGTTAGATCTGATCTGATTTTGAGATTTGGATGAACCTTCTCATTTGACTCATATTTCTCGTCGATAAACACTGGAGCTAATGCTTGGTTGGATGTGTCACGCCTATGTTAGAGCATTATTTATTTTTACAACTAGACATTAATTTCCGATAATGAAATTATGACTTAGCAGTACTGAAATCTGAAGGAAGTTGAAGGTTCTTTAAATTTGGAATAAGAGGGAACTGTCGTCACTGCTTTGACAGCAAATTTGAATCTTGATACTACACACAGCATCAGGAAGAGTCTTATTCATATTGTGTTTTTGTTTGTTTGTTTGTCTTAGGATGCACGTGTGTATAGTGAGGAGGTGGAGCTGGATGGCAGAGACCCTGAGCAGGACTATCAGCAGTACAAGGAGTCGTGTGAGAGTTTGGCCACTCTCATGAGTGAGATCCATGAACTTAAAGCCAACGGAGCCAAGGAAGGGGTAAGAATCATAATTTCAAGATACAAGTTATTCAGAATAGAGATTAATCAAACTTCTAAAGTTATTGTGCTGATTTGTTTCTGTAGAAATGGGTACATACCCTTACAACAGAAAGTTTTTTTTCTAGCGTTGACATAACAATGGCTTGTTGTATCTGTCCTCAGTGTGCGGAAGTCGAGCAGAGACGCATGCAGAGCTGCATCCACTTCATGAATCTGAAAAAACTCAATCGTCTGGCTCACATGCGACTGAAGAGAGGCAGAGATCAGACACATGAGGTAAATCCCACACAACTGTTAAATGGCGTTCTTTTTTTTTAGATATTAAAAGAAACACCGTCTTGGATGAAGTTGACTTTATTCTTATTCATTTGTTTGAAAGATGCTGCCTCAGCTTACTTTTTTGCTGATCAAGCATGGAAAGTTGAGCACAGAGCAACTTTGTTCCTACTTATAACACCTAACTGCAGTAGATGCCGCTGTCAGCAAAGAGAGTGCATACGCCCTCAAATTTGTTATCATTAAGGGTTTTTCGATTCAGATGCCAATTCCTCTCATTGATCTTTGCTCTTATTGAATCCTAGTTTGTGTTCTTGGCATATTCTTTGGCAGGGGTTTCTTTAAGGGTCATCTGCCTTGTGTTTGCAAACCAGCGTTAACCACAGTCCATCTTTTTCTCTTTTCCTCCGCCCAGGCAAAGCAGAAAGTGGATGTGCTCCACCTTCAGTTACAGAATCTTCTGTATGAAGTTATGCATCTTCAGAAGGAGATCAGCAAATGTCTGGAGTTCAAGTTAGTACAAAATGTTGGATTATATGACAATAGTTTTCTTTATTTAGCATTCTTAATTGAACACTTTGCAAAAAATTGTTTTAAAAAGACAGTCAGATCAAATTTGGCCTAGAAATATGGGCCCCCCACCTGTCTTTGAGATCCTACTGTGGTTCAGTCAGTCAGTGAATTTGAACCTTCTAAATGTTTTTTTTTTATATTCAGATTTTCAGAGACGTGGTATTTAACATCTGCTCTGTACCCATCTCAGGTCTAAACATGAGGAAATAGATTTGGTGTCTGAAGAGGAGTTTTATGAAGGAGCCCCGTCGGAGATTTCAAAGCCACAGCACACAAAAAATGATCCCCACCAACTGACACTGGCTCGACTGGACTGGGAGCTTGAACAGAGAAAGAGGTACACAGACCTGCACACTGCATGGATTATTTGTTGGAGGCTGTGATCTAGATTTTTTTCTTTCTGTTTTTGGAAGCACAGCCTAGTTGTAAATGTTTGTTTTTGGATAC